>JANZLC010000006.1:16897529-16909777 GCA_026413385.1 Erythroxylum gracilipes | reverse complement strand
TAAAGCTGAAAATTGATTTTTGACCTACTGTACTGTTTTGAGCATAACTCATTGTGTGGTTATGAAAATGAGGTGAGATTTGTTCCAAATTAAACTTTGGTTTGTTGGTTACAGTTTTGTTGGAAATAGCGGTTGTCTAATTTTAGCCTTCAGAGGGTGAATTTTAGAATGGAAAGTTACTGTTTAGGTTACTGTGAACAGTAACTGAACCAATGATCTACTAGTTTTGCTGATTTTTCTAAATTAATTGAGAAGGAATTAGGGAAAATGGTCTAAACGAAAGTTGAATCCTATTACATTATCTTTCGACTGCCACTGATTTTGAAATTTTTAGATCTGTATATTGGGAGATATTCACTGTGGACTATTGACTGATTTTGTGCCTTTTGTGGAAACCTAGACTAAGTGTGGATTTGGTGCACATTCTGATTTTAAGCAATTTTATCAATTTCTGTGCGTTGAATTGGCTTGAGTGATCTTCTGAAGAGTTGTAGAGGAAACAATGATCTTGAAAATGGTATATAGCATGTAATTTTTGGAGATCAGATAATGGCTTAATGGTAAGAGGCGTGTTCTTAAAGAGCAACAAAACCTTGAGGTTGCGCGTTCGAGTCGTGACTCACGCGTTAATCAAAGAGGACAATACCTGTGGAGTGATGGTGGTAGAGGCCGGAGCTCTACACTAAATCTTGGTGTTATTTCTCGAAAAATATTCTAACGTCTCTGGCCCACTGTTTAAGTCACGCTTTGGGGTTCTCACAGACTAATGACCTCGGTCGGTACCTTGGCGTTCCTCTCCTGCATGAGCGTGTCACCAAGCGTACTTATCAATACATTCTCGACAAAGTTCACCACTGGTTAACGGGCTAGTCAGCTAAGCTGTTATCCTTCGCAGGACGGATCACTCTGGCCCAATCCGTCTTTAAGGCACTGCCTGCCTATACTATGCAGATTGTCCGACTGCTCCGTCGTCTCTGTGATGACCTAGAGAAGATTATGCGTCAATTCGTGTGGGGTTCGTATCATGGCACCAAGAGGATTCCTCTTGTCAAATGGGAGGCAATCTGTAAACTGAAAGAGTTGGGGGGTCTTGGCATTCGCAGACTTCGAGAAACCAACGATGCCTTCTTAGCTAAATTAGGATGGACTCTGATCCACCAGTCTTCTGCCTTATGGGTTCAAGTTCTCTGAGCTCAGTATAACTTTGATACCACTAACCTCCCCACCACCATTGACACCAAG
Source organism: Erythroxylum gracilipes (assembly GCA_026413385.1). Lineage (NCBI taxonomy): Eukaryota > Viridiplantae > Streptophyta > Magnoliopsida > Malpighiales > Erythroxylaceae > Erythroxylum > Erythroxylum gracilipes. The sequence continues at coordinate 16,908,535 of JANZLC010000006.1, read as the reverse complement.
GGTGGTTCCATGGTCTGGAAGAGTATAAAGTCCATTTGGCACCTCGTACTACAGGGTTTGACTTGGAAGCTTGGGGATGGCACCAGAATCTGGTTCTGGTTGGATCCTTGGGTTACAGGTATGGGCCCTCTTATTCACCACGCTACTCACCCCATTCCCGCTCAGACTAGCGGTCTCCTTGTCCACCACTTTGTAGACAACAACGACAGTTGGCAGTGGGATGCATTCTTCGACAGTCTACCATTGCCAATCTGTAGATCGATTGCTGGAATGTTTCCCCCGAACCCCTACCTAAAGTAGGATACGATTTGTTGGGGCTTGTCCGACACTGGACAATTCATTGTCGCTTCCATGTACTCCTCACTTTTGAATCACGCAGACGTCGCAAACACTGGCTCTTGGCAGGCCATTTGGCACTGGCAAGGCCCTCAACGCGTTCATTCCTTTCTTTGGCTCCTTACTCATGACAACCTTCTCACCAACCAACATCGAGCCCGCCGCCACCTCACCACGGATGGAACATGCCACCACTGCGGTCTTGAAGAATACTCGCTCTATGTGGCGCACGACTGCGCCAAAGCCCGTCAAGTATGGACTGCCTTCCCTCCACACTTAATTCCTCGCGACTTTTCCACCCTTCCAGCCAGACAGTGGCTCCATACCAACCTCCAACAGCACCACCCGGTGTTTGGCCACGAGTGGTCAACTTTATTTGTTGTCACATGCTAGCTCTTATGGGGTTGACGCAATAAGTCCATTTTTGATACTCATTTTCTGTGGCCCTACTCACCCATTTCTATTGTGTTGGCAGATCAGATTTCCAAGTCTCTCGCCTGGGATAGCTGTAGTGCTATAGTACACCGACCACGTCAGGAACAACTTATAGGCTGGCGTCCACCCCCACTTGAGTGGGTCAAGTTAAATACATATGGTGCTTGCAACCGCTCCTCTTCTTCAGCCACCGCCGAGGGCCTACTCAGGGACAATGTAGGCAACTGGCTTGGAGGCTTTGTCCAAAATCTAGGCTGGTGTTCTCCAGTGTCGGCGGAACTCTGAGGAGTGTACACAGGCCTTACACTTACGTGGGATCTCGATTTCTGTCGGATTGAGCTCGAGGTGGACTCGGAAGTGGCACTCAACCTCCTCTCCTCCTCGACTAGACAAGCTACGACCCCCAATTCCCTTATTCAAAGGATCCATGCACTATTTACGCGGAACTGGACTGTGGTGCCTCGGCATATATATCGTGAACGCAACCGATGTGCTGACTGGCTAGTGTCCTATGCTAAGAATTTTGCTTTAGGAACCACTTATTTTGCCGATACACCCATTGGGTGTCATGTACTCCTTTTACAGGACATATCGGGAATCTATTTTCTTAGACTTGTAATGTAACGTGGTTTTCTTCCCTTCAAAAAAAAAAAAAAAGAAAATAACTTGGAAGGGCCAGGAAGAAGCCCGTACAAAGTTTGTACCCGACAATGTAAGACAGACTCGAAAGTCCAGATCCAACAATCAGGTTATGTTTGGTACTTTAAGCAGTAAGCAGAATCAATATAAACCAAAAAATAGCCCCATCATTTTTCACGAAAGATCCGATTTTGCTGATTCCTCATCCCCCAAAGAATCTACAAATCTGATCTTTCACTGTTTGGACAAAAATAATGAAAACCCATGATTAGCAAATCGTAAAATCCCCGTGGATCTCTTAATTACTCTCCCTTCTTTATATTTACCCTTCCTTTCTCTTTTCCTCAGAGTCTCAATCTTCTAGGCAGTAAGTAAAGGACAACCTCTGTTAGCAGAAAAGGTAACGTACAACTTACTGTCTATTTTTCTGATGAAACCTATGCAATTTGCAAACTTTCTACTTGGTTTTAATGACCATGAGCATGAATAGACTCGAGAGTTTTCTGGGTCATATTCTCCTTGCAAATGTTGTTTATATTTCTCATTTTCAATAAAAGGCAATTGCGGGTTGGGATTGGTTCTAGTTACGGTTCTGATCCTCTGTTTTGGATCGTTGTCACAACGTGGATCAACATTCTTTTGTTACTTTGGATGAGGCTCTGTTATTAAAATGAGGTGTCCTTGATCAAATGTGCTGAAATTTTCTCTGAGATTTGTGGTTCATCTTCGAATGAATTGCAATCATTTATTTGCTGGATTGCAGTCTCATGTTCACTTCAAAATGGTTAAGAGCAAGAACTCAAAGAAGAAGCAGAAGATCACTCTTCGTCTTACTTGAGCTTATAGTTATAATAGCTTGGATTGAGATCAATAGATAACCCTTCTGATTTAGTTATATTCAATCCTCTCTCTTTGTTCATTACAGATGACAACGTTTTAAAATTTTGGAGTTTCTCTTTGTTGCTATGTTAATTTCATAATCGTTTTCATTATGTAGCCTCAGTGTTTTTATTTCTGAGTGTTTCATCGGGAATTTTATCAAGCAAGTAATCATTCGTATGTCTTAGTGCCTTTTGTCTAGAATAATAGAACGTGACTTGCATAAGATAATGTCTCTGAAGCGGAAATGTATCCTTCTTCAGTATGGTATCTAAACAATTTGGACCCGTTAACTGTTCAACTGCAACTATTCCGAAATGCTTCAGTGACTCCTGTATTCAATTGCAGATATTCAAATCACAGTTAAATAGAATTAGATGGTAATAGTAGATAAGAGCTTTTGCAAATGGTTTGTGCTTCTGGCTGGCTTGATTATTTCTATATACTCCTTTTAAATTTCCTTTCTAAATATGCTATTAATGTTGGTATTTGATCCTCATTTCTACATGAAAATATTTGCAATCCTAGAAATTATTAAGGGAAAGTTGTTACTACTCTGCATGCAATTGATGCGTTATTGAACACCAAAACTAGTGCTGAAATTTTCCTTGATTAAAGAAAAAACTTCACTTCCTGGTATGGAAAAGCAAGCAACGAATTTGCTTTTGGCATCTTTATTCTCTATGTTTGCCTTTCTTGCTCCAGAATGTTAACAATGATGGAGTTTCCCTTTTCAAAACATATTACAAGTTTTTTAACATACCTTTGGTATGTTTTCAGATGTAACTCACCATAGGTTAGAAGATTGAGATTTCACCTTCATATCAATTCCATTCTGCAGTTCCTTCCAGTGTGCAATCTGTTTCTGTGTTTTTATGATGCTATATATGTTCCTAATTCTTTGATGTTCCTTATTTTATTAGTGGCATAGGCATTAAGTTTCATCTGCTGATTTTACCTGGATCAGAATGGATCAACCAGGGCATGGACAAACACCTGCTATAGGGATTGGTAGTAGTGCGGCACAACTGTCATATGGCATAAGCCCGTACCAGGCAAACCAAATGCCTGCTGCTGCAACTTCTGGATCAGTTACTGCATCAGCTGGGGCCATGCATCCTATCAGTCAGCCTGTGGGTGCTCAGTTTGCTCAACACCAACTTGCCTACCAGCAGATTCACAACCAACAGCAACAGCAGCAGCAGCAACTGCAACAACAACTTCATACATTTTGGGCAACTCAGTATCAGGAAATTGATAAAGTTTCCGACTTCAAAAATCATAGCCTTCCCTTAGCAAGGATCAAGAAAATCATGAAGGCTGATGAGGATGTTAGGATGATCTCAGCTGAAGCCCCTGTCATATTTGCCAGAGCTTGTGAAATGTTTATCCTAGAACTGACCCTGCGGTCTTGGAATCACACAGAGGAGAACAAAAGGAGGACACTTCAAAAGAATGACATAGCTGCAGCAATCACTAGAACTGATATATTTGACTTCTTGGTTGACATTGTGCCCCGGGAGGAATTGAAAGATGAAGTCCTGGCATCAACCACAAGAGGAACAGTGCCTTTTGGAGGGCCTTCTGATGCTCTCCCTTACTGCTATCCATCTCAGCATGCACCTCAGGTTGGAGCTCCAGGAATGATGATGGGTAAACCTGTGTTGGACCCATCTATGTACGCTCAGCAGTCTAACCCTTACATGGCACAGATATGGCCACAACAAGGATCAGAGAAACAACAATCATCATCTGATCTCTAATCACTGTACAATAAAATTTGCGCAATTGTGAGTTCTTTGAACTTATTGACAATGCTTTTGCGTTGGAAACGCCAAGTTTTTACATTCCTGCAATTAACTTATTGTTAATATTTATCTTTGGTGAATAATGTACATGTTAGCCAGGCCGTACTTCTTCCGCATATTTCCCTTTTGATTGGAATCGTTTTTCCATTTGGATGACTTGCATGTGAATGTTATTCTCTTAAAAAAAAAAAGACTTGCATGTGAATGTGACTACATAATCATCACCTTCACTTTTTGACAGTATGTGGTCTAGTCTTCAGAAGTAGTGACTGTTTATATGGTATATTTGTACCAATCTTGCAATTTCTAGTGTTTTATGACAAGTCTTTATGTTTTAAGCTATGTTCTGAATGTCCACAGAAAAGAAGAAAGCTCTGAATAAAGCAAGGTTCCATCAGGAAGGGATACGACTCCAAGCAGACCATCTGTAAATAATCTGTCGGAAAGAGTAGCGAATGGTGTCATTAAGCTTTTGGTGTTAGCTTTCTCATTTTCAGTGGGACAAAGTTTGCTAACAAATATGTATATTTAATGCTCTGGTCTTTGTTTAGCACAAGTTTTATTTGTTTCCTTTAAAAGGTACATTTTCTTTTCCGTTTATCTGTCAATATGCTTATTATTTGTAGGACTTATCTATAACGGTAGACTAAAAATCATTGAAAAATTGAATCGGGTAATTTTTAACTGTAAAAATTTTAAATCGTATAATTTTTAAGTTTGATTAATAGTTATAATCTTTTTTAATTTTATTTTAAATTTTTTAATTTTGTTCAATTATTACTATATATTAATTTTAGTAATAATTGAATTTTTAAACTTTAAAATTTAAATTAAATTGATATTAATATAAAAAATCAAATCAAATTTTAAATTCTACTTTATTTTATTGGTTTAATTTTCATTCTAGTTTTTAAAATATTGAGTGGAATCTAGTAATTATATACATCTAGGGTTTAGATTGTGTACCTTAAAACTTTATATATTTTACTAATCCAATCAAGTTTCCATAAGATAAATTCATCTTCAGTTACTCTAAACTTATGTTTCCATCGTATATGCATAACCCTTTAAACCAATCAAATGAATTCAAATCTGATACATTAAATATCAAAGGGATAACTCCATGAAGTAGACTTCTGATTGCATTTTACATATTAAAAAACTTTATAAGATCCAAATTCCATGAATTTGGTATTGTTATAACTAAGTAATTTTTCCTTTAAATTCATAACCACTTTTTCACTTTCACCAAATTCTTGCCTTTTCAATGTTGATAAGCATGAATTTACGGTTATCTAGGATTGGCTGATATTGAGATTATAATGTTTTTCATTTTAACAAGGTACATGATATCATAAGAATACATGTCTTCCAGATAACAAAGGGATTCTGCCTTCCATAAATATCTCGTTGATTGAAATTGCAAGATCTATTTCCCTTTTAGGTAAGATAGACTTGATCAAAGGAAAAGACGTCTCGTCTGGTGAAGCTACTATGACTCAAGTCTCGTTGCTTTGAAGACCTCATAAAAAAGAATCTCAATGGAGCTTCCATTATCCACCAATTTTTTAAAAACTTAAAATTCCTTAATGACCATCACATCTTTAAGAAGATCACGCTAGCTCAACACTTCGTCCTTGTTAAATATGATTTTCCTTTTTGTTCGACATCTTTTATTTTTGCATCCATTATGGCATTACTCAGGTTCCTTGAGTAGACCTCTTTAGTTGGGATTTGTTGCATTTACTATTTTTATTGATAATTATGTTGACTATGGTAGTTTTTTTTTAATAAAATCATTTTTTTGGGGTATGTACTTAAGCATTGTCTAGTCTCAACTCACAACTGAAGTCTCTATTAGTGGGTATTGTCTTCCTTTGTGAGAAATAGGAATGGTGGCAACGGGCCGGGCCAAGGGTGCCCGTGGCCAGTGGGCGAATGAGAATCAACCGGCCCATGGCCTGGCCTGAGTGGGTCACAGGTAGCCCGTAGGGCCTGAGTCGACCTAAAATTTTAATAAATTTATTTTAAGAGAATTTGGAAATTATAGTTATTTTTTTAAATTCCTAAATTATAAATTATAGCATAATTATTTATAAAGTATAGGATAGAATTACCTATAAATTATACAAAAATATTTATATAAAATAAATGATATAAAATATGAACCAATATATATTTATTAAAAATATGTAGTTATGATAATGTTGTTATAATTATTCCCTACAAACAAGTGAATTTAATTTTAATTTTGTAATTTCATTATAACAATTAATTATAATGTAAATGTAAAAAAATTAATATCTAAGTACAATTTATTTCAAATATTATTTTTATGTGTTTAAAAAATTATTATAATTCTTTTTAATATGTCTTTTTAAAAATATGTATATTAAGTTTATAATATAATATTATAATTCTTTTTAATTTGTATGAAACTCTTAATTGTTATTAAGTGCTCACCTTCAGTTTCAGGAACATAATCTTCTGAAAAATATTTATCTAACTCCATTATATTATAGTCCTAGCTCTTTTCTCTTTCAAAAAATGTGAAAGAGAATCTATCAATAATGGGTTAGAAGATGAAGTCGAACCTAAAATGGAATTCAGAGTTGAACTGCTTGCACTGCTAAGATCCCGATCATGAGTTTTTTGCATTTTGACCTGATAATCATTAAACAATTGATACCATAATTGTTTCATGGTATATACATGCTCTTGAGCTTCACCACCGTACAATGCAGTATAAATATATTCAACCCCGTCCATATCTCGGGTCCAACACATTTGTAACAATATCTTTAACCTTAGACCAATAAGAATTCAACTTCTCTACCATCTACTCCGTCATAATCCAAATAACTTCATTAGAGTCAAACATCCACATTGATAAAACATGCTTTATGTTGGACATAGTGCTAAAGATACTGTGTGAAATTGGATATTTTGTTCCTGAGAACAATTTAGTCGCATTATAGAATAATTCTAACTTTATACAAAGTTTTATAGCCAAGTCCCATTGATCTTCTGTTGACACACAGGTATACTGAGAATCCTTTTCGACTAGTCTAATAAACACATGAGCATATGGGATTGCCGACTCCAACATCTTAAAGGTTGAGTTCCATCTAGTTGGACAATCCATAACCAATTTCTTTGAACTCAGAATGCATAAAAATTATACACCATTTTTAAAAGTTTCAACTCTTTTAGGAGTTGTACTCTAATATAAAACACTATTCTAAATACAATCTATTGCTTCCTTTATCATCTCCAACCCCTCCTTCACAATCAAGTCAAGAATATGCGCAAAACAACGCATATGAAATAACTTACCTTTAACCAATAAGCTCCCAACCCACATCTTACCTTCAACTTCTCAATCATAGTATCATTCGTGCTACTGTGATGATGGATACTTTATTGTCGATGTTCAAATTCATCAAACAGTCTTTCAACACATTTGCAAATTTTCACTTGTATGTCGTGCCGGCACATAAATGAACCTATCATGTACAAATATTACTAAAATTAATCATAAATTCATAAAATAATGAAAAAGTAAATGATAACAATTTGAAAGAATATAAATTACCTCAAATGCCTATTGCATAATGTCCAATTATTATCAATATAATGTGTTGTCAATACCATGTAACCCTTGTTTTGGTTATCAACTTTCCACATGTCCATTGTTATGGCAATTTGTCCTTCAGCACTAGACAATGCTTTTAATTTCTCTCTCTTCTTGTCCTTATAAATTTTGAAAATATCCTTCCTCAATGTAATCGGACTTGGAACCTTGAAAGTCGGTAGGAGTGATTTAAGAAATATCTTGAATCTTTGCTTTCAACCATAAACAATGGTTGTTTATCTCCAATAATCATATTAGCCATCTTCCTTCATAAGGTTACGGGTAAAAAATGTTTAAGCTCCTAAAACCATCTTCCTTCTAGTATATGATTCCATATGTCTCTTTAAACGAGACTTTCCACCTTTCGAACCACTCAAATACAACTTTTGACAATTCTTGCACTCTACTTTTTCAATTCCTTCAGTCGATATAGTCATGTTAAAGTGATTCCAAACTTTTCTTTTATATTGAGTAACTTGATTTCTAGTTGAAATTTTATCCTCACTTGGTGTCGGAATAGAAGTTTCCATTTCAATCTCCGGCACTGGATTAGAACTCTCAACTGAAGGAATATGCTCATCCATCTGACAAAAAATAAATACTTGAGGTTAGAAATACTTAACATATAATAAAGGTTCGTTAATTTAAATTTAACCAAGAATTGTTAAACTTTTGAGTTTTGGCATTAGTGAACATCAATCTTATTTGATTGTTAATGAATATTTGACAAGATGTTAGCGACCTTTTCATCTACTTGCTTATCTTCCTTGTTGTATTTATGTATGATATATAGCTAATGCTTTACTCTGATTTGCTTGTGGCTTATATTTTAAATAGCCTTTTGGAGAGGTTCCATCAATCTCTATTTGGAAAGAAGTAGGGTTTAGAAGTTTCTCTATATCAAATACAATTATAATTTGCATTCCCTATCAAATACAATTATAATTTGCATAGAACATATACAATTACATTTCCATGAAAATCAATAAATAATCAAGTAACAACAACAGTATTCATGATAATAAACATGTAAATAAATATGATTGATTTAACCAAGATTTGTTAAACTTCTAAGTTTTGACATAGAAAATATACAATTGCATTTAAAGTACTTTGATTGTCAATGCATATTTGACGGGATGTTAGCGACCTTTTCATCTACTTGCTAATCTTCCATGTTGTATTTATGAAACGTCCAAAATAAATTAATTCATAATGTACTTTGGCTGACTTTTGTTGTTTCTACCAAACCATTTATTTTCTGTTATAAGTTTCAATGGCTCCACATGAACGGAAACTAGCTAAATACTATTGAAAACTTTGTTAGCTCATGTCATGTGCCTATGAACATTATCATAATGTTTTTCACCTCACTATTATTGCAACTAATAATTTAATGCCAAATGAGGTTAGAGCAGTCTCGTCCTCCATCCATTACGGTTTGATAACATAACATAAAATATTTTATTGGCATCTTTATTTAGCTAGCAAATCGACCAAAAGCAATATGATTGGATCTGATGTAGTGTAGAAAAATGCTGGTGATTGATAATTTAGGAACACTTTATTTATGTATAAATATTATTTCATATATCATCATTACATGCCATTAAATTTATTCATACTGCTTCTACTGACTCTTTGTCACTTGAACGCTTCCTTTTCTTACTGCTTATTCATTTCATATATACCTGGCATTTCCACTAACTTATAGGATTAATTCATAGTTATTAATTTCTCTCATCACATGAACCTCTACGTGATTGTTGATATTAGATGAAACTCCTCCCTTTTTTTGTACATTATAGAACTCAGTTAAGTAAAAGCTCAATGCCTAAGCTTCTGATAAGTCTACAATCTCACTCAAGGAGGCAGCTGATTCAGAAGATGGATTTTGATTGTTAATTCATTTAAGAAAGCTAAATGCCACCCAAACATTCTCTTTAAACATACACTATACATGTATTAAAAGCGTGGGGAATTTCATCAAATACCATACATGCATTATCCCATATTCCCATTATTATCATAAAAGGTTCTCAAAGTAGCCAAATCAGTATCACTAAGCCACAATAATCTCAAAACAATCAACTATTAATGAAAAACCAAATTTGAGAAGAGAGATTACCTTATTAACAATAAGCTAAGGAAAAGACAAATGACATGAAGAAGAATGAAGAAAGAATGTGACTACTCATATACTTCATTCAGATAGATTGTTTCACGAACCTGAAAGAAACTTTTCCATCCCACTGCATCAATTTATGGTTCAATGTCCATCTGGTTCTTCTTCAAAGAATTGAAATCAACATGTCTTCCATAAATCATAGATTGTTCCATCTGTAATCGTTACTATTTCTTGAAAACTTACGACTCTTTATCTTCTTTACTAAGAAAATCATCTGGGTCATGACATGTCAGACGATTGGTCACTTAACACTACCATATTCAAGTTTTATCTGATTTCTTTGAATCTTTCTTCATTCAAAGGCTTAGTAAAGATATCTGCCCATTGATGATTTGTCTCAACAAATTGTAGTCTAATGATCTTCTTATGTACATAGTCTCGTAGGAAATGATGTCTAACTTCAATATGTTTTACCCTCGAGTGTTTATTGGATTCTTCGATAGGTTGATAACACTTGTGTTGTCACAGAAAATTGGGATTTGTTCTTCTTCTAACTAATACTTGATCCATAACGTCTGTGAGCAACAGATAGCAACTGACATATATTCAGCTTCTGTAATAGATAAAGCAATTAAACTTTGCCTCTTACTTGACCAAGAAGCTAGATTATGGCCAAGAAAGTGACAACCTCCACTTGTACTTGTCCTATCAATCCTATCTTCAGCGTAATCAGAATCACAATAGCCAATTAACCTGAAATCTTTACCTTTCTCATACATTAAGCAAAGATCAGTAGAGTCTGATAGATATCTCAAAATTCTTTTAACAACAATATAGTGAGATTCTCTAGGATCTGCTTGAAATCTCACACACAAATAGACACTAAACAGAATATCAGGCCTGCTTGCTGTAAGGTAAAGTAAATAGCCAATGATTCCTCTAAAAAGGGTTTGATCAACCTTCTTACCTGTTTCATCCTTAGATAAAAGGTTTGAAGGATGCATAGGAGTTGACATAGGTTTCACTTTTTCCATTTCATATTTAACCAACAGTTCTTTGATATATTTCTATTGATGAATAAAAATCTTTTCTTCGGTTTGCTTAACTTGTAAACCAAGAAAGAATTTTAATTCACCCATCATGCTCA
>JANZLC010000006.1:16872688-16891383 GCA_026413385.1 Erythroxylum gracilipes | reverse complement strand
GATAAATTATATGTTATAAAATCATAAAGTGTTACGTATCAAATTAAGAATCATAACATTTTAAGATATAATGTTACGATAGATAGGTGTTTTATAACATATTGTCAAAAGTGTTACTGTCTAGTGTTATTGTATGTCATTTTTGATGTAGTGCCTCTCTGTAATAGTTGCAAAGTTTTCTCAATACGTTATATGGATATCGTTAGAAATCAGACACTTGTACAACAGTAATGGTTGAGATAAGCTGATTATAAAAATGATTCGAGGGATATAAAAAAGAGAAGGATCAAGGCTCAGAATAATGTACGAATTAAAGTTTATGCTTGATTATGATTTATGTGTTAAATTATTTTGTAGAATTTAAAGTGATATTGGCTTTTGAGAAATCAAAACAAAAAAGTTTAATAATTATTTCGCTGCGTGCAGGATTAGATTTATCACTTTTTCTCCTCTCTTTAACATTAACATGTAGGACTCTTTTTAATGGCTAAGGCACTCCTTAAGGTTTTTAACCAATAAATGTTGATAGAATTCTCTTGAGGGACCTGCTCCTAAAGTGCATTGGTTTAAGATAGTTTGATATCAACAAGCGTTATCTTAAGCTTCCTTTATTCTTTGGATGACTTTTAGGTCGAAACTTGGTAATACCTTCCGTAGAACTAAAGAGATTCACAATCTTCCCTTTTACTCCTCACTGTATAATCAAGTACCTGAGACACTAAATCATATCTTCTTTTAGTGTTCCATCTCTAGCTTCGTGTGGAATGAAATCTTAAAGTTGTGTAACATTGCCTTAACTCTTGAGCATTGGTTTAGTCATCTCTTGGTATTTTAGAGGGATGGTAAAAAAAAAAAAAAAATCAACGTAAACCACTTCCAAATGTTTATTTGTCTAGTTTGATTTTAAACAAATTGGTTTGATTAAAAGAAAAATTAAAAATTAAAAATAATTTTTGATTTTTGATTTTAAAATTTAGTATAAATCACATCAAACTAATTTCATGATAAAATTTGATTTACCATATTTTGACTTTCTTTTTGCTTGTCCAAAGAAAGAGAGAGAACAAATACAATCTAGCAAAGTAAATGCATCTTTTTCATGTGTTTATGACCGAATGTTCAAACCTATTTCTGCAAGTCGTGCTCCTCTCTGTTGGAGTTATTTAACTTTCACATAGGAGAAAGGGGCGTACCATCGGATGTGTAGAAGTTAGAGCAGTCCAATGGTTTTATGAGCTCGAATAAAGAGCCCCTTGGACTTTGATCGCTTGAGCACCAGGCAAAGAGGGTCCTTAAATTGGAGAAAGGGCCGTAAAACTAAACAAAGATTGTCAGTAGGATATTCAGTTCAAGCTCGCGACTTCAGGCCTGGGTTTTCGGCGACTCGTCGATGACTACTCCGATAAGGTAGGGCAACATGATGTCTATTGTCTATCACTTACGAACTGCATTGTATGGCCTGGGTTGTATTGAAGATTTGTATCTGTTAGTCTATTTCCGCTCTTCACAGACACTCCTTTCCACAAACATTCACAAAAGGAGCTAGAAAATGTAGACGGTGTTGTGTTCTTGAAGTGATGATTTAATTTCTTTTATTATTCAAAACTTGGTTGTTTTCTTTTGCATTGGCTTTTGTGTTTCCCATGTTACAAGTCTTCCCTGTTGTTGACTTGGGGCTTTACATTATGAGAGTAGACCACTAAAGAAGCCTTTCTTCAATAATTTTTTCCGTTTGGGTGCGAGTTTATGAATGTACCTCCCTCAATTTGTTACTCTAGAGTTGGAAATTACGACTTAAAGAATGAATCTTTAAGTTGGTTTAATGTGTGTGGCCCTTCATGAAGATTGATGATTGGATTTCATCATAGTTTCGGTTTTTATGTTTTTGAGTTTTTCTTGACAGAACTTTTGATTCTCTGAAATATCATCTGGCTTTAGAATATTAGTTGTACTAATCTCAGCTAGGAATTGTTCATTGTTTGCAAATTAAGAATGAATAATGTATGTGACAACATTTTTTGTGTAGAATTCTGCAACTATTCATTGAATGTTGTGGCCTTGCATCTAATTGCTGCTGCATAATGTTATATCTGCGATTTATGACTGAATCTAGGCCTTTTGACATGAATGGTGGAATTAGTCAGCCAAACCCCAATCCTTCCTCACGGCATGTTATTGCAGTGGCCCCCTTGAATAGCATGCCATACATTGATCCACCTGCACCACTTGGTGATGGAGCATCAGTTCCAAGTGATAGCGACACAAAACCTGTGGAAAGAGTTGGGCCATCTACGGTGTATTTTTCCTCTAGCACAACTCAAAAGGAGTGGGATTCTGTTATAGTCTCTACCAAAAACGCAGTTGCTCTGGCTGGGAGTGCAGCTAAGGGAAAAGTTGGACCAATTGTAGGACTCATGGACATTGGAGAAAGTGAAGATGCCTACTTATTTCGTGTCTCCCTGCCTGGGGTAGCAAGGGATCAAAGTAAGTGCTTTTTTCTTTTCAGTTGTTAAAGATATTCAATCCTGCACTAGATTTTAATTGCATTGGATTTTGATTAAATGCAGATCATTGAAGCCCATTATTTGATCCATTTTACAAGCTTATGGCATGTGATTACTACTTCTGGTGGTTGGCATTGGACTTGGATTCTGTCTATTAAGAATTTATTATGCGTCATATGATAATCAGGATGTATTTTGTGTGCTTTCTAATTATTTTATACGTTGTGAATGCAGAGGATTTTAGTTTTGACATTAATCCTGATGGAATGGTGCGCATTAAGGGAGTGACAACAACAGGTGAGAGAACAGTGTGTAAACACTCACAAGTCTTCAAGATGCAAACTCAAAATCTCTGCCCACCTGGCCGGTTTGCTGTCACCTTCCAGCTTCCTGGTCCAGTTAATCACCTACAATTTTCAGTTTTCTTTGGGACTGATGGCATTTTTGAGGGTGTTGTGAAGAAATGCTAACTAAAAACATTTCTGAGCCTTTGGTTCCTGAGGAAGAAAGTACCAATTAATTTGATGATTTCCTGATTGATAAATATAACTAGAGGACTCCAATCAACTGGACTGGGTTGTTGGAGAAACAATTTTCTTCAATGGAGCTATGTGCGTAAAAGCATAACATTGATGAGTTGGAGCATCATGTCAAGTTTGGCCGACATGCTGGTCATTTATCTACAGGTTGCCTTTTCCCTGTTACTTTTTAGCCTCTCACATGGGAGCAAGACATTTGTAACAGGTAAGCTGTTGTATATTTGTAGTTTCATTTAACACTGCATTGATTCAATGTATGGCAAAAATTTACACTATTCTATGTTGCAACGTTTGTGTTTCCATTTTACTCGTGCTTTCTTCTTTTCTTTTCTTTTTTTTTTCTCTCATTTGAAATTCTTAATTTTGTTAAATCTGATTATGTTAACCCTCCTGTCATCTAATATGAAGAAATTACATGTACTTTGTAAATCTTGTATGTAACTATAGTTTGAGTAAATAATTTGACATTGATCACTTTCGAGTCCAGTTTTCTGCAAGAGGGCCACATTGGATTGGAGTAAATTTCATTACCAATTGTTTCAGTCCCGGATATCAGTCAGCAAGCTAATCTGCTTATAGTCGTTGTCCACTTAAAAATTTGCTTAACTAAGGAATCTCAAAAGTTGTACCAATGAATCCACAGCAATATTAGCGTCATTCTGTTAGTGACAATGACAATGGTACACTGGCCGCATTTGTTCCTCTTAACCTCTTGAGACTCTCACTGTGTGCCTTTGGTGCGTTCCAGGATCTATATTCTAGAGACATACTTCTTCAGTATAAATGTATTCACTGATAGCCTCATCCCCCAAGGCTCGACCTATGTTATTTCGTTCTTCAACTTATCCATTTTTCGGTACTTGGAATTCTAGGTAGATATTACTGTTGTTCATCCCATCCGAACTTTCTTCTGTGTCTCACTATAGTTTTGCAGAGAACTGTCTACAAGTTTGTCCACCAGAAACCTGCACAGTATGGGACGTAATAAACTACCTTAATTATCTCTCTATGCATTCATGTTTAGAATATCGCTCGATGATTTAAACATCCAAGGTCTATTTCAAAGATCTCCAGTTTAATAAATCTTTCGATGAAAAATTTCCAAAAGAAAATTCAGATAAAACGATTCTAATGCTCTTGACTGTAGTACTCGTTCGCAAGCAGAAATATGGACCATTTTTTACTACCTCATGACAATGATGTTCTGACATTTTATATACTTTAACAGAACACAAGTAACGGAAGCCATGAGAGAATCACAGTCAAGAGCTCTGTACTCCAAATGGGAAGACTTGAAAAATATGCAAGTAGCACTAAAAGGATACTAGAAGCAGAATTGGTCTATTGTTCAACTCATTTGTAAACCGTTGATGCAATGAAAAAATGAAAACTTTAGAATAGAAAACTTTTCATGGTGGCAATTATAGGACATCTTCAGCAGTTGAAACGAATGTGTTTTGTTGAAAAAAGAAGAAGAAGAAGCAACACCTGTCTCTAGACAAAAGAACGTAAAAGCTGTCTCTAAAAAATAAAATAAAGCTTATCCTAGATAATTGAAAATAAAATAAAACTTGTAGCTTTTCCTTCTACATAGAAAATTATGTTATTTCTCTTCTTAACTTTGGCAACTAAGGAAGAAGTTTTGAACCTCTCAACCTATCCCTGTGTTGGTTTATTCTGTTAATCAATCATTTGGTTGTATATTCTTTTTTTACATAATTAATCAAGGATATTGTTTATCTTATGCATATTTGTGTAATTTACTAAATATAAGGTAAAGTCCATGAAATTAACAAACTTTGTAAATAAAATTTTAACGAAATCATACTTATAAGATTCATATTACATTCATGTATTATTACTAAATTGCTTCTAGTCATTGCTCTAAGACTAGACGTTAATAGAATGAAAAGACTATCACATATTATGTTTCTTTCTTATGAAGAAAATAGTCTATTTCATAAACCAAAGTATGTAATACTTAAACAAACATATTGGTGCTTGTTAGAGAATAAGTTCAATAAATTGATCTGACATGAGAATTTCACATGGAGCATTACTTAAGTGTTTATGAAAATGATCATTGTGATAGTTATATAAGTGATTATTTGACCTAAGGCTTTTGAAGTATCTCATATAGGGATTGTTATGCTTTGATACTACTTAGGACCTATCTTAGTTAAGGGTAATTCGATTGGTAGTCATTGGATATGACATAAACTATGTAGAGAAAATTAAGTGATCAATATAAGATTAGTTATCCTAAAGCAATTAGAAAGAATGTTTCATTATTCTTTATTAGTATTAATTGGAGAAATCCTTATTCAAGATAGAAAGATATTTTGAAAATTTTCAATATCATTAAAACAATCAATTGTTATTGCTAAAGATTGATATGATTAGACTTAAATAGAGTAAATATTGATTTCATACTTTATGTCTAATTCAAATATTATATGATAAAAAGACTTAATTATATGGAAAAAAATCACAAAAAGTTAATTAAAACTATTTTGGACATTCTTAACATTTGAGTGGTTATAATATATTTTTATACTTCACCTTGATCTGTAGATATAAATTGTTTAATTACAGAATGTAAGATAAACTAAAGGAGTTTAATTTATTTAACCATAAAAATATAGTTTAGGATTACAATTTATATCTATTTTTAATATATTTGAGAACTTAATGGGTCACATATAAAGAATGATTAAAGAGAAAAGGGTAAATTAACAATTAAAGATTAGCAAGAGATTACAAATTTGAAGCCAAATACTAATAAAATGCAAAACCAGCAAGGGCTCAACCAACTTGGCTAATCCCAATTATACAACTACTAGGCTACTAAAAACTTAAAAGATTAAAGACAAAAGAGGAAGTTTAGACTTGTTTAGTCATAAGGTAGCAAGTTTCAATTATCATTAAAGCAGTGTTATGGTTCTTCTTGCATTCCAGGAGTTAGTCATAAGTGTATCAAAATATCCTACTAAGAGTGAGATTAGGACTCATTTTGTTAGTTAATCCATTTGTTGAAAATTTTGCCCTTATTTAATTGATTTTTTTACGGCTAAAGTCATTCTAATTCATCTTTTGGTCTTTGTGAAACCTAGTATTGCGTTCCCTCTATATTGCATATATAATGCAATTGAATGCAACTTGAAAGACCCTCCCTATCAGTATCCATTTTCCCTTATCTTTTGCTTACCTAGACAATTATGCCATCCCAATTCCTCATGTTGCAATGTAGATTACTAATA
This sequence comes from Erythroxylum gracilipes, assembly GCA_026413385.1. Taxonomy (NCBI): domain Eukaryota; kingdom Viridiplantae; phylum Streptophyta; class Magnoliopsida; order Malpighiales; family Erythroxylaceae; genus Erythroxylum; species Erythroxylum gracilipes. The sequence goes on along the minus strand of JANZLC010000006.1, from coordinate 16,885,080 downwards.
TCCAAGACTAGATTCCACGGGGGATTGGTGTGTCACAATTGAAATATAGATGATTTAGTGTTTCTATTTCTTGGTTACATAACAAGGAGTTGGAGAGTTTGGAGGAGTCTCTATGAGTATTGTCTTTGTTCCAAAGTTTTCTCTTAACTATGAGCTATAGTATAAATGGGACTTTGGCAAGCTGCATCCTTACTAGCCAACCTAAACTATATAATAGACTGGTTATTTCTTCTAAAAAGTCTTTGCATGATTTATTAGAGATTTTTTCTAAGTTATGTTTAGTCCATATAACTTGGTTCTCTTTATGATGGTCAGTACATTGAATAGGCATCAAGTTCAAGATTTTTGTGAATCCTCTATAGTGGTGGTTAGACTAGTTCCATTTGTTTCCATTGATGATTATGTCAATTGTAGCATTCTAAAGGCTTTATATGAGTGTACTCAAGAAAATTATAAAGTGGTCTAAATTATGCCAATTATATATTTAGTGTTATCTTGTACTTTGTCTTCTAGAACCAAAATATGCTTTAGAGTCTATGAAGTATTTATTTTATGTCTGATCTCCCGTATACTTTTTTCCTTTGAAGAAGTAGGTATGCATCTATTTGACCCATAGGGATTCTTTATTAGTTAGTAGCTTCCATAATCTTTTTAGTTAGAAGGGCCTTATTTAGGGTTCTCAAATAGATGATTCCTAAACCTCTTCATTCCTAGCAGTACATAGGTCTTAACATTTTACTCTTGGAACTATAAACTTGTTCACTCTTATCCATGGGACAATTTTCATTACTTTTGTCTGTGGATTTGATTAGTTAGAGTGGAAAGTGCAAGTGTGAAGCCCAATACCCATTTAGGTAACTTAGTATAGTTTTAATTAGTTGCAATCTACCAACATTACTTATTTTCCATTGCTCAATCTTCCATGAATATTGTCTAGCATAGGATGGTAGTCTTAAAAATTTCTTTTGGTAGTGATGGGTATGCGTAAATACATGAATAACTCTTGCTTAAACCCTAAAAGTTATGCTATTTGGTTTGTATTTGTGGTGTACCATATGAAAGTTAGAAGCCACTCTTGCTTTTGTTAAGAGATATGTTAAAGAATCCATTAATAGTAGCTAGAGAATTTGTCAAGATTTTAATAGAGTCCATGTTGAAGCCATTTAAGAGAAATATGTGATCTACAAAAGATAAATTGAAGAGCTCCAACTTGTCACATTTATAATAATATTAGAAGTAACTAATCATTTGCATGTTACTTAATATTAACCTGGTAAAGATTTTAATGCACAGAGTGAAAAGATAAGGATATGATGAATCCCCTTATCTTATACCTTTTGCACTTTTGACCATCTTGGTGGATTCTCAATTGATCATTAAGTTGTCAGATGGAATAGTGATACATCCTTAACCCATTTTCTGAACTAATATGGTAGCGTCCATCTTACCAAGAATAAACTCCTAATTGGTTATATTAAATGCCATATGGAAATCAACCTTAAGAATGAAAATTTTGGTTTCCTTATTAATGTTATAATTTTTGAGAAGCTCATAGGTTTTTAACACATATCTCCTATTCCTCTTCCTTCTGTGAAGGCTCCTTGATTATGTTTTATGAGTTCTTTAAGATTTTTTGCATGCTTGAGGTAAGGATTTCATTTATACTACCTTATAGATCATATTGTAGCAAGATATAGGCCTAAATTCTAATAAATTTAAAAGGTTTTAGAGTCTTTCGGATTAAAGAAACATAGTTTTTGTTTAGTTTTTTCACTAAGACCCCATTCATGAAGAATTCCATGACTGCATTTATGACTACATTGCCTATTTTGTTCCATCTTTTGGAAGAATTTTACATTAAAACCATTTGGTCCTAAAGCCTTGTCAGGATTTAGGATGAAGAGTGTTCTTTATTTCTAATATTGTGATAAGGCTAAATATCATATTTTCTTGTTTTTAAGAAATGAGTGAAGAGTATTCTTTATTTATGACATTGTGCTAAGGCTAGATAGCATATCAGCTTACTTTCAAGAAATAAGATAAAGAACATCTGGCTGTCCTAAATAGAGAAAGCAATGTTGTTAGCGATGCTAATTATTCCTTTAAAAACCAATAAGCTAGATCTTTAAACTCCTAAGATGTTGTCTTTGTATTTCCTTTTAAATCTGTTAGTGCAAAGATTGTATTTTTATAACTCCTAGTTATGAGGGAATTGTATAAGTATTTTGAGCTCTTGCCTCTTTCCTTAAGCTTTAAAATCCTATACTTCTATCTTATCTGGAATTATAAATCTTAAAAGCATTTATATTTCTAGCCAAAGTCTCCTTTTCTGCTTACACAAGACTTTCATTAATAGGGTTTAGCTTTAGTTATTCCTGGATTAGATTAAGCTTATCTAGAGCTTACCTTTTAGCTATTATTGAGACCTTTAAGTTTTCTTTTAATAAATTTCATCTTTTAAGTGCATTTGAATGAATCATAACCCTCTATTTTTTTAGATTATGCCTCTTATGATTGCTTCCTCAAACCCTAGCAACTACATCAAGTAGTTCCTAAATTTAAAGGGAGCTCTTCTCATAATCGAAAAGTCAGTTATGTGGACTTCTATTTATGATAGTTAGAACATAAAGGGTTATTGAAGTTCATGTAATTGTTACTAAGCGATTTCAACTAATGTTGGTTAACCATCACCCTATCCAATTTCTTAATAATACATACAACTTGCTTGTTTATTGCTATAGGTGTAATAGTGGCATGTTCCCTTTAAGTCATTTAAGATAATATATTTGATAAATTTGTAAAATTCTTCATTATAAGGGTTACTCCTTAAACTATTCTCCTTTACTTCTTGAGCCAATAATATGCAGTTGAAGCTGCAGAGTATTTTGGAAAGTAGAGAGCTAGCATTCAAGGAAGCAATCAGGTCATTTCATAGTTTTTTCTTAATCAAAAGTCAAGGTTTTTTTGGCATAAATAAAAATGACATTGACTCTAATCATAGCACCAATAATTATCATCTAGGAGTGCAAAGTAGGTATGGGCGGGAAACTTGATGTAGTATGATTTGGCTTAAATCAAAGCCACTATGGTTCTTTTATTAAAGTAAGAAAAATGGTTACTATGGTCCAGCTCTTGTAAAAAAAACTACACTCTTTTTGTATCATATAGTCTCTATTTTGATCTTTAAGATACCAATAAAAAGTGATTTCTTAAAGCTTAATATTTATAAATAACCTATTACTTTTTAGGGTTTGTTTAGACCCCTTTTGTCTTATGCTACAATATTCATAAGGGAGGTGAAGGCATTGCTACTGCCAACTTCTTTCTTTTGTTTCCTATTTGATTTCCTCATAATGTTGCTTGTAAATATCTTTGTTATTTACCACTTTTAGATCTAATCCAACTAAATCTTGTTTAAGGTTACTCTCCATTTTATTGTTCAAGATGTTTGTCTCAATATCTCCATGAACTATATATGAATATATGGTTTGAATAACTCTTTTGGGAGCTCACTTTAATGTTTTTCTATTGTTCCTTATCTATGTTAGGTCAGGTAATTGTAAAAGGATAAGTCATAAGGGTTTCATCTATTTAAATATTATTAGAAATATAATTGGATTCCTATTGATAACTCTCCTCCAAGCTTTTCTCCATTAATTCTTCATACGATTCTATTTGGAATTTGCAGCTAACGACTTTCCATATTTGAGTCTACTTATGTTTCTTAGGCTTTTAGTGGTAGCTTAATTGAATTTCACCTCATTTTAGCCTCCCATCATCTTCAAGTAGCACTATATTTAAGGTTTTTAATAGTTAGTGATCAATATCAACCTCAATACATATTCTAGCAAAACCAATACACTTCATAATTGATGTGTGCTCCTCTAGGCATAAGGTTTTTCAATAGAACTTGCCAAATAACATAATCCATCTATTGAGCAATATTTATGTAGGATATTATAGAATCTTACTAAGATAGGGATATGCTTTAGTTTGAGATTGCCTAGATCCCTCTCTTCTCTTCATTTAAGGAGAAAGATTGGCTTCCTATAAATGACCTAAATCTATAACTTTCAATTTCATGAATTTATTTGAGAATCTAAATAGGAAGCATTTCCATGAATTTATTTGAGAATCTAAATAGGAAGCATTCTTCCTCTTTGCTTATTTTAGGCCACTAGGTATACTAGTATTTTTTTTATCAAGAATCTAATAAAGGAGTTTGCTTATTTTAGGTGACTTAATTTAAAGACCCCAAAAGGTGGAGAGACCACAAAGTTGTCATTATAGGGAGGTGGGAGATATCTCAATCTTTCAAATATTGAGTTCTCTCCTATTACTTGATTCCAAGTTTTTCTAGTGTCTTTAGATGTTTAAGTAAAGTCATGGTTGGAGAGACCACTAAGTTGTCATTATGGGGAGGTGGGAGATATCTCAATCTTTCAAATATTGAGTTCTCTGCTATCACTTGATTCTAAGTTTTTCTAGTGTCTTTAGATGTTTAAATAGAGTCATGGTTGTGAAGCGAGTAGTGGTAGGTAGTTTAACATTTATGTTTAATGAGGGTTATGTTTAAGGTTGAAGTATTAGCTATGGGAGGTTTGTTGGAGATCTAATTTAAAGAGATTGAAGGGTTTGATATTTTAGCGGAAGTTATTGCTGGAAAAGTAAAAGATGAGTAAGAGGGGGTAACGGATACTTGCTTGATGAAAGTTTGCTAGCTCTGAAGTTTCTAAATTTAATAGAGGATCCTAAGGCATGGGCTCAATTTTGAGGTTAGTAAGAGTGAAAGTGTTGATTTGGGTTCATAAGGTATAATCAGGTGTAAGAGATATAATAGCTTGACAAAGGTGGTTTACTATAAAGTAGGGGAGACATTATAGTAGATGTATGTTTTGGCTATGTTTTAATTTGTGACGATTATAAAACCACTGCTAAAAGTTACCTTTTGGTAATGATACATAAATTCATCGCAATAAGTCCGACACTTTGCAATGGTATTGAAAATCGTCGGTAAATGAATATATTTTACGACGATTATGGAAAATCATCGCAATAATGTAAGTTTTTACGACGGTAACAGAATTTTGTCGCCAATATGATAAAATTTGAGACGAAATAAGTCCGTTTGTCCAAGTAAGTTGTTCAACTAATGTCATCCATATATTTTGCTTTAATAGTACGTGAGTTTGTGTTTGTGTTTTGTGTGAATGCAAAGGAAATGTTGGTTTTGTGTTGTGGTTTGCAATATTCTTAGAAACGTATAATAGTTTATAGGCTGGAAACCCGTAATGCAGCTCTGGTGAGGCTTATCAGTGAAATATTTTACGAGTCTAGGAGTCACAGCGAAAAGTACCTTTCTTGATTCACAAGTGTAAATAACGCCACATACCTTAGTGTTTCGTTGTATTTAAACTTTATGTACAAACTTGAATAAGAAAATTGAAGTAGTAACTTGTATTGTCACATAAAATTCAAAATGAATTTGAGGCATAATAAACCTGTACAATGGTATATAAGCTGGAAACTCATAATATAGTTTCGATGAGACTTATCGGTGAAATATTCCACGAACTTAGGAATTATAGCGAGAAGTCCCTTTCTCGATTCACAGGTAAACAACGCCACGTACCTTAGTTATGTTATGTGGAATGTTGACGTTTGAGTTATATTTATGTGAAATGTTGGTGTTTGAGTTATGTTATGCAAAATGCTAGTATGTGTTTGAGTTATGTTTATGTGGAATAATCATATTTGACTTATGTTTTTTGACGAAATGTTGATGTTTGACTTATGTTTATGCGTAATGTTGATATTTTAGTTATAGATATTCAATATAATGGTACCTGGTAGAAACAAGGGAAAGAAAATGACAACTACCGAAATTGATGTAACCTTGACAAGAGCTTAGTGTTCCGTCAATTTAGAGTTGATTTGATATACTATTAAACGTTAGGATTTAAGTTAAAATTCTTCTACAAACATTAAGATTCAAAATACTCCGCTAAAAATTTCCACACTTCATCATTAGATAGAAAATTGAAATTTCAATCACTTTCACCAGAGTTTTCATGAAAAATATACAAATAAGGAACTACAGGTACAAGTTCATTAGATTCCCTAATTTCCATACCACTTCATCATTAGATAGAAAATTGAAATTTCAATCACTTTCACCAGAGTTTTCATCAAAAATATACAAATAAGGAACTACAGGTACAAGTTCATTAGATTCGCTATCTTCATCCTCAACAATCACGCTAGAAGTGTTCCAGCCTAGATGTTGTTTATAAACTTCATCATAGGCTTCAATGTTCAAACCTGAAGCAAGAAAAAGTACTAGCTCATTCACAAATCGATCTGTTCTTCTAGCTAGAAATGGCCTTGCCGCATCTGAGACTAAAGTCTTGAACTCTTCTTGTTTGCTTTCATGTGTCTTTGTCTGATGGACTTGTTCACTTCTGAAAAAGAAAAGTCAAAATGAAAAACCTTAAAAGATTGATTGGAAAATTGTAATGCAGTCTCAACCATAATTCATCAAAAAAACCCAAAGAATAAATCACTTCTAATGAATTCAGTTAATTTCATCACCAATTAATACTAAGATAAACATGAACAAGTAATAAGATGACTTAAAGCATTACCTCCTTGAGAATGAATCAATCACCCCATGGATGTGATGTATGATAATATCAACATCTTCCTCCTATAGATGGTAAGAAAAGCTAATCAGTAATATCCCTATAAAGATTTCAGAAAGGCTAAATTTCGGTTACAATATTTTTGAACACTGAAAAAATCTGAAAGCAGTATCGTATAAGGTAGGTTTTAAATCGTGAATTGCAAGTTATGCTGCAGTTGCAGGTTATGACAGCAATTGCAAATAATGTCAACATAATTATGAAAAATGCAGCTGTAATTTCAACTAATTACAGTAACAAACCCAAGCGCAACTGCAATATTGCAAGTGTAATTACAGTTGTGCTCCGTAATAAGCATCTTCTATCTCATCAAGGCATCAATTCTTAGTCAACATAACAAATAAACTCATAAAAAACAATCAAAATGTGATAATGAATTCAATAATGTTCATGTTGCACAATTAAATACATGCCTATGATTTATGCTGGAAGAGAAGCTTGTTAACAACAAATGTCATTGCAAGTGGCTGCAAATAATGATCTCTTTCAAAGGAGCAAAGTCTATACTCAAGACAACATCTTTCCATATTATTTAACACTTGCGAGTACATGGCCATAAAATGGTAAGTAAAAGTTTGTGATATATAGTGAGCCTACAATAAAACGTGAAGTTCCAATGCACAGTAATTAAAACACCAATTACATGTAAATAAACTGAGCAAAAGATAGACCTGTGTCAAAGCCTGAATTTCTCTTTTCAACCAACTTTGGAGCCATCGATTCAACTGGAGATACTTGCGGGATTTCCAGTATTGTGACACTTTAATTTTATCATCCAGTAAGCCTGATTGAACATAGAATTTCCTCAGAAAACATTGGCATATAAAATGTTCCCAGATATTGTTTGGAATTCAGGCAAAAGAACAGAGAAAGAGAACATAGCAAATAAAACTAAAAGAAAGGAGAAGCAGCGTGGGACCTGGTTCTGTGTAATAGCATTGCAATCTGTATCTGTGTGCTTTTGAAAAGAAAGAACTGGAACAACCCAAAAGAGTGAAACAAATAATACCATCTTATAACATGCAGAACACTAGGAGTCGCTGAAAAAGTGAAAATAGTGTGAATATGTACCTAGTCGCAAAATCTTGATTTACATGTTGCCGTTGAAATGAACTCCCATCATAACCATAGATGATTGAAAAGTTCTCTACCTGCAAAATTGCATGAACAAGGTACACATTTACTCCAGTAATAGCATGAGCAAACAGTATGTGGATGTCACTAGTATATAATATCACTTCCTAAGCAAAAAAAAAAAAAAAAAAAAACCTTGCACAAAGGACATTTTACAGAAGGAGGCTTCCGAGAGTGCTTGGCTGCAACAACCTTGGTCCAATGCAAGATGCAAGGATAACAAAATTTATCTGCATTACAAGAATGGAAAGAGTGACGTATAACATCAAAGTAACACTATTTCTGCAGTAAAGCAACCCGAACACCCTCTCCCTGCACCCCACAAAACCCACGAAGACATACTTTATCTCACTTCCCTAAAAGCCTAAACTTGCAGAGACAAAGGATTGGGCAGAACTTCTGAAATTTCCAAGTAAAAAATTAAGCGTAATACCCAACTACAATGAAAAACGGATTCAATTCTGTCTATTTAAAGCTCCACTGAAACTGCGTAATCCAGCAACTTAAACAGAAGACGAATAAGGTCCCAGAAGTTGGGAGTAAGAATTTCGAACCCAAAAGAGAAGTGAAAATGAAACTAAACTTTTCTGAGGAGAAAAAGAACTTACGAAAACAAATATCGAGATAGGATTCCTCAACGAAAGAACCGAGGCAGATTGGACAAGGACTTGTGTCTGTTGCAGCTAAAGATTGATTCTTATTGTGGATGTTAAAATTGTTAACTTGCAGCTGTTGTGGTTGATCTCCTTGTTCAGGTTCCATCCCCTTTTCGTTGCTTTTCTACCGCAATTGCAGCACAACGGCTTAATTACAAATTGCAAATATTAAAAGATGAAAGCAATAGTAAATGATTGTACTCTTTTTTATAACCTCTTCAGTGTATACTATATAATTATAAAATGAGTACTAAATGATTACATATTTAAAAACTTTTACATATAACAGTAAAGAGTATAATAAAACCGTTATTTTTTGGTCGATGGTAATAAAATTTCAGCTAATATATTAAAATTATTTAAGACAATTTATTATTCTATTCCATGTCTCTTTATTCAAATTTTCAATATTATTTTTATATTAAATGCACAAAATATGACAAGGATAAAATATAAAATATGAAGATATAGGAAAAGAAGAATTTTATAATAAAAATAGAACAAATTATAATATTTTTTAAGTTATTATATTTTGGGTTAAGTACTTGTGATTTCTTATAATTTTTATTTTGTATTTATTTTTATACTTTAAAAATTATCACATAATCTTTAATGTATGATTAAATTTTCACAAACCTCCCTCTATTGGTAGGATTTAATTTATCATATAAAACAATGCAATTTAAACTTTTGAAAAAGTATATCAATTTCTACGAAGTTAAGGTACCATGAGGACTACCAAACTTTATTTATTAGCCTGGACAATTCATGCTAGAGTAATTCAACATGAAGATGCATTTGGTATTTTGATATTAAGACATGGTTTTCTCTAATTCAACATGAAGATGCATTTGGTATTTTGATATTAAGACATGGTTTTCTCTAAATCAAACAATGATGTTGGATGGTCCATGTAATACTTTGGTTCCACAAAAGTTGGAATTTGTTCTCCTTAAAATTATATTGTTTTATAAAATAAATTAGATGATAATCTAACAACAACTAAGTTAGACCCTTACTCCTTTTTAACAACCTACCTTCTCGTCCAATGTTTCAAGACAATTCATTCCCTCTTCTAGTATGGATTAGGTATTAGCCCTCACCACTCATTGCCCCTCCCTCTTTATCTTCCAACCCAAACCAAATACCTCTGAACAACATTGGGCTTAAGTTATCTTGCTAGTGCTATAGGTAAACCACTTAGTTTGGATGAGTAGATAGATAGAGTGAGAAGAATTGCCTTTGCAAAAATTTGTATAGAAGTGGATAGACAAGCAAAACTGCCTGAAATCCTCTATACATAGATTGGGTAAGGAAGGGGAGCTAGCTCCTACAAAGATCTCATTGACCTATCCATAGAAGCCTTAACAACCAGGTATGGAAACCAAAGAACAACCCTTCCCTTACCACTCATTCCTCCATAAATATTACTCCAACCACTAAGATTCAGACCAATCCTCATACACTTACCAAAAGTCAGTTAGATACCCCTATTTTAGATACCATATCTCCAAATAATGCTAGATAAGACACACTAATATTGACCCTTCTTCCTCAACCAAAGTACATAGAGACACTGGTATCTTATAAATCTCTTCCCCTTCGATATATGAAACTTCAACCTCCCTAATTGACTTAAGCCTTACAAAATTTGAATCCACTATCATAAACACTAATCCTTTGGAAGCTACCGGCATGGTAAATGAGATTAAAAATCCCCCTTCCCCTCCTTTCACAAGGATATCTAGAATTAAATATTTCCATTAGTTTGGAAAATGGACAAAAGGAATTCACCTTAATATGAGATTCGAAGAGGATATAGGAAGTAGAAAGGTAAGGGCTTGTCAAGCCCTTCCAAAGAATAATTATCTCTTGGAACATAAAGGGCTTGAATTGCTCCAAAAAATGGCAAGCAATTAATGACTTTATAAAAGAAAAAAGTCCCTTTTTAATTGGCTTGCTAGAAACAAAAATCAAAGAGACAACATTCAATAAAGGTTTATGGTCTTTGAGAGACAAATAAAGGCTATTGTCTAATCATTCTGCTTATAGACTGGGAAGAATTATGATTGCCTACAATCCTTAAGTAATCTAAGTGCTTAACTTAAAACACTCTCACCAATTTCTGCATTTAAAGGTATTTTTGCAGCCAACTCAAGAAAAGATTAAGATGACCTATGTATATGCTACTAATCGTGCATTTTAAATAAACACTTTATGGAAAGATATTAAAGAACTCTCTGTGAGCATCAGAGAATCTTGGATGGTTTTAAGAGACTTCAATTGCATTAAATACTCTTTATAAAGCTGAAGAACTACGAAATAAGTTTAAGAAAATAGATGAAGAATTCAAAAATTGCCTTCTTAACTCAACCTTTGTTAACCTAAACTTCATAGAAAACTTGTTTATTTGGTCAAATAAGCAAGAAAGGTACTATCAAATCAAAAGAAGTTAGATAGTGATTTGGTAAATTCAGAATGGATGCTACAATTTCCTAATAGCTCAGGATTATTCAGTAATCATGGTTTTTCTTTTTCCATTCCCCATTAAGATTATAATCGATCCTAATGTTAGGAGACATAAAACTCCTTTCAAATTTTTCAATCATCTTGCTGATATTTACAGAGGACTGAACAACCCTGTTGAAGGATTTAACTCTTTTAAATTAGTAAGCAGATTAAAGATCATAAAAGAGGAGTTACAGAAACCACGTAGGGATCATTTCAAGAATGACTTGTGTAGGGAAGTGGAGAATTACTGTATAAAGTTGTATGGTGTCCAAACTGAACTATTTGCATGTCCAAAGAATGAGGGATCTAAGAAGGAAGAGAAAGCCATTATAAAATCCCATCTATCCTTTTTGGAAGCTTATTACTCTTTATTGAGGCCAAAAGCCCAAAACTAACTAGCTAAAAGATGGAGATTCAAACACATCTTTCTTCTATAAATTTATCTAGAATAAGAGAAAATTCAACAAGATTTCTAGAATTCTTGGTAACCCTTGTTATGACTAGGATAGATTAAAAGATCTAGCCTTTAATTTTTTTAAAACTTCCTAAGATTTGACTCAGGCCCTTCTAGCTCACTTCCCTTTTCTCAAATTTCATCTCCCCATTTCTATACCAATCTTAAATCTCCTAAATCATTGAGCCATTTACTAACCAGGAATTTAGAAATTCTCTATTTAGCTTCAACCCTCATAAAGCCCCAAAACTAGATGGATACAACGCTTATTTTTTCCAAAGATCCTAGAAGCTACTAGAACCTTAAGTCTACAACCTAGTCTAAGAATTCTTCAACTCAGGCAATCTTTTAAAAGAATTGAACAAAACATTCATTTGTTTAACCCCTATTCCCTCTTCCTTCTAGGATATTAGAACTATGTCCTATTGTAACCTCCTTTATAAGATCATTTCCAAGATCCTAGCCTTAAAATTAAAACCTCTCATAAAATCAATAATAAATATTTCTTAAACTGGTTTTATTACAGGTAGGAATATTGGAGACAATTTGTTGTTAGATCAAGAGATCTTTAAGAATTGCCACTCTAAGAAGTTCATCAAAAGTTATTCAATGAAGATTGAACTCTCCAAAGCATTCAGTACCTTGCGTTAGAACTTCATACTCTTAAAATAAATATAAATATAAAATAACTATTACCAAAAAATAATGTAACACCCCACTCCCGCATGACCCGCATCAGACATCGATGGCGATATCCGAGTTCATGCCCCGTGAGAGTGGCGTGCTACATCACTTAGTCAAAAACTCAGTATAAATTTTTTTAAAAGAAAATGCGCAAATCAAGAATCGCAACTTTGGAACCACTTTTATTCAGAAACATTTTCATTTACAAAAGTTGTCAAATTTTTGTTTTCAAAAACTAGAATTTCGATTTGC
>JANZLC010000006.1:16854698-16867780 GCA_026413385.1 Erythroxylum gracilipes | reverse complement strand
TCTATAAAAAATAATTTTTCTGCCAGTTAGGGATAAAGTTGCATATTATAAGACCTCCCCAAGCCTCGTATATCAGTAGACTTTTAGTGAGTTGTTGTATCTTAAGTTATTAGTTTAAATCAAATCAAATTAGTTTAGGTCTAAGTTTAAAAGTTAAATTAGATTATCATTCAATAAAATTTGATTGATATGCATTTGTTGTTTATATTATAAAAATAATTTTTTAAAAATTACGTAAACTAAATATGAGCTTTTGTTTCTTTTATTCATCATTATTTATAACCATCTAAAATTTAGAATCCTAATACCTAAAGAAGAGGCGCTAAACATGCTATTAAAACTTGAGTAGGGTTTGGTCTTCGGAGTTGAAACACAACAATAATCATCTGCTGGTTTCTGTTCCGCCGAACGAATTGTTGCAAGAAAAATGAAGTTGGGAGAAGATGACGATAAGTGCAAGAATAAATGTGAGGAGTGCAAAGAAAACCCATCAAAATACAAATGCCCAGGCTGCTCTCTCCGCTCCTGCAGCCTCGCTTGTGTCAAAGCTCACAAGCTCCGCACTGGCTGCTCTGGAAGCAATCGAACCGGCACCCCTTTTGTCCCTCTTTCACAATTCAATGATCGTATCCTCTTGTCTGGTAAATGATAATTGTTTTTACTACTTAATGTTACATAACATACATTTGAGTATGTATTAAATTATTTGTTTGTTGGTTTTGTAGATTATAATCTGCTGGAGGAGACTAAGCGAGTCACTGAATCCGCTCGGAGGTTGAGAGGTCGATTAGCTGCTTTTCCTTACCCCAAGTTACCTAATTACCTTCGCATCCTTAAGGGAGCTGCTTCGGCTCGTAGAACTAAGCTCCTTCTTCTCCCTCCGGGCATGTCCAAGAGAGAGATCAATCAGTCTCGTTATGACCAAAGGAAGAAATTTATCTCTTGGACTATTGAGTGGCGCTTTCACTCTGCTACCGACGTTGTTGTTCTGCTTGATCACGGGCATGTTATATTTACCTACAAAATTGCTCTCTTGTTATTTCAAATTTTTGTCTGTCACCAAAACCTTATTACTATTAGTTTTAGATTGCGATTCTTAATCCTCATGGATTTCGTTGTCTTTGCAGAATACACGAAGACACCATCCTTTACTCAGTGATGGAGAAGCATCTGAATCCTGGACCATGGAATCATCCTGTAAGACAATTTTCTCTGGAGCACCCGGATTCTCTTAAATATTTTATACGCAAATATCCCAAGGTATTAATTCTTTCTGAATTCCTGACACCAGTGCATTGAACCAACTATACTAGCTTATTCTAAGATTGATACAGGCTCCAAACTTGGTTGATATTGCTAGAGGGTGATGCATGCATCATCTTTTCTTCACGAGCCATGTAAATCCATTGCACTCCAACTTGTAATTTTGCAAGACCCAATATGAACATGTTATAAGGTTGAATGAGGTTAAACATCCAGGTCCTCCATAACATTGGTAGATTGTTAGTTCCAAATATCATATAATGACGATAAACGAGTTGACATGACTTTCTTTTCATGGACTCAACTACTCAATAAAGCTGCTGTTCTTGGGTAACACATTAAGTAATAAACTGTTACTTGATAACTACTGTTAGACTCTTGTACACTTGGATGCCACAACGCAGTTTGTTAGTTCTCATAATTTAGGCTTTGGGTTGCATTTCACTAACTGTTTAACATTCAATAAAGCTGCAATTCTTGGATAAGGGGGTTAAGTATAAAGCATTGATTGATGGTCTAATTGCTATAGTCTCATTTACTATGATGTCTTTGTTTTACATGACCATAGTATCTTCAAACCCCTTCAAACCTTTTCCTGAACATATTATCCAAGTGCTTATTTGAGTTTTCCATTTTTTATAAAACAAATTTTGTTGTGAAGTGCCGTAGTGCCCAAGCTATCCAATTGGATGCAATGCCCTCATCAAGTTGAAATTATTAGTGTACTGAAAAAGTTGCTATGGTTTTGGATTATTTCAGGGATCCAGGTCACCATTCTACAAGTTGGACATAAGAACACCATTAAGGCAACAATTGGCAAACATTGTTATCCTGGAATACCCTGTTGTACATGTTTTTCTTCCTTCGCATAGGTGTGAGTTTGAAATTGTAAATGAGGCACATCTTATAACCTGTACAATGGAAGCCAAGAATTGTGTCAGGAATGACCATCCTAGCCCCAGAGGTGTTGCATTTGTAGAGGAGGAAATAAAAGATGGGGAATCATCAGATCCTCAGGTTTATGATTTCATAAACAATGCAAATTTGGGTCCTCGGCATCAACTCAACTCCCATGAAATGTCAGAGAGAGCATTGAATGAGTCATCTAGTGGCTCATTGTTTGCAAGGGTTACAGCAGAAAACGATTCACATCCCAGCTCCTGGGATATGGAATTAGGCAGTTTGGACGATATGGTGTTTGACATCGATCAAGACTTGCTAGATGCATATTCAAATCTCATTGCTGAAATGAATCCTAATGACGTGTGTGATTTTGAAGGTGAATTTTCCAAGGAAGTGGGAGTGGAAGAACAGAAAGATTCAACTTCTGGAGTAAACTTCCAAATGGAGGAATTAGAAGAGGGAGAAATTGCTGAATAGTCGCAATGTTATACACTTGAAATTTGACTTTGTGAATTTTTGTATAGAAATTCTACAAGATGTATTGCCTTTCAATTTGGTTTCAACCATTCACAAACATAGACTGTTGACGGTAACACCAGTTAATGAGGGAAGTTTGCCGATCTGGTGGCTTGACTAATATATAGACGGGGCACCCTTGCACCCTTTCGGGTTCAAAACAAGAGGTAGCATGAGATTTACTGACTGCTCCTTGTTGATCTGCATGTTTGAGGCTTTTCATTGTACCTTTCGGTGTCACTATTGGAGAATAATTTTTTCTTTTTTAAATTAAATAATAATAATCATGGACTGAGTACTTACTTCTGAATTAAAAGACTGTCCCTTTCGACTTCGGGCTCTTTCTCAACTTCTTTGACATAAGCAATTCATTAAGGATTGATCTTAAAATTTTTAAGCTCCTTGTCACTTTGAAAAGTTTCCGCACAAACGTCTATTGGGTACACCTCGAGTTGATACAGCTGCTCTTCTTCATTTTGCGGTTCCAGATGATTGATATCTTCCCATCTAGACAATGTATCTTGTTGGAATTGTAGAGCATCCTGTCAGATTTGTTGTATACCTTGTTGAAACAGTTGTTGCATATTTTGTTGAAACTGTTGCATATCCTGTTGACTTTGAAGATTGTTAGCAGTCATAATATTAAGCATTTCTTTTATAGATGTACTTGAGTTTTAACAAGAAACTTCTGGTCCACGAGAATTATTGTGTGTACTGCAAACTATCATGGAAGTAATTCTGATGATTATCCCATTCATAATAAAAGTTAGGTTGATCAGTCGAAACATTATTATAGGATTGAGAATATGAGTTATAAAAGAAATTACTTCTGTTCATATCGATTTTTTTTCAAACACGAAATAAAAAATGAAAAGATCAAAAAATACAGAACAGAAATCGATTATAAACAAATATATACAAAACACCAATTAAATCACAAACAAAAAATAAAACAACGCACTCCCCAGCAACAAAGCCAAGATAGACCGCGCGTCGTAACGCTAGTCAAAATAAAATAACTAGACTACTAGGCTACTACTATAGTAGTGGTGAGTCTAGGTCGATCCTACAGAGAGTGTTTGTAAAGTTGTTGAAATGAAATTAATCGGTGTTTAGGCTTTTGGGATGGGGGGTGGGGTGGTGTGAAAAACAAGAAAATAAAATAAAACCAGACTAGACTAATAAAAACAAATTAAAGAAAAATGAGAAAAATGATTAAAGTGGGGAATTCGGTAGAGACCCGACCTACATCTTAATTAAACATATTTTATTGATTTATTATTCTCTAACTTCTCCTAGAAACTATTAATCGTGAGTTAATAATTAACCTGAGTTTTTCCTTAACTTTTATTTAATAAAGATAGATCGTTAATTAAACCTAACCACCGAATAACTTAGGATACAATCTCTATATTTAATTAGGCAGTAATATTATAAATTAGGAAAACCGATTAATCAAGGCAACAATCACATACGATACGTCATTTAACCTAAGTCATGTTATTCTTAATGATTACGAATCATTAGTCGCTACACATGAATTTCAACATAACAATTACGGATTATATTGAAATTCTAGCAATGGGTTTGCAATTAAATAATTCAATGAACACATTAAAATCATCTTTTCACAATACCCAACGAGTTCATACATAAATATCCGAACAATCGCAAAAATTCGATTATTCATACACAATACCCAAATCAATTAACATAGGATAACACAATCAATTTCTAATGAGAGAACTAAACAATAAAACAATAAAAAATACTTAACTCGAGTTATCGGTGTCGGTGTCGGTGTCGACGTCGTCTCCGAACTGACGTCGAGACGTCTAGCCCTTTATGAATCTCTTCTTAGAAAATGCTTCAGCCCCCATGTTAGTAACCTTACCGAAGCTCCCTCATTTCTCCTTCACTGCCCAAGCTTCTTATTCCTATCTATTGTTCATCAATGTGACAAATAAACTTGGGGGTTTTTGACCCACCCTATTATTCACTCACTTCTCTTCTCTCACGCCTAGCCACAACTCTTCTCCATTTCTCTCAGTCACCAAGCCTAAGCCCCCTCTCTTCACACCCCCTTACTATTTTATTGATGGGACAATTTTATTTCCCCGTTTTCGGTTTAAGCTACTGTACACCTAAAACCTTCATCCAACTTACGGAAAACTTCTGCATTTCCATAGGTGGTCTGCGTGAAACACAGACGTGATTTGCATTTCCACAGGTGGTCTGCGTGAAATGCAGACTGCGTTTTTTTCTCCACTGTATCGTCGTTTCCCCTTCTCTTCATGCTGCTGCGTTTTCTTCATATTGTGCATATGTTTTGGTCCATTTATTTATACCGCATGCACGTTCCACCTGTTACATCTTAGGTTATTTGCATTTTGTGCTTTCATGTTATTTGCATTTTGTGCTTTCATTTTTCTTTTCTTCCTCTTGTCTTTTTTTTCCTGTTCCAAGAAAACAAGTGAGAATTAATCTTGAGAAAAATAGCCCAAATGTAGTACTTTTGACTCACTTTAATTTCTTTGCTTCCAAATTGTACCTAAAAACACATATGAACGTATCTTAACCATTTTCATGTCATTAATTGCTAAGTTTAAATGATTAAATACATCAATAATTAAACATATATCAAGAAGCAAGAGATGGTAAAGAGAGAAAGGGCTCAGTGAAGGGGCTTTGCTAGAGGAGGTCAGTCCTCAGGCAAGTGAAGTCGTGAAGGTGTTTCCTTTGCACTGGAATTTACTCAGAGATCTGTAGCTTGGGGAAGGCGACAAAACTTTCCCTCATCGATTACTTCTAGTAGGAGTTCCTCTGTGGGCTGAGGTTCTGGTGCTCCAGAATGCCCTCATTGTTCTATACATAATTGGGGTACTTGTAGGAGGGCTACGGGTGCATGTTTCCGATATGGTAGCACTGAGCATCTGATAGCCAATTGTCCTATGAGGCAGTCTCAGACATCACAAGCTAGTAAGGAGGCCTCTCATGCACCTGCTGGAAACAGAGGACGAGGTAAAGGTCGTGGAGGATCTAATTAGATTAGACCTAATCTGAGCACTCATTTAGAAACTGTTAATCGACCTGCCATACCTTCTGCTCCAGCTCGAGCTTATGCTTTGAAAGCTCGCAAGGATCATGACGCACCTAAAGTCATTGTTGGTACTGTTTCTCTTTTGAACTTTGAAATGCATGCTTTGATTGATCCTAGATCCACTCATTCTTATATCTGTTGGAGAAATTCTTGATAAAGAGATTCATGTAAATCAATTAGACTATGACATTCATATGACTAGTCCTTTAGGTAGTAATGTGTTGGTTAATAAGGTATATAGAAACTGTCCTGTTATGATCAAAGGATGTGAATATATAGCAAATTTGATTAGATTGCCTTTTCATGAATTTGATTTGATTTTGGGTATGGATTGGTTGTCCAAGCATCAGGCGGTGGTTGATTGTAGTGGTAAGATAGTTATGCTTAGGAATCCTGAAATAGTATTACATGTCATCCGCACTGGTTCTCGAGCTAATGTGGTATCTACTATACAAGATCAGAAGCTCCTTAGAAAGGGATGTGAAGCTTATCTAGCTTTTGTGTTTGATTCTAAGAAGGAGGGTGGTAAATTGCAAGATATTCTAATGGTGAGTGAATTTCTATATGTGTTTCCTGAAGAGCTACTGGGACTCCCTCCTAAAAGGGAAGTGGAGTTGTCTATCGAAGTTATATCCAACACTGCTCCTATATCCAGATCACCATACAGGATGGCTCCCACTAAATTGAAGGAGTTGAAAGTGCAGTTGCAAGAGCTTCTGGATAAGGGGTTCAGTCGACCTCATGTCTCTCATTGGGGAGCACCGGTTATATTTGTTAAGAAGAAAGATGGTACTCTTTAGATGTGTATCGATTACAGGCAATTGAACAGAGTCACAGTGAAGAATAAGTATCCGTTGCCAAGGATAGAAGATTTGTTTGATCAATTGAAAGGTGCAGGAATATTTTCCAAGATAGATCTGCAATTAGGGTACTATTAATTGCGGGTAAAGGACGTGGATGTTCCGAAAACTATATTCAGGACCCGTTATGGACATTATGAATTCTTGGTGATGTCATTTGGGCTAACTAATGCTCCAGTTGCATTCATGGATTTGATGAATTGAGTGTTTAGGCCCTATTTAGACCAGTTTGTTGTGGTATTCATAGATGATATCCTGGTCTATTCCAAAAATGAACATGATCATGTTCAACATCTCCAAATTGTGTTACAAACCCTGCGAGAAAAACAATTGTATGCCAAGCTGAGCAAGTGTGATTTCTGGCTTCATGAAGTATCTTTTCTCAGACATGTTGTCTCTTCTGAAAGGGATTAGAGTTGATCTTAGTAAGATTGAAGCAATTGTTAACTGGAAGCCGCCACGAAATGTGACAAAAGTGAGAAGTTTTATAGGTTTGGCTGGTTACTATCGTCGGTTTATGAAGGGGTTCTCGATGATAGCATCCCCTTTGACTAAATTGCTACGGAAAGGAGTGAAGTATGAATGGTTTGCTAGTTGTTAAACTAGTTATGATCAATTAAAAAGAATGCTTATCAAAGCTCCTATATTGGTTCAACCTACTTTTGGTAAGGAATATGTTATGTATAGTGGCATCTAGAAATGGTTTGGGTTGTGTTTTGATGCGAGATAGAAAGGTAGTTGCATATGCCTCTAGGCAACTAAAGTCACACGAACAGAACTACCCTACATATGATCTTGAGTTTGCAGCGATAGTGTTTGCCTTAAAAATTTGGCGACACTATTTATATGGTGAAAAGTGTTGGATCTTCACTAATCATAACAGCTTGAAGTATCTTCTTACCCAGAAGGAACTTAATATGAGACAACGACATTGGTTGGAATTGTTTAAAGACTATGATTACATTGTAGGTTACCATTCGGGTAAGGCTAATGTCGTGGCTGATGCCTTAAGTCAGAAGACCATTTCGACTTTGTCAGTGCAGCAAGGTGAATGGGAACTTGTGTCTGATGGAGCTTTAATAGATCAATTGAAAGCTAGGCCTACTTTGAGACAAGAAATCTGTGATGTTTAGAAAGTTGACGATAAGTTACAACAACTTATTTTGGCAACTCGGGAAGGTAAAAAACCTAACTTTTTTATGAATGGAGATGGTGATCTTTATTATAAAGATCGATTGTGTGTGCCAGGTAATGATGAATTGAATAGAAAGTTATTGTTTGAGGCCTATAATACTATCTTTACAATGCATCCTGGTGAAAATAAGATGTATCAAGATCTGAATCAGCATTACTGGTGGTCGGGTATGAAATGTGCTGTTGTGGATTATGTATCTAAATGTTTGACATGTCAGGAAGTCAAAGCTGAGCACCAACTTCCATCTGGTTTATTACATCCTATTTCAATTCCTCAATAAAAATGGGATAAAATTACCATAGATTTTATCACTGGACTCCCTCTCACTAAGAGGAAGCATGACACTATATGGGTGATTGTAGATAAGTTCACAAAGTTTGCTCACTTTCTGCCAGTTCATCCTGATTATTCCTTAGATAAGCTTGCAGATATATATGTAAATGAGATATTAAGGTTGCATAGGGTACTAGTATCTATTATTTCTGATCGTGATCCTCGATTTTCTTCTAGATTTTGGAAAAGTCTGTAAAAGGATTTAGGTACTCAAGTCAATTTCAGTGCCGCTTTAGGTACTCAAGTTAATTTCAGTACCGCTTTCCAACCCCATAAAGATGGACAATATGAACGGGTTATCCAGATATTAGAAGATATGTTTTAAGAGTTATGTGATAGAATTCTTGAGAAGTTGGGATAATTGTCTTACTCTAATGGAGTTCGATTACAACAACAGTTATCAGACTAATATTGACATGACACCATATGAAGCTCTATATAGTAGGAAGTGTAGAACTCCAATTTGTTGGACTGAATTAAGTGAAAACAAGACGATCGGGCTTGATATTGTGAACTATACTGAAGAAAAAAGTTCAAGTTATTCAACAAAGATTGAAAGCTGCCAGTGATAGCCAGAAATCCTTTGCTGACCTAAAAGAAGAGATATTGAGTATCAGGTAGGAGATAAGGTATTCTTGAAAGTATCACCATGGAAACACATACTTTGGTTTGGGGAAAAAAAACTTAGTCCACGATACATCGATCCTTATGAGATTCTTAAGAGAGTTGGACCAGTAGCTTATCAATTAGCTCTTCCTGGAGAGTTAGCCAAGTTGCACGATGTGTTTCATGTTTCCATGTTTATAAAATATCAATCTGATGATACAAATAAAATTTATGTGCAAGAAATTCAAGTACAACCGGATTTATCTTATGAGGAAAGGCCTGTATCTATTTTATCCAAAGAAGTTCGTCAACTCAGAACAAGCAAATACCTTTGGTGAAAGTACTATAGCAACACTATAGGCTCGAGGAAGCAACACAGGAACCAAAAGAGACCGTGAGGACTCAATATCCTCAATTATTTTGATCAGGTATAAATTTTGAGGATGAAATTTTTTTAATGGGGAGAGAATTGTAAGGCCCCAAACTACAACCTAGTTGAAATGTTGCATGTTCATGAAAGTACATGTGTGATAGGTGTTAAAATTGTACTATGATTTGAATGTGAATTGCATATGTCTAGAATTTTGGTCTAGAGGATTATATTTAGTGATTTGGAATTAAGCGATACCATTAGAGAAGTGAGGTATTAAAATTTACATTGGATTAGAAAAAGGTCATGTGGCAAGATAAGTTGGTACATGAAAAATTGGATGAGTAAGCGATGAGTTAAGCGACAATTGGCATAACTAATGCATTGACATTTGGCATATTGGTTGAGTGACAAGTGGCCTAATTAAATTGTGGCATTTGGCAGCATGATAAGAAGACAAGTGGCTCACTCCTATATTTGCCATGTAGGTCATTCCATGGAAGGACATGTGCCCCTTCAAAGTTAGGGCACCTTGCAAAGCAAGAGCTAAATCACTCTAGCTCATTTGGTATTTTTATTGCCTTCTTACTACTCTCACAAATGAAACCTCTTACTCCCTCTCAACTTTTGAAATTTTGCTTGATTTTGGATCATCTTCACTTGACATCTTTGTAAGTTATTGTATCAAGAAGTAGGTTCTGCTATTTTCTGTGTTATTCTCTTGTTGGTGCTGAAATTTGCACCTTGACCTTAGATGTGTACTGATTGCTTGGAAGGGCTGGATTAGTTGGTTCTTTGAAGTAGGAACTTGAAGCTAAACAAGTAACGAAATTCTAAACTTGATAGCATGATGTAATATGAATTATAGGATGCTTGAATTGGATAAAATATGTATTAAGTTGATGATGAATTGAGGTCTAGAATATGATACTTGTTTGATAGCTTTTGCTTTAGATTTTGATGTATGTAAGATAATGATTTGTGAGTTGCATAATAAATGATTTTTTATTTGGATTTGAACATGAATTAGATGAGGTATTGAAGCATGAATAAGGTAGAATTCAAGTGAAATTGACGGACTTCGGTGAAGGTGTGTCGAATGGAAGTGAAGATGTCAAGTTTTAGAAACAAATTGGAGATTATGGATGAGTGAACCTTCGGTTCACTCGCCCCTACGATCGTGGTATTTATAAGGTTCATTCCCAAAATCATGGGAAGTACTTAGGAAGGAGAAAAGGTTGGCTTTTGGCAATTGTTGGACTATATAAGGTTAAGATACTTTATAATAGTGTAATTGGTCTTAATTAAGGTGTAAAATGAACCTAGTTTGATGTTGAATAGTTTAATTAAAGGTTAAATAAGATATGGATTTTTAATTGAAGTAAAAACATAAGAAAGGAGTTATTTGGTAACAAAGTATCTAATTTTGGAACTTATAAGTTGTTAAAGGAATGAAGTTTATTTATGAATGCTAAAGTGATTTAAAGAATAAGAATAATGTGATAGTTATGAATGTTTGTGAATTGGGAACTTGTGTGAATGCATGTAAAATGTAATTACTTAATGCATTCATTGGTGCATTATTACAAGTGCTTATGTTTATCAGGTATGATAAGTTTATTCAAGTGGAATGAATGTGTTCAATTTGGGCGTAAGGAAATGAAATACTTATGCATTATTTCGCTGTCATACGATTCTAATAGTGTGATAATTCCGGACCATCAATTGTCCGAGGAGTTTGATGATTGGGATTATATTGGAAGTGCTTTCTAATTATTTGAATACATATAATATCTGATGACTCAATATTTTTATTGCTACATTATTGCACATGCTTGTATTTATAAGGCATGATAAGTTTGATCAAATGTTAATGAATAAGTTCAATTGGAGTAAAATGAAATAAAGTCATATGTTATGCATTACATCATTTACATGTAATTCTGAAATCTGAAATGTTTTGTTTTAAAATTGCCAAGTCCTAGTTATAGGTATATTGGCATGCCTAGAAGGGTCTGCAGTTGCTCCTCTGATACTAAGGTGTCTCCTGATATTGACACTTCGGTGTCTCCTGATATCGACACTCTGGTGTCTGCTAATATTTGACACAATAATGTCTTCTGATACTAAGACACAAGTCTCTCTTGTTCTATGATACAAATCATGGTATCTTCTGTTTTGGTCCCGTTATCCACTTCTGTAAAAAGGATTAGCAGGCTAACTTATTTTGTATTATGTTATATGCTCAGTTCTGATATAATCAAGCTCTAATCTGAAATAACTAAGTTATGTTCTAATATAATCAAATATTGTTTTCATACAGTCAAGTTCTGTTCTGGTACTTTGAAGTTTTGTTCTAATATTATGGTATTTTGTTATGATCCTTATAAGTTTTTCTCTAAAGCAAATATATCATGTTTGATATTTTTTTTTCTGAGATACATATTGTTTGGATTTCTCTTTAATATGAATAATTAAAGATTGCTTAAGATGTGACCTGATTCTATATATGTGAATGTTAGACGACTGTTAGAAATAGTTGCCAGTTTATATCTTGTTTAGTTATTCCCCACTAAGCTTTATGTTTAGCACGGTGGTTTTACCTCCGTGTAGGTTCTAATAAGAAGGTTTAAGGACAATGATAACCAAAGTGGCCAAGAAAAATTGTGTTTTGTTTTGGAAATGTTTAGTTTGTTTTTGTGTTCTATTTAATGTAATAAGACATATTGAAATTTTTATTTTGTGTGTGTATGGTTTGTAATAACTATAGCACAGGTCAGAATTGGATTTCTGGTATGTATTTTGTTAAGTTTAACTTGTATGATGTAGATTATGTTTTGATTATAAAATATCTCCTAATGGATTGTATTTGGTATATTTCAGATTATTTTAGTTTTATTTTGTGTAGCATCTGGATATCCTCTCAGGGGGTATCTGGGTGTTACACAAGACAAGATCTAATAACACTTGGACTAGATGTGACGTAGTTATTTTAGTAGGAGTTGACACTTTGACCATACTCTGAACCAAGTGGGATATATATGGTGAAAGGACGAATTCCATGGCAACATTGCGTATGGAAGGATTCGTAGTCAAACCACTGACTTTCCACTCAATTGGGGGTCATGTGACTTACTTGAATTAAGTGTTAATTCAAGTGGCCAACATAACCGGGAACCTAATGGGTCACACACATAAGAGATCCGAAGGATGAGTAAAATGGTTTTGAATGGCGATTCAAGACATGAGAGAGTGTTTCGAGATTGTATTGCAATGTGATCGTGGTAGAAAATGTTGTATGGAATGGATTAGAAACAAGTGTTGTTGGCTTCCATTAATGCATGCTATTCATAGTCATTAACTTCCCATAACTTCCATTAATGCATGTTATTCATAGTTATTAACTTCCTATAACTTCCATTAATGCATGTTATTCATGACCATTAACTTCATATAATTTTTCATTAGTGATGGGGGTTATGGAATGCCAAATAGTGTAGAAAATTGAGATGATTTTCGTGCTTCTTGTGTAAGACATAAGAAAAGAAAAGGAAAGGTTTTTTTCTTACATACACACTTTTTCTCTCTAACTCTTTCAAGAGTTCTTGTCTTTGCTCGCATAAAGAAAGAATTCTAGCCATCTCCTAGTGAAATTTCATCCTTCTATCTTTATATGGGCATTCATTAGAGACGTTCTGCGTTGATCATTATGGTTTAAGACAACCAAATGCGAAGAAGATTAAAGAACGAAGGAGATCGTCAAAAAGGTATATAAACATCTTTCATTTCATGTTTTTGTTTTTTCTATATCTATATACATGAGTAGATGTTGGACCCCGAATTTTAAGTGGAATTTAGAAAATAAGAAATGATATAAAATCAGCATTTTATATATGCATTGTGTAATGGAAGTATTTATACTTTAAGGAAATTATG
>JANZLC010000006.1:16821910-16834641 GCA_026413385.1 Erythroxylum gracilipes | reverse complement strand
GTAGTAGTAGTAGTAGTAGTAGTAGTAGTAGTAGTAGTAGTAGTAGTAGTAGTAGTAGTAGTAGTAGTAGTAGTAGTTCTTGGAATAGATAAAGATAGGTAGAGATTAGTATTAGCTATTCTTCAAAGTTACAAAATAAATATTCTTGAAGATTAGTTATTATGTGTTTGTTTCTAACCAAACACAAGTTTAAGAAATGGAATAGGACTATGCTAGGAATATAATAGCTATTCCGTTGAACCAAACAGGCTATGAGTGAAACCTTGGTGAAGGTGTAAAGAGATATGCTTTTGATTTCAATACGATTGTTGATGTAATTATTATTAATATTACTTAGGAAACTAATTTTAGGATAACTTGATTCTGATTGTATGTTAATTTTATTCGATAGGATATGATGATCTATAGTATAAATTGACAGGTTGCAATCGATGATGGATTGATGTTGTAAATTTATAATTTTGATTATGGTTTGCTTGAGGACAAGCAAAGACTTAACTGTAGGAATATTTTATAGATGGAGATTTTACTATATTTTACCGCCCATATTTGATATATTTTGCTTGATATTTTATACTTTTATTATATATTTATTACTTAATTCGCTCTAAGTGTGTATATAGATGATAATTTCCTTCATGGACCTAAGGGAGAAGAACTCGAATGAAATCACAACATAAAATGAAGAATTGACAATCTGAAGAAATGCATGACCATGCATATGCCTGTGCACTTTCTCGTGGTCGTGTACTTTCGTGATATCTAGAGAATTCTTGTAACATCCCAGATCACTCGCTTACAGATATTGTCCACTTTGGGTGATTTGGGATATTACAAGTGGTACTAGAGCCGGTACCCGAACCGTTGTGCCAGCTAGGCTAGACCCTAAAAAGGGATGGGCCCTAAGGGGGGTGGAAAGTGTGAGATCTCATATCTGTTGGAGAGGGGAACGAAATACGCCTTATAAGGGTATGGATAACTCTCCCTTACAGACGCGTTTTCCATGGCCTAATGGACCAGATCTCATCAGAACTCCGAGGTTAAACATGCTCGGGTGAGAGTAGTTCTAGGATGGGTGACCTCCTAGGAAGGCCTCAGGAAAAGCAAAACCTTGAGGACTTGGCTGGGCCAAGGCCCAAAGCGAACAATATCTGTAAACGGGTGATCTGGGATGTTACAATTCTAGTTATGCATGGTTTGATGCATGACTGTGCAAGAGACCATCATCTCTTTAACCCTAAAATTGTGATCAAAAGACATTTTGGGGACAGATCAAAGGGGGGCAGCAAGGGTAGACTCTTGGAGGCAATTCCAAACATGGAGTTTGTCCAGAATGGATGATTTTGGTCCACAAAAGTGGACAATGCAAAGAAATTATCGATAAATCCATCGGAATACAAGATCATACCTCTACATCTCAAGAATACTCGATAGAAGACAATTAGGGATATTTAGAATTGTGAACTTGATGTTTTCTATTTGTTTTTCTTTCAATGTATGTTTGATTTCATGTTTGACTATATGTGACTAACTGTCCAGATAGTATTTAGTTGAGATGAACCCTATTTCGATACCTTAACATGTGTTGATTTTTCTTTTAATGCACTTGATTGATTGATTTGCTTCCGTCTAATTAATTGTTTTATTTATATTCTAATGTTCTGAAATATTCGACCATAATTTGATTTCTTACATAGCGATTGAGAAATTTTAGGTTTGAATAGATCCATGGTAATTGAAAAGAGTTGATGTAACCCTAAAGATAGGATAACATAAATTTTCAAGATTAAGGTCAAACCTAGTAGAGGGATTCATAAAACGGTAACGCAATCCTATAAGATTTAACCTAAGTAATTCAATTAAAAACCTTAAAATTAGTTGTTAGTAGATTTAAGGTCAGCTACTAACATATCATAAGAGTCTTTACAGTCCAATAAATCATCAAACAATTACATGATAAAAGGTCAATCTGTTAAGGGTTTAGGAGGATTCGAAACCTAAATACTAATTACTTGATATTGATAATTTCCTAGTGCTTCCTGAATTCTCTGTTCAAGTTCGTTACTTTTTTTTTCCACTTGCTTAGTTTTAGTTCCTTTTAATTAAAAATCTAAAATCAATCCTTATGCTGGATAATAGAGAATGGGTAATTATTAGTGTTCATCGTCTTCACGAGATTGACTTGTACTTGTTGATAGTAGTTACAGTTATACTTTGCATTTGCGGTTATTACAATATCGACTTACTGACAATTGGTCAATTAAGCTAAGCAGTGAAATTTTTTATTATTTATAAAAGTGGTTCCAAAGCTCGGTACACATCACTAGCTGAAATGTTTTTTTTTAATTATTTTTAACAGTGGTTCTAAAGCTCAGTACACATCAGCAGGTGAAATGTTTATCTCTTTCCTAGATTCTTTGAGCATTTGATAAGTATCCCAACTTGCGGCGGAAGGGGCTGGTACGAGAAGAAAAGTGTTCCAAAGTAGCTAATGGCACATAAATAAAGAGGCAAACAATACAAAAGGCTGGAGTACGTGGCACGAATACCCATAGGAAAAAAAAAGAATATATTTCTGATTTGTTTATGGATAAATTTAAAAATTCCAACTTTATTTATAAAAATTAGATGTTGAAAATTTTTATCCATATTATAATTTTACTAATCGTCTCTTGTAAATTAATAAAAATAATTTTACATTTGGTTGCAATCAAAGTGGTTTGTAATGAGAAAAAAATTAAAAATAATATTATATCAAAAGTTTGTCGATCGTATTAATCACTAAATAGTTATCCCTAAACCAAAAACTTGCACGAATAAAGAAGATAATGTAAGAGAAAGTAATATATGTTGCTAAAGTGGCATACACCCTCCCTTCCTTCCGAGTAGCTCTAGCTCTAGTTAAATAAAACATTAAAAAGAAAAGATTAAAGGCATTCCTTGATGCTGATGACAGTCTATGATGGGCATCTCCTTTTGCAGTGCAACGTAAATAATTGTCCCAATTGGTCCACTGGGAACAGAATTTCTTCTTTAATTTCTGAGGTCACAGAGGTATATACGTTAGTTCCAACTTCCAAGGTAACTTTTCCTGAAGGACAAGAACAAAAATTACACAAATCCTACGCCATAGTTTCCTTCCAAGTTATCTTAGAACTTATAATTGGCCGGTTGAGAGACACTGGAAAACCCTTCCCTTGATTCATTTATAAGAACTACTGGGAATCAGAGGCTACACATGGCCGGTATTGATTCAGAAACAATCTCAAGACTTGGGCTAATGGAGGAGTATTGCAACAGAGGGCCACCGTCAGGAACAACGACCCTTCCTCCGGTGATACATCTGCTTTCATCAATACTTGAGAAATGGATACAAAAGAACGAGACCATGTTCTCAAAAGTAAAGGATGTGATAACCATCTTCCATGGATCGAAGCCACCGAGTTTGAGCATCAGAAGCTACGTTGAGAGGATATTCAAGTATGGAAGATGCAGTACATCTTGCTTCGTAGTCGGGTACATTTACATGGATAGGTTCGTGGCAAGAACAGGGACATGCCTTACTTCCCTCAACGCCCACAGGATACTTATTACAAGCATCATGTTAGCTGCTAAATTCCTGGATGATGAGTATGTGCACTTCTCATATGTGACTCTAGCTAACCACCAAGCTTTTCACCATGATCTAAGTGGCTTACTAACTCTCTTACAATTTCATTAATACTGAAAGTAAAAACTACTCTTGTTATTTTGGATTATTGTTTTTTATAAAATATTTCTGTTATATATTTATTAAAAATTAATACATAGTATATAATAGATACTTTATAACACACAATAGTGTCTACATAAATTTGAAGTTCTCAATAATTAACTACGTAATGATATATATTAATAAGTTTTGACAAAAATTAACAAAAAGTTCTTTTGGTATGAATTTTTTCAATATTCTCTTTTAGTAATTTAAAATAATAAAAATAATTTTTGGAATAAAACAAAAGTAAATAATAATATATAAAGTTTTTAGATTTTTTATGAAATTTCCTTTTAAATTAAAAATACGCGACAACATACACGCTGCTGTTTCTACAAGTGTCTTGTCTGTCTTGGATGGTTTTGTCCCAAACCTAATTAGCTACTCCAAACTGCTGCAAGTGTTTGCCTTCCCGAAAACTATTTAGCTACTTCAGACGGTTGACAATAATCATATAACCCCACAAATATCTTGAGATGATGACTACCAAAGACTTAGAAGTCATCTCCCTAGTTCTCCGAGTCTAAAAAGTGCAGGTGTCTTTCAACTTTTTGATGTACCATGTGATTTGCAGGTGCCACAACAATGCTTACTATGCTAAAATTGGGGGGGTAAGCATTGCAGAAATGAATAGAATGGAAATGAAGTTCTTGTTCAGTTCAGATTTCCGACTCCATGTAACCGTCCCAGTTTTCAGGAACTACTGCTGGAAACTAGAAAAAGGAGATGGAGGCGAGAACCTGATCGATGTACCCACCCATTCCCGTCGTCAAAAACAAGGGTGGCCTAAAAAGGATGACATTCGACGTTCATCCACCATTGCAGGTTATAGCTTCAAAACCATGTAATATGGCTTCGGGATAAGATTACTCTCTGCTCTGATATGCTTCTACAATTTTTGGTCCAGGACAGCAATAACTAATTGATAGGCAGTACTATAACCTAGACTGATCTAACCTTCAGTCAAAAATAGTCCTGTACGAAAGTGGGCTATGTTAAATCTCTAAAATTTGTTCTTGGCAACTCCTAATATTCTATAAAATATTACATGTCTTACCCCACAAGATAGTAACCGGGCTGTGTCAGTTAAAACGTCACTGCTTGATGCAAGCAAAGGTTGAAATTTTACATATAACCGATATAATCCTCAACACGCCGCAATCACTAGCTTAGTAGTCCCAAGCACCAACAGCATTATACTGAATCAATGAGAAGAAAACAGAGAAGAGAATGACTGCAGAGGGTAGAGCTTTTTACTCGTTTTCCTTATAAACTTTTGATATAGATATGCTCAATACTTTACCAGTCAAAAGATTTCCAAGCCAAAGAGGATATGTGACAAAATTTTATTATTGCACAAGACCTGCACAATAACTTGTCTCATAATACATCTGCTTACATCCAATGACTAAATAGCTCTTCCACTGCAACTTGCAAATTCCTATAGTTGGACGATGGAACTGAAGTACAATGAATACATTAATTTTCTGTTCTGCAGGTAACATATCTCGAGCAAACACCTTCTTACTATTTAATGGATGATCTTGCATGCCACTTGCATCTAATTCCAACTGAAGTTTAAGATTCAGCTAGAAGAACTCTTCCTTGTAGCATAGACACGATAAGCTGCCAACCCAACAATGGCTACTGCAGCTCCAACTACAGCACTCGAGCGAAATTGGACACAGTTAGTGCAAGAAGAACATGGTAGAAAAGATTCAGAAAATGCCAAAAGTCAATCATGTTTCGGAAAACAGAAGCATAAATAGCAATAAAGCAATACTTCTAAGAAATAAACAAAAAACCAAGTTAAAAGATGAGCTTAAAGTATTAACACACCTGAAACAACCATGAGTGAGCGGTTAATGAAACGATGATATTGTTTGCGACTTTTCCCTGCTTCAGTTTCAGGAATGCTCATGTGTGGATGCTCTGCTGCATTAACAATTCTACGGAACACATTATTGGTATCACCCATTTTTGAACTAATAGGAATAGGTGCCTCTATTCCCATGTCTTGGGTAACCTACCAAATGATGAGGGTATGGGAAATAAGTTTGATGTCCTTTCAGTTCCTCAACAGCAGCAATATATAACAAAAAACAGTTATAAGAAAAAGTAAGGACACATCTTCCACAAGCCTTTTCAGAATCGACGAGGAACACCACTCCGATTCTGAACTGAGACAAATAACAATATACTAATGCCATTGTGGACATTATAAAATCATGCCCGAACGTAAAGGTAGAAAATGGTACCAACATGTGTTAATTCAACTTACATCCAATGCTATTAACATCAAAACATCCATTTTGCTAACTAACAAAAATCTATCCTTGCATAGATGAAAGAACTAATGGTGGATCACATTAAGGTCCCCATGGTATAACCATTTCTCACAAAGCCTAATGTGGTTTGAATTTAGTCAATGAGGTTCTTTTTGTATAAACTAAAAACTTGTAATCATGAACAGAATTTGCAAATAGTTAAAATTTACATTTACTTATAATATCATAATGAAAATTTTGCATTCTAATAAAATATTGAAAAATGGCATTTTACAAATTTTCAAACCACGAAAACTCAAATTAAAATTGCAAAGAACTCTTTGAAAACAGCAAATAGTCGCTTCACTGATATTAGCACAGCTACATAATCAAACAACCTAACACCATGGATAAACCAATTTAGACAAAATGTCAGAACATAAAGGAGCAAATTTTTTCATTTGATAACAGAATGTTACTACTGAGCATTCAACAAAGCAAGACATCTAAAGTCAAAATTGCAAATAAAACCCTATCCCAGCTCTTAAGAGCGTTCACACTTCATGACCCTACAGTACATCAAATTATAATTTTTCAAAGCAAGAAAATACCCTGGTCGATTCTTGTATTGCCATAGGAAATGAATTTAAATCATCTTTGGCTGCTACAACTAAGCATGGCACCTCATAACCTGTGTCCTCAGCATGGCCCGCAACTTCGACAAGCAAGTTGGTTGTCCTTTTCCATGAGGACTCATCAGAACAACAATTTTCAACATCTCAAAATATGAAATTTCCATGCAAAGGCGAAAGAGAGAGCTGACCATGAAACCAACGGAAGAGTAGTTTAGGACCAAAAGTGTGTATGCAAAATTCATCAACACCATTATTTTCTTAGTCACAGCCTTAGTTGGAGGAATAGCTTGTTGCCAGCGGTATATGACTGCTCAAGATAGGAGAAAGTCAAGAGGCTTTCACAATTTTATGTGGACTTTAATTAAACAGAACAAGTAAGAAGAACTGATACGATGCATATTACTGTCACCAAACTCATCACACAACCTAGAAGATACATAACCTTATCTAGTCAGAAAACAAGCCAATTAAGAAAGTCAATCAGTGACACATCTCAAGCAGTTTCAAAATGGACTAGATTTAACTCGCAAGAAAAAGATACAGCCCACACATAATCAAACAGATCAAGATAGGGGAAAAGAAAATAGAAGCAAGCAGACAACATAAATCTTGCATTAAACTCACATGCCAAACTGCACTTGTAGTCTGTGTGGCCAATGAAAAAAATGAAAAATATTCAAAATAGAATCACACCATGAATCATGATTAATGCCCAATGGTGTATCAGATTCACATCCAATTCAATAAGAGGACGGAATTAATTTTTTCAAATTAAAGAAATGGAGCATCAATGCTTTCATGTGGTCCAAGATATTATATCCTACTTTAACAACTTTAACTGAGAAAAAAATAGTAAAAAGTTGAACCATTGGGCAGGTTTGTATAACAAAGTTAAACCGTAAAAATTCACACTATTAGCAAAAAGATCCACACAATGCAAATTATACATTACCAAAGAGTACAACAAGAAAAGTAGTGGTAAGCACTGCGTCAATGGATATCAGCATTGAATGTATACAGAACATGTAATGGGTGACCAAATGACAACACTTGTAATTTACTAGATTTGAGTTTATGATTAACAGCCCAATTGATTCATTCAGAACAGCTTATATGGTAGGAAAGAAGCATATTACACATGATCGGAGGGCATTCAAAAATAGTTACCTCCAATGTATATAGCACTCACCCACGGAATTATATATGGACATTTGTAATGGTCAAGAATAGCTTGGCTTCTCTTGACTTATTATCAAGCAACAAGGTATCCAACTGCAAAACAAAGTAAAGAATTCAGGGGATCCATGAACTGACTAACCCCAAAAACAGTCGGAGCTTAGCAAACTTGAATTACTCATGGGAATGGTTTAATAATTATTTAAACAGACCAACAAACGCATCATTTTAAACAGTTTTGGCGTGTATTCACTGCCAGTATCCTGTCAACTTCCTAAAAACTTTGCCCCGTTCACTAAAGAAATTTAGCTTACACAATGAAACCCGAGAAACAACAATCAGAAACCACCATGTGCAACATCATCAGCAAGTAGTAGAAAATGAAAAGGGAAAGTTGGAAACTACAAAACCAACACAAGCCAAACCCAATTAAAAGAAATTCTCATAGTGCTTTACTTATCCCGAACTTTTCTATAAACGAGCAAAAACGATCGAGTTCAGCTAAAATCTGGTCATACCGCGGTTGCTAGCACCAGCATTCACCGGTTAATGTTGTGAGTCCCCCATCATCTACAAAATGTCAAAAAGAAATGGCCACAGCCCGCACGCATTCACTAATCTTCGATATTTTCCCTCAAGGAAAGCGCATTATATTTAAATTAATTTTCCCTCAAGGAATGCCATCCTTTATTCAGCAAATACATTAAATTCTTGGACACCCAGCATCATGAACTACCAAAACTACAGGATCTAAACCTCACGCATCTTGAACCGCACTAAAACTACGGATGAGCAAAGGAGGAACTACAATACAGCAGGCCCTCCGCACTTTAGCTTATCAAAACGAATGATTAGGCAGTAGGAACGGGAATGGATCACCCGGGAAAAAAGAATTTTGCAGAGGCAGAATACACACGAAATGTGTTGGTCAAAGAATAGGAAATCCAAAGAAAATGAAAAGTCATTTCAGAATATGAACAAATTAAGCTTAGAGATCTCACATTGTTCGCGAAGAGAGGAATGAGAATAGACGATCATGCATAATCACCAAAAGAGAGAGGAGAACTTACAGTTACAAGCAACAGATGAAGTCCGCATCTGATGGGAGAGCAGTCTGTAGATTAGAGGTGAGAGAGAGAAGCAGGCGTCTGTTTTGCTGGTTGGGATTTCAGATTGCAGTAATCCTTGTGTGGGGTCGTACCGTATCATGTAATTAGAAGATAACTCCAGACAAGAATAGACTATATTGAAATAAATGGAAGACAGGGCTGAAAAGGAATTTCGATAATAATAACATTTATTGAATTGGATGATCTAGACTTTTGTAGTAGTAATTATTATTATGACAAAGTAAATCAAAATTTATATTTATATTTAAATTAATTTATTGTATTATTGATAATGATAAACAGAATTTGGAATTGAAATAAATCAAGATCAATAGTTGAACACGATTATAATGTAAAGTTTGTTATAAAACCGAAACAAAACTTAAGAATATTTGGGAGAGGAGAATAGAATTCTTCTTACAAATTAGTAACATTTACATCAAGTTCACCCTTCTATTTATAGTGCAAAATTTCTAATAAAATACTATCATGATAATAGAAGTGGCACACTAACTATTAAGTGGTGCACTAACAATTAAGTGGTGCACTAACAATTAAGTGGCACACCATATTATTTCTATCTTTTATAACATATTTTTAATTTTATTATAAAAGTGACTCCACTTCTATTTCTATATATAGCATTGCCACTTGTTTTATAAATGTCACTTTAGTAAAAGGACTTATTATGGACTTTTAACAAAACTACACCTACTATTTTACTGCACCCACTGTCTCACTATCACACACACATGCCCACTATCTCATTGTGGAAATTAAAGATAACATATGTTTATAAAAAAGTGGGTACGTTTATGTGTACGTGCATGGTTATTGGGAAAAAATGGGGAAGCTAATAAAAGAAGAAAATGAGTTAGAGAAGAAAAAAAATTAGGTCGTGTTATTAGATTTTCAAGTCAGATTATGGATTTTAAATTTTATTATAAAAATGACTCTCCTTCTACTTATATAGCATTGTCAATTGTCCTATAAATGTCACTTAATGAAATTTAACAATGAAAGACAAAAGAGGACTTATTATATTATGGACTTTTAACAAAACTACACCTATTA
Organism: Erythroxylum gracilipes; assembly: GCA_026413385.1. Classification (NCBI taxonomy): domain Eukaryota; kingdom Viridiplantae; phylum Streptophyta; class Magnoliopsida; order Malpighiales; family Erythroxylaceae; genus Erythroxylum; species Erythroxylum gracilipes. Next base: position 16,824,626 of record JANZLC010000006.1, on the reverse strand, counting down.
TTACACCGCACCCACTATCTCACATACACACACACACACACACACACACCCATTATCGCATTATGGACATTCAAGATAACATATGTTTAAGATAACATATGTTTATGGGAAAGTGGGTTCGTTTATGTGTACGTGCATGGTTATCGAGATAAAATGGCGAAGCTAATAATAAATGAAAATGGGTTAAAGGAATAAAACAAAGGTCGTGTTATTGGATTTATAAGTCAGATTATAGCTTTGCCACTTGTCCTATAAATGCCACCTTGATGAAATTTAAAAAAGAAAGAAAAATACTTATTATGGACTTTTAACAAAATATGGGGGCTTTTAGAAGATCTTTAAACTACATAAGGTTTTGGTAGAATTCTTGAAACTATATTATAAGTTGGTTTTTTAAAACCCTTTTGCCTTTAAAAGAAATGGGCTTAAAAATTGATTTTATTGTTAACCACTAAGAAGGAAAGTGATTAGAGATGGTAATGGGCTTGGCTTGAGGCCTGATAGGGCCCGAGGCAGTGGGCTCGAGTCTGGCATGACTCAATTGGGTTAATTTTTTAACTCAAGGTATAAAGTGATGCTTTGCTTAGAATGGTCTAGTAGGCCCAATGGTCTATTGATTTTATGTCACGACCCAGTACCACATTAGGCCCATGACAACCGTCGCATAACTGGGCTAAGGACACTCACAGGATCCTTAATCCGACTATGCAAGGCTAACTGAATATTTATTCTTCTTTTTGAAAAATTTGGGCAGCCTAATGGCTGTATCTTTAAAAATCCTAAAACCTACAAACAATTTCAAACACACTTCTATATTCACATCCAACAATAACTTCAGGACTTTAAAGTCCACTCAAGGCAATCTCAACAACAGTATCAAAAGTTCATATATAAAATCTTTCACAACAACTAAAACAGTCAAAAGTTAAGTTAGAAAATTATAAAACATATCAACCTGACCAAGGTAACAAAATAGTAAAACAATAAAACAGTTCATGAGCCACTATGCAACTAAAGTACAAAGCTGAAATTGCCTACATGCTGTAATATCCTGAAACTGCCAAAAGACCGTACAATCTACTCAGAGCTTCAAGCTCACTAATTAACCTGCATGGTTGGAAAGTAGAGGGGGTGAGTACACTAGGTACTCAGTGAGCAGGAAAGTCATATAACACAAATAGAATTTGATCATACCCAAAACGGTGTAGATAACCTATGAATTGAATATATCTCACACAGAAAACACATAGGTGCAGCCTATGACTCAATGTATATTGGTTAGGAACCATAGGCCTAGCCTGTTAACTCACTCATTCGGTGAACATAGGTCCCGGTTCCAGTACACAAAGCGTGAAAACATCATTTGTATCAATCAAATCTTGTCAGAAAATAGTTATCAGAATACGCCAAAATAATCATGTGTGACACCACTAGTCGGCCAAACTAATGTTCATACCCACCGATCCTCGGTGTTGGCTCGACTTTCATCTGTGGTGAGTTCGGACTACAGTCTATAAGAGCGTCATGACCCTAGGTGATGACCTCGTCGGTGTCCAGACCCTAGGTGTGGGATCACCCGTGAGTCTTGTAAAAAGGTGTCGATACGGCGACTCGACTTTCATATACCAGCGTCAAGGGTACAAGAATCGCTTAATCATAATCAATTGTGCCCAACATATGATTGGCCAATCGTCTCCTCACCAATCACCAAAAATCATATACAAAAATTAAGTACAAAAATCAAATAAGGCACTATGCCTTTATTTATCGGTCCAACCGATAAAACAAAACTGTGTCATGGCTCTAAGCCAAAAAAGAATAAATACATGTAGCATATATGAATCGATTATGTATATTTAAATTTGAAAACATTAATTCATGTAATTAAAGTCATCTTTTGCACTTTAAGTGCAAAGTTGTTCAAAAATGTAGTTTCATAAAATAAAACAATTTTCTTTTACACTTAGAATGCGGGTTTGTTGAAAACAATGTCATTTCTAAAAAATACGAAATAAAACATTAGTTTCTCTCCAATAGCAAAGAGTTATTCAAAACAAAGTTATTTATTTAATACACAAATATATGAGCATCTGTTAAAGAATAAATTCTACTATGCATTACCTAGGTCCAAAATTCACATATAAGTCATCATACATGTCTTAGAGTGATCTAATCCCATATGAGAAATATGATTCCCCAACTCACCTCAGAAGAAGGTGTACACTCCCTTGCTTTCAAAAATCCTCTATATGAGTTCATTGATTCACAGCTCCCAAGCCTTTATACATAAAAGACATCAATGTATAGACATCAATGTATTTACTACTAAAACATGAATTTCATATTTATACACCATCATATTAGCTTCTCTTTTTTTCATTTTCTAAGGCATTTAATACCTTTAATCCAAATTTACTCATTTCATAACATAATTAAGCCCATATTTATCCAAGCATATTAGGCTTTACTTGTCAATCTAAGCAACAATTCAAGTTCACCCTAAGTAAAAATAAAAGTGTTTTCCAATGCATACCATTATAAAGCCTTAAATCCTAAATCAAGTTCACTTAGACATTTTATCAAACACCTAATGTGCATGATTTTCAAGTCACATTTTCAAGATTTTATAATAATAATTATTGCTCCTATCATGTCATATAGTAACACTTCCAATCAATGACACATTCCACCACTCCATTCCAACCAATTTCCTTCA
>JANZLC010000006.1:16797243-16809492 GCA_026413385.1 Erythroxylum gracilipes | reverse complement strand
ATATGTAAGTTTTCACTTACAAATATTGAAATGATTGAATTATAAGATTTAAGTGTTCAAATGACATTATACTGTTTAATATGATAATTTCTTTTGTATAGGCCTTAGAAAATTCAATAAGAACAAGTTCATATGTGATCTTGCAAAGGGACCTTTGCGAACTATTAAATCGTATCCGGTGTATTTCGTTAATAGATACAAATATCATGGTCATAGCATGACAACAATAAATAGTGGAGTTTGCATATAGAGAGAATTGATGGATTACTATGATAAAATTATTGAGATGCTTGAAATTGAGTACCCTGCATTGCCAATAAAGCGAAGTGTGATATTTAAGTGTAACTGGTTTGATCCAGCTCCAAATGTTGGTACCAAATCAGAGCATCCGCGGTCACCAAATCAATAGTATACTTGTAGTCATTTCATTTGAATTACAAATACTTATTATGTACAATTTAATGTTTTTATTATCAATTAAGATAACTTTAACTTTATATTATCAATCAACTTTTTGTTTAAACAAATTAAATGTATAAACAAATCAAAATATTATGCATAAATAATTAATAAATGTTTAAATTATGCATCAACCATAAGATCATCAAATAAAATTTAATGACGAGATATTTTTTAATTTTTTGTTAATTTATCTACAGAAAAGCAAAAGTGCATCGGTAAAATCAATTCTATTTACTAACGGAAAACAATAAACTGTCAGTAATATTGACATTAAGTAACAGATGGAATAACCAATTATGTCGCCAACTTTACTAATAAGATTTGACGCAGAATAACCGTTGATATAGTCACCGACGGAACAAACATAATCATCAGTAATGTTGTAATAAATTTACCGACGGAATAATCAATATCGTCAGTAAATTTGCCTACAGACAAATTTTGACCGTCGGAAATTTACCGATGGTCGACCGCACAACCAACCATTGATATATTCACCAATGGTTATATAAATTATTTGTCAGTACATTTACCGACAGACATTCTGTTACTCGTCGGAAATTATTATTTACGGCCATTTTTACGATGCCTTGGTCCGTGGGTAAATTCCGTCGCTAACCTGGCTTGTCGACGGAATGTTTAGGTTTTCTGTCAATCATATCCGTCGCTAAATGATATTTTTCTTGTAGTGATTAGATCAATTTTTTATAAGGATGACAATTTTTAGCTCTTGGGCTTAAATTTAGTTATTTTCAATAGACTAACCCATGAGTTATTATTCTAAGCAAAATAACATCGTTTTACTTTTAAAAATTAGGTCTCCAGTAAAAGTGGACTTGGACAATCTAAACTCGAATCCAATTAAAAAATATTCTATATTTTTAATTTTAAAATAAATATTTTAAAAAAATTGGCGCCGATTGCCATCCTTAATTTTTTTTATCCCATTTGACAAACTGCCGTCATGAAAATAAAAGAGAGAAGGAACTGCCGTTATGAAAATAAAAGAGAGAAGGGGAGGAAGATTAGAAAGTACACAATCCGTTATCAACCTGACATATATTTCATAAAACCAAACAATTTTCCAAATCATCCTAAAGAAAAAATGCATTATCTGCCTCCATTTTGATTGTCATCACGACTTTATAAATGCTCACCTAACTTAATCCTAAATATGGAAAGTAGTTGCCCTGGAATAAACAAAGCGTCACTTACTATAATGGATGCTAGCTCGTCATGGTAACTAGAAGACCAACTCTACATACAAACGTGCAGCCATGCACAAAACTCTTATAAATGGCTTGACATGAAGAACTTGATCTGGCTAAGAATGGCGTATCCCAGGTCTCGGGACTCTTCAAGTCTTAAGCTTTTTGTCCCATCTCTCTTATTCCTCTCGTTAAGCCTCGTGGTCCTATCTTTGTCTTTGAAGTCATCAGTGCCGTTCAATAAACACAAACCTTCTTCGATGATCACTGCCCACAAATGGTTTGACGACCTGGTTGCTTCCGGTATCGGTAGCAAGAAACTGAAGGTTGGTTTGGTTAATGTGGATGATGACACACAACGAGAATACAGTAACATGCATGGCTTAGGAGAAACAGTTTCTATTGATTTTGAAACCGTTTCAAAGGATCTGAAGTGGGACGATTTCTTCCCAGAATGGATAGAGGAAGATGGAAAGTGGGGTCCACCTAAATGTCCGGAGATTCCGATGCCAACGACGGCGGAGGTTGACCTGGATGTTATCGTTGCCAGGGTTCCTTGTGGCAGCGAAGTAAAGAAGGGGATTAGGGACGTGTACAGGTTGCAAGTGAATCTTGTGGTGGCTAATCTTGTGGTGGCAAATGGGTGGGTCAGTCCTGATTTTCATCGGACGGTGCATGCTGTGTTCATCAGTTCTTGTGGACCAATGCAAGAGATATTTAGATGTGAAGATTTGGTGACTCGTACAGACTCTTATTGGGTATATAAGCCTGAATTAAGAAGGCTGAAACAGCAGATGCTCATGCCCGTAGGTTCATGTCAAATTGCTTCACCATATGCTAAGCCAGGTGCGAGTTGGTTTGATCTCACATTCCGCGTTTTTTCACTCTCTTTATGTACACTTAGAATATAATACCCTTTTAGAATATATCTTTTGAAGCTTTTCTCTCCTTCTACCTTCCTATGTCTCCTTTCATATAACCTGGCCACTCATGCATGGTGTTGACCACCTTACCAAATTCTTTGTTTGACGATATACTAAGGGACCATAAATTATATGTAATTAGCTATTTTAGAATCTGCATGCATATGTACTTTTTGGTTTTATTTCTCTTAAAAAAATAAGAGAAATTGTCAAAAAGAGAAGGTAGGAGTTATCTAGAAGTATTATCTAGAATGTTGAATCAAAGCATAAAGAGGCTTAAGAGCTAAGATTCCACAATAAACGTAAGAGGTAGGAGTTGACTTTCACCTTATATTTGGAGATGACCTTTTACAAATATTTGCTGCTAATCCTAACTTAGTACAACTTCTCATGTACTATAATCCATTAGTCAATTATCGTGCCCTTATATAAATAAAAATAAAAGTTACTTATATGTTTCATTAGATTCGCTTTGTCTAACAAGTAATCTCTCCAGGATCTTAAGCATTAGCTTATAGGTGCTACCTTTTAAATACTTATTCATTCTAATTTAAGGCTTACATGTAGAGATAGTCTATGCCTCTTAGAAGTTGTTTAAGGATTATGAATTTATATAGGTTAAGTGGATGCGTTCTTATATAGTAAAAGGATCAAAGTTTTTGGATTATCAAAGAAAAGCTTAGCTACTCATAGACCCTAACTAAATATTTAAACTAAGGAATATAATGATTTGAGAAATGAAAGTTAATATCAGAAATAAGTGATAAACCTTTTGACAACTAGAATAAACTTGGTCCTCTTTATAAACTGTAGGGTATGGACAACCTTAAGTTCCGTATTCCCTAGTATGCTAAAGTTGAGGAAGTCATTAATAGAGGTGAATGGAAATATAGGTATAAGGGTTTTAATCTGATAATGAATTCAGTCTAAAATTACAAACCAAGAATAATCAAGAAGATAAGAAAATATGGATGAGGAATAATACTAGATGATTTACTAATAAATCTTGTATAAGATCATTTAGTGCCCCAACTAAGAGAGTAACTTGGAAGAACCTTGTTTATTTTAATAATAACTTTCCTAAAGGCTCCTTCTTATTATAGTTAGCAATCAAATATATATTACAATCTTTAGATAGATTAAAAGGCATTACCTTAAGCAACACAATTTGTAAGCTATGTCTCCAAGCCATCAAACTCATGGGCATCTTCTATTAAACTATAAACTTACACAAATGATTTGAAACCAATATCGGAAAAAGTGCATAATTTAATGCTTTGGTCATAGCTAGTCTCAATTCATGTCTTAGGTTGAATAGGTTAGATACAACCACAAAAGTGACTTAACCATATTCAAATTGGTGCTAAATTACATTATGGTCTCTACACTATATGGTCATAGCATGCATGATTTCAGCCTGAACACTTTCAAGTAAATTAGAGAATTTATCATGATAAAGGAAATCTTCAAGGATATCAGCAACAAACTAACTTTCTTATAGATGACACCTCACTCCTAAGAACACTTACATTCTTTAATTTAATGCACTTAATACTTAGGATAAACGATATTAACTAGGTCTTATGTAACTTCTTACTCTATTGTATTGTTGGATTTCACCAATCTTTGTCTTGTGATATATCCTTTTCGATATAAGAGTTTGTTTTGTAATAGTATCCTAGTGTATTTGTTTTATGTCTTAACTTTCAAATGTTAATATATATTTTTAAAATTTGCAAAATATTTAGTAAATCAATGTCTAGTTAGTGTCTATATTTAGACCACCGGTATATATATAGGCATACACATAACCTTTTTATTAAATAAAACAATATATTTATCCTCTTATTTCTAATGGTATTAGAGTTTTGATGCTCTCACGAGTCGTACAATCCTTTGTTTCTTCTTTTTCACAACTATAGATATAGTCGTCCTCCTTATGTCAACAACTACTATATCCAGGTACTTCACTTATCATTACAACAACCACCACTATAGCAAATTCAACCATTGCCTTAATGTACATTTACACTACTACTTAAATCCTAATCAAATTAACATCTACAAATTTCCGATATTAGCGTGCTTAGTTTCATTCCTTTCTTATTGGATATGATCTAATAGGTTATATAGATGGTAACACAGCATGCCCAAAAGAGACTATTAGTATACATGAGAAAGCCTACCCAATTCTGCTTACACTCCTCAGGTTCATTAAGACCAATTGCTGTTAAACGTAATTATATCCTCTCTTCATATCCTCTCTTTCAGAGATGGTTATGCTACTTATTGCTTTAGCTAAAAAAATCATGTGAGGCCCATAATAAATTAAGGAAACTATTTTCCAATCAGTCAAGATTAAGAGTGATGTCTTTTAAATAGAAACCATTAGTACAACTCAAGGAAATAAATTGACGACATAATATTTAGGCATTATTAAAGCCTTAGCTGTTGAACTTGCCATTATTTGATCTTCAGTTGATGATGCAAATCTGGTTATAGACTCTCTTAATGGACTTAGACCTGATTTTAAAGAAATATCAACAGGAATTCGTGCAAGAGAAAGGTCCATTAGTTTTGAGGACCTTCATACCAAACTCATAAAATATGAAGAATTGTTGAAAAGAGAAGATAACAACAATGATATTCAAGTTGCAATAGTGAAATTCACAAGAAAATTATATCTCATATTCAGTAAGCTATAGAAACTATCTTTAGAAAGCTTGTGAATCTAACAATCATTTCCTTCGTGGGTCAAACCATTAGACCTTAAGTCAATGAAAAAGAGGTGTTTATAGCCATAGACGGAGTTAGTTGGGGCCCAGTGGTGCACTGAGCTCCCAAGATTTATAAAAATTAAATATTTTTTATTTTTAATATATATATATATATATATATATATACACACACACACACACAGACAAGGATAGAGTTATTACTGGGCTCCCTAAGATTTAAAAACTTAAATATTTGGGTCCTCCTATCTTAAATTCCTGGCTTCGTCACTTATAGCAGTAACTGTAATCAACACTTCAATAAAGTCTTCTATTAATTATGCAATTAAACAAGTCATACAACTAAAAATTGCATCTCAAACTACGACAATCAATCTCATAAACCAATGAAAAATTACGCTACTATTTCATCTACGAATAATCAAGGTTAGTTTATTGATTCAATAGCCTTACATCGAGTTACCTTAAATTATAAAATCAATCTATTTAGTCTAACTATGGTGGAACTGTAAAATTATTATTGGAGATGGTATAGGTTTTCCAAGCTCCAATCTTACATACTATTCTTATTTTTCGTCACATAATATTCTTTGTGTTCTAGCAATGCAAAAGAACTTAATCTCTATTTCAAACTTTTTTGTACCAATGACACATCCGTTGAACTTTTTTCCTTAGCATTTTGCTATGAAGGAACTTGGCATGGGGGCATAACTTCTTTGAAGACCAATTAAAGATGGTGTTTACTAGCTACCTTATTCTTTATCTACTATAAGACTTATAGCAATGGTTGGCATTAACTCTTCTCCATCATACTGGCATTATTGCTTAGGACACCTTCCTCTTATATCTTGAGTTATATCTTAAATTTTCTCCTTAACTTCTACCATAAACTCTAGTTTCTCTTATAATTCATGTTAGTGTAATTAAAGTCACTGATTACATTTTAATGTCTCCAATATTGAAAGCAATTTAGCATTAGATTTACTATACAATAATGTTTGGGTTCCTTCCTCGATTCCTTCCATTGATGGCTATCACTACTGCATTACCTTTATTGATTGTTATACAAAATATATATGGTTGTATCCCCTCGAGAGAAAATCTAATGTCTTCTCATTATTTTCAAATTTTAAACCATTAGCAGAAAAATACTTTGTCAAACCAATTATCTCTATTCACTTTAATATAGGAGGTGACTATTAAGCATTAAAAAAAACCTACTTCCTACCCATGGTATTACTCTTTTCATGAATCCACCATATACACCCTAACATAATGGCAATGCTGAGTACTACCATCAAAATATTGCTGAAATGGCCTAAACAAATTACATTAAGCCTCCTTACTACTCTTATTTGGGTTTTATGCCTTTAAGACTGTAGTTTATCCCATCAATTAGTTACCCATTGCACTTCTTAACATGATTTCTCCATTTGAAGCCTTATTTAATAACAAGAGAACTACACATGGTTGCTTGTGTTACATTTGCCTTTAACCATAAACCTCCCACACACTCCATCCTCGATCCAGTCTTTATGTTTTTGTAGGCTATTCTCAAAATTAAATGGCTTTTTTGGGAAACCCAATTATTATACTTCTCATTCATTTTAACTAATCCTCGCGTTGACACCAATACATCTTCCTTGTGGCAATCCACTCCCCCTCCTTTAACAACCCTCTCTCCTTTAGTTTGTATCCCATCCTACATTTTTACATCCCAATCACTTGCAACAAGATGCGGTTTTTCCAATACTCCTTCCTCCTCTTCTAATTCTTCTTCACCTTTAAATTTCCAACACCAAATCCCTTTTAAAATATAAGTTCCCATTACTCAACCCACTTATTAAGAACTATCTTATTATTCTATACTAGTTAACTTGCCCAATCTAACCATTACTCAATCACCCATCAAGTACTGTCTCCTTTAGAAATATAAGTTCTTATCCACACTCACTTCATTGTCACCTGATCATAAAATCACATCTTTAAACCTAAACAAATTTTTATAGCAACTAATCACCCCATTCCTCTTACTTTAAAATCTATTTGTGTTAATCAAGTTGTTATGGACCCATAATTATGGGCTGCTATGTTTGTTGAGTTTAATGTCCTAGTCTAAAATGCTACTTGGGAACTAATCCCTCCTTATTATTTTCAAAATATTGTCAAATGTAGATGGGTATTCTGTATAAAATGTCACTTAAATGATACCAACGATTGTTACAAAGCAAGATCTTTAGTAAAAGGATTTCATATAAAAACTAGGTTGGACTATATTGATACTTTTTGTCCCATTGTAAAGCCTACAACAATTAGAGTAGTTCTTACACTTGCTTGCCTTTATATCAAATTGACATAAATAATGCCTTCCTTCAAGGGAAACTTTCTGAAGTGGTGTACATGGCCCAATCACCTAATTTTATAGCTCCACTCATCCCAATTTTGTCTGCAAACTTAATAAAACCATTTATGGCCTCAAGTAGGTACCTCGTGCTTGGTAATGTGAGTTAAGCTCCTTTCTAATTCAACAAGGATTTACCAACTCCAAATTAGACTCATCACACTTCATGTACTCTCATCATGGCATATTGATACACTTGTTAGTCTATGTTGGTGATATTATCATCATTGGAAATAATTCTAATTTTGTTTTCAAGTTTATCACTTCTTTTTCTTCTAGACTTGTCACTAAAGATCTTAGACACTTGCGTCATTTCTTGGGTATAGAGGTCATTCCAACCAAAACTAGTATGTTCCTTTAATCAATAAAATTACATTTAGACATTCATGACCACACCAACATGCTTAGAGTAAAAGGAATTGTTACACCAATGTCAACTTCCACCTCCCTCTCTATTAATGATGGTTCTCCTTCTCTGTCACAGCCATAGAATACTGCAATATTGTTGGTACCTTAGAATATTTATTTTTCACCAAACTTGATATATGTTTTGTAGTAATAAGTTATCTCATTTAATGCATTTTCCATTTAAGCTCCATTGGGTTGTTGTCATTTCATATGATACTTGAAAAGAACTATTCATCATGGTTTATTTCTCTCCCACAATTCTAGCACAACATTGTGGGCATATTCTGACACTTATTGTGCACGAAATCCAAATGATTGTAGCTCCACTAGTGCATGTCTTGTCTACCTTGGCAACAATATCATCTCATAGAGTGCCAAAAAGGAAAAATTTATTACTCACTCCTCTATTGAGGCTGAGTATCATGTTATTACAACTACTACTTTAAAAGCACTTGGGTTGGATCACTTTTACAATAACTTGATATCGCTTTATTTCAAATGACAACAATTCATTATGAAAATATTGGAACTACCTATCTCAGTGCCAACCCAGTTCTACACTCCCAAATGAAGCATGTGGCCATCAACTTCCATTTTTATTTATGATCAAATTGCCCATCTTCTCTTCCAAGATTATCTTATTTCCACTATTGATCAACTTGCTGATGCTTGGTTCATTGGCTTATGATCTAAGATTGGTGTCTCTGATTGACTATCCATCTTGTGGAGACATATTAGGACAATCTTGTCTTTAACTCAATCAAAGGAAGAATCGCTGAACAAGAATCAACCACATCCTATAAGCATGTAGTAATTGATGTTTATCAATTAACTATCATATATTTTTAGGCATAATTTCAGGATAAAATCAATGTATAATTAGTGTCCATATTTAGACCATCAATATTTATATATGTATAGGTATATATATATATATATATATATATATATATATATATGTATGTATGTATATTGTGTCTGTATATATATGTATGTATATATGTATGTATCTATGTATAGGCCTGTACATAACTTTTCTATCAAGTAAAAACAATATCTTTTCTCCCACTCATTTTCTCAGTTGTTAACTAATGGCTAACTTCTCAAAATATAAAATGATAATTTGGGAGTTCTTTAGAATGTGAAGAATGGTAATTTATGACTGTAGCAAATAAGAGAAGCAATTTGATTTTACAGTTAATAGGTATTTTCATTATAATTAGGTCTACTAAATGAATTTCCTTTTTTAATAAAAATTGCAAAGTTGCGTACCAAGTCCATTTGGTTGAATTCTATTATGTTAATAACAATGTGAAAATTAACACTTTGATGGAGAAAAATTTAAACGTTTTATCTCATTACCTCGGCCCAATAGTATAAGTACTGTGTATCAATTATTCTTTGTCCCTAAAAAATAATAACCTTAACAAGACTTGATCGAAGCCTCTAACCTTCTTTCTACTCCACTGATGATTATTAATATATGCAGGTCAAGAAGGATACACATTTGGCAATGGACCTCTGTCTGCGAAATTTGCTTATGCAACACTCCTGCATTCCTCGGAAGCTTATGTATGCGGTGCAATTGCTTTGGCTCAGAGCATATTACAAAGCAACTCAACACATGATCTAGTCCTCCTTCATGACTCCTCCTTGAGTCCTAAGTCACTCCAAGGTCTCAAAAAAGCAGGATGGAAAACCAGGCAAATCGAACCTATTCACAGTCCATTTGCCAAAAAAGGGTCTTACAACGAATGGAACTACAGCAAGCTTAGGGTTTGGCAACTGATCGAATATGAAAAGGTTATATTTGTTGATGCAGACCTTTTGATCCTTAAGAACATTGATAAGTTCTTTTTTTATCCACAGTTATCAGCGTCTCCAAATGAAAAGGTGCTTTTCAACTCGGGATTTATGGTTATTGAGCCTTCAAGCTGTACTTTCGAAGATTTGATGAAAAAGACCTCCAAATTAGCTTCATATAACGATGGTGATCAAGGGTTCCTCAACGAATTTTTTACATGGTGGCATAGGTTGCCTAAGAAGGTGAATTTTCTCAAGGTTTTCTCTGGTGGAAGTCGTCAAATTCCAGACAATCTTTACACTTTACACTTTCTAGGTTTGAAACCATGGATGTGTTATAAGGACTACGACTGTAACTGGGATATGGTGGCAAGACATCAATTTGCTAGTGATCCAGCCCACAAGAAGTGGTGGCAAGTCTACAAGGCCATGCCAAAGGAATTGCATGGATATTGTGGGTTGACGAAGCAATCGGAAGCCAGGATAAGGAAATGGAGAAGAAAAGCTAAGAATGTTGGCTTGCCTGATGGGCATTGGAAAATCAAGGTGTCAGATCCTAGACGATACCATTTTGTTGGATGAATTTGCTTCTTATTATTGTAAAGGCTTTGGAACCGGAGAAATGATGATTCCTTGACACATTGGTCACCATTATGGGATACTGTCAAGACAATCAATCTACCGAGTCAGGAAAGGCCTACGTGCGATTAAACCATACATACATAGCTATTGAGTATTGTTCGTTGCACATTATTTTTATATTGATATTTGAGTTGGACTATTTGGTATAAAGGAAATTGAATCCAGACTCTTTTCTCTAATCAAGGACATGTTCAATTTATGAAATAGCAAGCTTCTAGTAGTTTATATGGAACAAATTTTATTATGAATAATAGCCTAATAAGGTAGAAATACTTTAAGCATTTTCAAGCTCTTGACATCTTGTTTCACTTAGGATTATTTTTCATGTCAATGGCTAATATAGCTTTCACTTTACAATAATTATTGAGAATGAAGAAAGTGGATATAAGATCCACTTCACATTTATATACAACTCTTATTCATGCATATTCACTTAATGGCTAGCATGAAAATATTTATATAACTGTTGAGAATATGTAAAGGGACATAGTCGAACCCTTTATAAAAACTTACATGGCTTTATTATATGCATTTTTGTGTGTAGGTGGCACTCACTTTTTGCTATAATTACAGATAGAGCAATTAGTAGAAAGAGGAGATGGTGGAGATGATGACTTTAAAAGGATTCAGATAGAATATTTATATTTAGGTTTTGGGTACAAATTATGGTTATCTATTACTGATTTTTTTAATAATAAAATTGTTAATATGTAAATTTTTTGTAACGTGGGAACTTACTTGTCAATGGATCCTACTAAAGCGGCGTATCACAACATTTTTAATTCAAGGATTGACAATGAACTAGTTTTACAATATATTGAAAATTCGATCATTTTATTAGTATTTTTAATAGTTTTGAGTAGTATTGTAAAATAAAAAATTAAAATTAAATATAATTTATCCTTATTTTTATTTTAATAAAATATTTCATTTGGGTATGCTAATTTTATAAATATCTAATACCAATCAATTTTTTAAAAAAATTTAGGTCTCTCCTCTTACTGATTTAACGTGCAATTTAATTTTCTAATTTTTAAAAGGCTAAAATACATTTACCCTCCTTGTGTTTTATCCAATGGTCTGAATACCGTTCCGTGCTGGACGGTACCGGCCGGAACGGATCTGGTACCGGAACGTTAACAATTGTATCAGAAAAATTCGGCCAGTACCGGCCGGTACTGAAGATACCGAAAAAATCCGGACAGTTCCGCAAAATTTAGAAACTTAGGGACTAATTTGCAAATAACCCAAAAAATCTCTTCTCTCTTCTCTGTCGCCCGTCGCCTGCCTCCGTCTGCCGCCTGCCTCCGTCCGACTGTCACCCTTCGCCGCCCCTCCCTGCTCTGGATCTGGACTCCGGTGGTCTCCTCGCGTCTTCCTCTTCTCCTCCGTCCGTCTGTCGTCCTCTGGTGGTCTCGCCGGTCGCCTCCGTTGTGTCGTCCACGCCGCCTAGATACTTGGACATTTTAAGGTGAAAACTTGGACATTAGTTGAGCCAGAGAAAAAGCAAGTGGAATCAATTGCATACCTCATTCACAGGAAAACAGATCTGGGTTTAGCTTGTTATGTTGATTTATCTCCTCAAGTTGTAGAGAGATGGAGAAGAAGAGAGAAAGAATGGAGCTTTATCAATGGAATCACTTTGCTAAAAAGGGAAACAGAGAGAG
>JANZLC010000006.1:16769982-16797143 GCA_026413385.1 Erythroxylum gracilipes | reverse complement strand
TGATGATGATTGTCTTTGTTTATATTAATTGTGGTTATTATTTATATGTAAAATATTTAAAAATTATTGTTATTTTAAATTAATTGTCATTATTATTTATTATTAAAAATTTTGAAAGCATGGTTGATGTAAACAGTAAACTAGTAAAGTATACAGTACAACTGTATCGTATATCAATATAGACTATTTTGTAATTTTTAAAAAATTTAGGGACTATTTTATAAATTTAAAAAATATCCCAAAACGGTACCCGGTACCGACCGGTACCGGTACAGTTTCGTTCCAGAGCTCAGTCTGGTACCGAGCCCGGTACGGTATTCATAACATTGGTTTTATCCCTTGGTATATTATGCCTCCCTCTATTTTATAAATAGACTTATTACCCCCTTTGATTACTAGTCAAAAGAAAATATAATTTTAAAAAAACTTTTATACCCTTATATTATGATGATATAACCACAATTGTACATTTTGCATTTTTGTGGACAAAAATACCCTTTTAGTTTTTTATCGACTAAAATACATTAAACCTTATTTTTTGCTTTATTTCATTATGCCATCTATTTCAAAAATAAAAATAATTTTAAACATGGATTATATTTTGATAGTTAATAAATAAAAAAATTATTAAAAATACCATTGTCTTCACAATTGTACTTAATGACTGTTAATTTATGGAAAAATTAAAAAAGAAAATTTATTTATGAAACAAAATTTAAAAAATAATTAACAATAATAAAATAAAATATCACCATTTTTATGTTTCCCTTTTGCCTTATAAAACTATAAATTATCTTCTTTTGGCACTTTTTCGATTTTCTAAGTCATTCCCTTACTAGGGATGATAAAGGGTTTGGTTGAAATTGGGTCGTTCTTGGGCCAGCCCGACCCAACCCACGGATTGACCGACCAGTAGCCCAACAAGTTGAGGGCTTACTGGCTTGTGGCCCTACCTGATCATGAGGGATTGGCCTGTAGCTCGACCCCCAGCTCGACGGGTCATAGGCGGGCTGAGTTGGGTTGCCTGGCCCATCCCTGCTCAACTTTATGGTTTTAAAAAGTAAAAAAAAATTGGTGTCACTTTGTACCTTTCCGTTGGGTCATGGTCCTAGACGAGTCGAAGAAGCCCCAACCTGAGCCCAACCAGTGACCCTGTGGGGCTAAGCAATCTCGACACATGACCTTGCCCGTGACCTGGTCAACTCGAGTTGACCCAAGCAGGGTCGGTCGGGCCACATTTGCCATCCCTATCCCTTACCCATTGATTTTTATATTTTGTATTTATATTTTTATAGAGCATCAAGGAAACATAACATGGTGATATTTTATTTTATTATTGTTAATTATTTCTTTTTTAATTTTGTTTCCTAAGTAAATTATCTTTTTTAAATTTTTCCATAAATTACAGTCATGAAGTACAATTGTGAAGACAATGATATTTTTAGTAAAATTTTTCTTTTGTTATTTATTAACAGTCAAAATGTAATCCATGCCTAAAATAATTTTTATTTTTGAAATAGAGGGGCATAATCAAATAAAGCAAAAAATATAAGGGTTTAATGTATTTTAGTCAACAAAAGATTAAAAGGGTATTTTGTCCAAAAAAAATGCAACATGTATAATTGTGATAATATCATCATAATATAGGGGTAAAAAAGTCTTAGTGATAGGGGGTAATAAGTTCATTTTTAAAATAAAGGAGACTTAACAGACAAAAGGATAAAACATGGGGGGGCTTTAGCTTTTTAAAACATTGAATAATGCCACAAATTATGGTTATAAGTTATACTTGTTGAAAAACTTTTTAACCTTCAGGAGGCTGCAATCCAATTCGGTCATCAGATTCAAACAAATTTCTGTTTCATCACCTGTTCCTAATTAACTTAACCATCACCACAAACAGTTTCACGTCTCATGGGTGAAAAATAATCGAAACTCAACAAGTAAATCACAATTCCACTCAAATTTTGATAACTCTTCCGGGAATTTCGCAGGAAAAGAAACAGCTCTTGTATTCCAAAGCAAACGGAAACAAAATTATGTACTTCGGTGTAACATGACAAAGTGATAGACAACTTCTGCTACGAGCGTGACAGATTTCCAAATTCCAATCACAAGGTTAATATCTACATCTTGCTTTTTCTGCACTAGATTTGAAAGAGCATGTTCGGTAGGATGATCAGGATATCCAAAACCAAAATCACATTATTAACCACTAAGAGCATTCATATTTAGGACACTCCTGCCTGCCTCTCCCACCTGAGGTCTCTTGCTTTCTCTGCACCAGATTTGCAAGAGCATGTTCGGTAGGATGATCAGGATATCCAAAACCAAAATCACATTATTAACCACTAAGAACATTCATATTTAGTACACTCCTGCTTGCCTCTCCCACCTGAGGTCTCTTGCTTTCTCTGAATGGAAACCGACATGGTAGATTAATTATTAACCACTAATAACATTCATATTTAGGACACTCCTGCCTGCCTCTCCCACCTGAGGTCTTCGGAGAATTCAGTGAGCGCAGCCCTTGGGTCACCATTTGAAATAGACAAGTAGTATTGAGCGGTTCCATCATCAACTTGCATACTTCTCCTCAAAGATTCAATAATCCTTCTCTTTCCTTGGCCAGAGGACACTTTACTTGACAAACAGTTAAGTTGTCTATCCGGCTCACCTTCTAGATAAAGCACTGCCACTTCCCTTTTCGCATAGGTATCAAATTCTATGTAGCATGTTCCATTTATGAGAACAGCTGGATTGTTAATAGGGATCAATAACCTCTCTCTTGAGTATATTCCATGGTCACTCATCATGTTATTCAACCGTTTTATGTCCATAACCTACAGAAGCAAGAAACAAATTTTATTTACATTATCATAAGTTTAAAGCTTATATGAATCGACATCTGAAAGCTTTCAATAGATCTAGCAACATAAACAAAAGGAAAGTTTGTTTTGTAAGACCTACAAACCATAAGCAAATTGCAATATCGGATAGATGAAGAGAAGTATATAAGATCATACTATAACTTTCCTCTTCTAACAATACTCTCCAAAACCACCTCTTCTAAGAGCAGCTTTTGTTCTATTGCAATTTTTACAAGTAGACTTTAAAAATTAATATTAGAAAAACTCTTACCACACATGGACAAAAGACAAAATCAACAAGATTACAGGTGAACGCAAAGCACTTATAAAGGAACATATTACAAATAGGTTTTGGAATTTTGTGTTTCAGGTGATGATTTTTTTTCTTGGTTTTCATTCATTGTCTTTTAAGTAATTTAAAAAGATAAATCGGAAGATCTAAAAGTTATATGGGCTGGAACCTGGCAGAAAACATATCAAGCCTAACCCTTGCTCACCATTTGGCTGAAAGCCATTCAACTATTAATCTAATAAGATCATTTCCCTACTAAATAAGTGGTCAACTCCCAGTGCTTTCTGCTTACTTCATGAAATCTTGTTATGTCTTTGTTGCAAGCAAAGGAAATGCTAGTTTGTATTGTTGATAAGCATCACATCAAAGTGCATCCTAGTTTCACTCTGTTCAAATTAGTCTCAATTTAGTAGAAAGAGAGAACGTCTTCTTCTCCTAAGTTTTCAAAATCTCAATCATGACAATATTATCAATAACAACACAATCAAAACCACCTTACAGAATTAAATCTTTGAAGCCTCGCATGAGAACTTTCAATTAAAAGAAAAGCTAAATTTCCAATTCCCATCTTTACTCTCCAAAACAACAACAAAAGAAACATTTCGTCTTTCAATCAGCCATCTAACCCAATTATCTTACATACAAACCCCCCCAAAAGCTCTAATTTTCCAACGAAATATTAAATGGATAGCAAATCTCCAATAATCCACCAAAATAATAACTTTGATCGTTTTGTTTTTGGTTTCTAATACCTGAACCGAATACTTAACGGCGAGACTGGCAACCGTGTCAGTTCTAAGAATGTTGTGAGAGACAGCAAACTTGGAAATTCCATTATCTCTCCAGAAACTCGCAGAAACAGGCTTCCCTACGACCGCCTTGAGCTTCCAGGGAGCCGTGAAAGCGGCTCGCACAAGCTCGGAGTCGGATGCAACGGCTTTCCACGCCCTGCTCACGCAGCTTGCTCGCGCCAAATCAGACACTGGCAGATTCACGAAGATGAGGCGGAGAATATCGCGACACGTGAGGACCGACACGCGGGAATTCATGTGACAGATCGTTGTTGTAGATGTTGCATCAATATCAATATTATCATTATTATTGAGGTCAAGGTGCGGCATAAGGATCGGAAGCGGATCGTCTTCTTCGCCTTTGTCGCCACAGCATCCCATTGTATTTGTTGGAATAATATTGGAAATGAAGACCGGACTACACTGGATTTGCTACGCATCACAAATGCCCGCGTCTTAATTCAACCTCATATTTTAGTAATTCATTCATGACTGAATTTAATTACCTTAATACGATTGAATTTAATTTAATTTATACCGTTCGGAATAAATTCAGTAATATTAAAATTTAATTCAATTATATTATTTGAGACACAATCAAAATAAATTCAATTATTTCATATAATATTTTTACCTTGACTAAAAAATATGAAAATTTTTAATTATTATTATAAAATTGAAGAAGATGTAGTGCATAAATTGATACAGTTTGATCAAAGGATTTCATGATTTATTCTTTATTTAAAAAAATCTCATATTTCTCTAAATTTACAATAATAATTTCATAATTAATGTAAAATTATAATTTCCAAACGTAAAAAATAAAGGAAAATTAAGCTGGTTATTAATCATATATAAATATTATTGATCAGGCAAAAATGGGTGAGAAATTCCCATATCCTTGTTGGAGCAATGCAGCTTTGCCCTTTTAATACTATGGAGGTCACAGCAGAAATACGACCATCCTTCGACAATATGGTGTCAGGGCAACAAGTTAATTACTTGCATGAATTCAATTCCGATGCTTGGAGGAGTGAATTCAATTTGTAAAGGGGATGAGTTTCAATTACATGTATGAATTAAACTCATCCCCTTTTTTGTATTTCCAAACACCTAAATTGAATTCAATACTGCAATTGAATTCAATTCAAACCATTCCAAACAACCTGTTACTTTATTCTATACTACGTAAATTTATATCTGCCATACTTTATCGGTTTTTCTCTTTTTTGTTCACTCTTATACATGATTCATGTAAGGATTTGAATTGTGTACCGTATCAGTGAGTGTAGACTAGTAGGCACTATATCGATCAAAAAATGGTACGAAATTTAATAATATTATACCAGTTACTGGGACCAGCCCGTCATGACTTTTTTGACTGGTGCCAACTAATATTTGAAATATCGATAATAATATCATAAATTTTAAAAAAATCAATGACTAAAATGGAAAAAAATCTCCTAAAAATAACAAAACATATTCATTCTTCCCATTTCCCACTGCTCTTCTCCTCACTCCTCAGCCTCATCAACATCAACCCCTCCCTCTTTCGTCTCTCCAGACTCCAGAGTTTAGTCCAGTAGTCTCAGTGTGATCTCCATCATTAGTTACCATTGTCACCAATCACCATCACCATCATCATTATCACCAGTCACCATCGCTAATAATTGTAGTTTATATTATGTTTTGATAGGTGTTTTAGTATGTTTATAGTTGTTGATTAGATGATTATTGCATGTTTAGGCTTAGAATTACGTTAACATGATTTTTTGTTTAAGTGTTATGTAGTTTAACGCCTAATTTTGGACCTTAATCTTGTGTTCTTGAGATATTTTGATGTGTTTGTTAGTGAATGAAATCAGATGGATGAAGACTAAAGGAAGTTGGACATGTTTGGGCTAAAAGGCAGGGTCATGATCGTGCATGGATAGAAGACTCTTCTCCAATGTCATGATCGTGTACAGAGTGTCACCATTGTGATAGAAGGTTTTTGTGTTGGGTCATGACCGTGATATACTCGCTAGATACGGGATTTTCCATTTGTTTTGATGTTTGAAGGGCATTTTTGGGACAATATGACCTGGGTAAGCCCTAAATTTAACCCTAAGTTACACATTTACTATAAATGAACATAAAGAGACCCAAAAACATCAGCCTCCATCTTTCCAAATTAGGTTAAAGCAAGGAAGATTAAGAAGGGAGCATTAGTTGTTCCAGTATTTTCCAACCAGTCCAACTCAAGTTCCTTCTTCTTCCTTCGTTTATTTTCTTTAAGCTTGATATATGAACTGAGATTGAAGATGCTATACACGTTTATTATGTTTTAATTTCATATTAAGATATTTTATTGGCTCATTTGTGCCTTGATCATTTTTTATTTCAATACATTCTTATGGTGTTATGATATTTGTAGTTGCTTATACTTCGATAATAAATCAAGAGAGTGAGTCGACAGTAATCCGATTAGGTTGGGTAATGAGAGTTAACAACTGATAATCATACGAAGAGAGATTTTATGTGAAAACTTGATTATCTGAGAGATCATTTAAAAACTACTTGAAAACGTTAAGTTGTTTTTGTGAATCAAGAAATTACAAATATGTAATTTCGTATTCAATTAGGAATAATTACTTGGGGTTAAATGATTAGGTCTTGAGGGAGAATAATCAAACCCTTGAAAATCTAGGATCAACACCCAATTGAATAAAAAATGGTTAAGGAGCAAAATGACAATAGAACGAATCCTAGACATTCATACTTGATCATCATTGTTTTATTGTGATAGCTTAATTGTATTTCGTTTGATTGTTTTTAATTTCTGAATTATATTTTCACTCAAATTATATTTCACAACCTTAGATAAAGTTAATTTCATTTAGTTTTAGTTAATTCCTTGTGGGATTGATGCCTTAATTACTGCAAGTTTACGATCTGTATACTTATGGAATATTGAGGGTTTTTATATTAGGTAAAACTTGCTCAACCAATTGCCATTGTTGCTAGTCGCCACCTCTGCTTCGAGTCCCACATCCCATCACAGGTCGTCCTCTAGGCTTTAATGCTCCACCATTAGTCCTCTACCTTCACGTCATAACACCTTCTTATGTTGTGTTGTTTTGTAAAATTCTAGTGTTGTGAGTTTAAGCTAAAGATGCATTTTGCAAGAAAAAATTCGCTGGAAGTGGAACCACGTGTGTGTGTGATAATTAAGAAATTGGTAATGTGATTGCTTGTGTTGTTTGTAGTCTTATGGACTTGTGGTGTATCAAATATGGCTTGTGAATTGTCAGTTGTGATTGTAGGATAATGGAATGACAGTTTGAATTTGTGCCATTCATAAAAATTAACAGTGTTGTTTGGAAATTAGAATTGGTTGTGTTTCTGTGATGAATGGTAACTAAAATTATGAATTGGATTATGAATTTGAGGTTATTCTTGTATGAAATATGGGATTGAGACATATTAAAATTTGAATGAAAGGTTAGTCTTTATTATAAATTAGGTTATCTATTGTAAATTGAATATTGTAGTAATCAAAATGTATTAGTTAATTTATGCATAAATTAAATGATTAGTAATTATAAAAAATGGGTTATAGTTATGAGTTTCTGTTAATGATTGAATTATTTAATCAACTAATTAATAATCATACAAAATAAGTTATAGTTAAGCGTTTATAGTTGAATAAGATAATTGTACAAAATAGGTTATAATTGTGAGTTTATTTTTAAGCTATATAACCACACAAAATGAGTTATATTTGTAATTTTATGCTTGAATTATGTGATTGCAAAAGTTAAATTATAGATGTTAGTTTATAATTGAATTATGTAATAACACAAAATGAGTTATAGTTGTTACTTGTGAGTTTATGATTGAATTATATAATCATACCAAAGAGGTTATAATTATGAGTTTATTTTCAAATTATATAATTATACAAAATAATTTATAGTTGTGATCTTATGTTTGAATTATGTAACCACATAAAATGAGTTATAATTGTCAAAGTGTAGCAATTAATGTATATATTTGATGTTTGGGTTTAGAGAGAAGCATAAGTTATTGAGAAAATATTATTGATCTATTTCTTCTTTTTCTTATGCAACTTTAGTTTGGTATGAAGTTATTAAGTTAATTTTGATATATGTCTTCATTGATTTTTATAGATAAATAGAAGGAAGTTCAAGTACTTGTGATTATTTAGGCACTTTAGGAAGATTTAGTGATCTAGCTTAAGCTCATACCAGATTGGTTCTTAGAATAAAGAACCATATCATTTGTTTGTATTGTAATAAGTATTTGAAAGGTGGAGGAATCAACAAATTAAAAAAAGTATTTAGTTGGAATCAAAGGTGATGTGGAGTCTTGTAAAAGTGAGTTATGATATGAAATAGCAAATGGAGACTTTGCTCATGAGAAAAATAGAAGGCAAATATTGAATTACAAAATAGGTAGTGGAAAGTCTTTTATTGGTAGTTAGGTTGATAGTAGAGATGTTGAAGGTGGTAGTATTCATACCTAATAAAAAATGAATGTTGCACTTAATGTTAGGAAAAGAAGAAGAGAAGTGTCTAATTTTTTTGCACCATGAAAAACTTCTGGAGCTCAACCTTCAATTTGTAATGCCTTATAATCTAGAGAAGCCACTCTTAATGTAGACATAGCAATTGCTAGATGGCTATATGATTTAGGCATATCATTCAATGTTTCCCAATCTTATTATTATTAGCTTATGGTAAATGTTATTACCTCTTACGGTCTAGGAAGCTCCTTATTTATGAAATAAAAAGTTATTTGGATGAAAGAAGAATGACATGAGCTACTTTTGGGGACAATATTTTTAAGGTCTATTGATATATTTGACCTTATTAGGAATGTTGATACTCTATTTCATATATTTAATGAAGTTATAAATGAATCTAGGCCAAAGAATATTGTGAAGTTCATACTAACAATGATTTTGCTTATAAAATAGCTGGAAGAAGATTGCAAAGCAAGTGTAATTCTTTTTATTGGACTCCTTGTACTGCATATTGCATTAACCTAATGTTGAAAAATATAAGAGATGTTATATATTTTCCTATTATTGATGAGACCATACAGAAAGCAAAAAAGGTTGCCAAATCTCATCTACAATTGTACATAGCGCCTGAATTTAATTATAAAGAATTTTGCAAATGGTAAGAATTTGTGTTGTCTTACTATTACAAGATTTGCAACTAATTCTTTTCACTTCAGTTCTTTATTTTGATGAAGAAAGAGTTAAGGAAAATGTTTACAAGTGATAATGGGTTGCATCTCAACATGTTAGGTCTAATGCTATATCGAAGGTTTCTAGAATTATACTTGAAGACAATAAATTTTGGTCCTAATGTCAATTTGTCATTTAAGTTTGTGAGTCTTTGATAAGGATACTTTGTCTAACTGATAGTGATAAAAAAGCAACAATAAGTTATTTTATGATGTTATAGAGAGGGGGAAGGAAGCAATAAAGGCCTATTTAGAGATGAAAAAGACAACTTTACTCTTTGTTGCTTGCAGCTAGAGTATGTTTTAATCCTAATGTCTATTTCAGACCAAATTTTGCAAAGAAAACTAAAGTTAATAGGAAAATATTATTAACTATTACAACTATTGTTGTCCATGAGATGATGCAAGATGTCTTAAGTTCACAAATTGAGATTTATAAGGATGCTTTTGGTGATTTTGGGATACCTATTGCTATTTGTCAAAGACACAAACTTAATCAATATATATATTTTTCAATTATGTTAATCATTACTTTATATTATTTATAATTTTATTTTTTTGTCTAACAGTTGCTTGGTGAGACTAATTCAGAAGTGATGTTTCAAAATTGCAAAGTTTGCAATTTGAGTTTTAGATCAATGTGTGAGTGCAACATGGTGTGAAAAGAATCAGAGCACACTTAAATTCTTCTATTCCAAGAAAATGAATATATTGGAACACAAAATATTGAACGAATTGGTATTTGTTTGATGCAATTTAAAGTTTCAAGAAAGGTATGCTATTATCATTATTAAGTTAGATATAATTTTTTGTAATTTCGTAATAATTTGATGTTATTTGTTTACCAGAACTCTTAATAGAACAAGTAGTTCTATAGATCCAGTTTGCCTTGACCATATCGATCTTTTGGTAGATTGAGTTTTTGAAGAATGAAGTTTTATAGAAGAGAATGATGTGGAAGATAATCTAGGATGAGAAAGTATTGATATGTCATTTAATGTAATGAATTTGAATGATGGTGATGATGATGTTTCTCTCAATAATGAGAATTTTGTACCAAATGAGAATTAAAGTTAACGCGATTTGAGCAGATATTCAATTGAATAAAGTTCAAAATTTTCATTTATCCTCTTCTTTAAATTTTATTTATATGTTAAATTCTATATATGCAATATAAATATAATTGTAAATGTTTTTATTTTAGGTTTCACGTCTACTTGGTTGTTTCTTCAACACGATGCTCAGAGAGTCATGGATATTTATTATTATTTTTATTTGATGTTTTGATGTAACTATTATTTATTATATGATGAAATTATAATATTTTAGTACTTTATATTATACTTAATTTTATATTTGTATAATGATTAAATGATTTTTCACATAATTTTAGTTATTATTTATATTTAAAATATGTGAAAAGTAATATTAATAAAAATAAATAGATTGTTTTTTTTGTTAAATAAAATAAATAAATAGATTGTTGTTATTTTAAATACCTATTATTATGATTTTGGGAGACATGGTTGACGTAAAATTATAAATTATACAATACAATTTATAAAAAGACTATTTTTTAATTTTAAAATAATTCAAAGATTATTTTATAAATTTTAAAAATTATTTAAAATGATATCTATTGATACAGTAGTGTATCAAAACTAAGGGAGCGTTTGGTTTGAGGGTTTGGGAACGAAGGAATGGAATAATTGTAAAAAAAACAGTGTTTGTTTTGGGGTTTTCAATTCCAGGGGGATGGATTTATCCCATTAAATTTGAGAATCTACTAAACCCACCAAGAGAAGCGGGTATCGAGTTTTCATTCCAATCTAAGTTTTTATCACGTTTATTTTGTACTCTTTTATCCCCAGCCTTTGCCTTACCATCCTCTTTACTTCCTTATCGTCTCTCAATTCCTTACGATCTCTCATCCTGCCTTATCGCGTCTCATCAATGAAGGAATTTGTTGTTTTGGGCCTCCAGGTATATTTTCTGAAATCTCTCGTTTTAATTTGATGTTAAATGAACTGGATAGAACTTGGTTTCATCTCATTGTAAATGGGGCTTTTGCTCCCCTTTTTCTTATATATTCTTTTTTTATAATTTAATCAAGAGAATAACCAATCTGCTATATGGTTTGATGATGTGAAAGTGCATATGGTTATAGATTGAACGAGAATCATAAAACCAATTTGCTCCTTTTTTTTCCTTATAATTGTTTTGTGATTTAATTTGATTTTTTGTACATGGTTTTAGCTCTTAAAAAAAGGGAAAAATACATAGTGAATCGTCTTCTACGTTGATGTTTGTTTATTTGTTTTGTAAAGCTCTTAATAACTTTCAAGAATAACGAAACAGAAGCACTTTTTACAGTTTTTAATCTTCGTATAAAGATGCAAGCCCTTCATCTTTATCCAACGTCTATTTCTTCATAAAAGTCATGCCTTTTTTG
This sequence comes from Erythroxylum gracilipes, assembly GCA_026413385.1. Classification (NCBI taxonomy): domain Eukaryota; kingdom Viridiplantae; phylum Streptophyta; class Magnoliopsida; order Malpighiales; family Erythroxylaceae; genus Erythroxylum; species Erythroxylum gracilipes. The sequence goes on along the minus strand of JANZLC010000006.1, from coordinate 16,785,482 downwards.
TTTTGATAAAGCCTTAACCTTTGTATTGTTGGCATTATGCAGCTCTGTTGACAAATGATCATATAGCTCATCTGATGCTCGAAAATTGTGATAATTTTTTTTGACAAAACTAATTAATTTTTTTTACAAACATATGGAAATAACCCCAATAAACATATGAAGGGCAAATTATTTTCATTTTTATTAAGGATAAAAATGGTATTGTATTATCTTTCATTCTCATTAATGCAACAAACCAAACAAAATTATTGGTATTAATACAGAAACCCAAGTTACAAATCAAGCATCATTTTTTTTTTTAATTTTTCATACCCATCCCTATCCCCTTCTACTATTATATCCATATCTATAGTCAAGCCCATGCTCAAACCAAATGTCTAGTAAATTCAATACTGGTAGCGGTATGGTATTTAGGGTATGTTTGGATGTGGGTAGAGGGATGGAAAGGAATGAAATGGAATGACTCAAATGATTCGGGCCATTTTTAGGGAGTTTATTTTGAAACAAGATGGAATGACAATTAATGGCTTTGAAAGCCATTATTTGCCATCCAAGGGGGTCAAGGATGGAATGGCATGACTTGCCTTCTAAACCCTAATTTAATGACAAAAATAACCTCAAAAAATTAATGAAATTATAACCCCAGTACAGCAAATACCTACCCGGCTACATGTTACTACGTCTATTGTGTTTCTCCTTCAGTTGGCTTCTTCCATTGACAAACGTTTTCCTCCACATTTTTCATGCATGAGACCATCTTTAATTTGGGCTTCAAACTTATCTGTTCACAAATCTATGCAAAATTTTCTGTATGCATAAATGCCTAACGAAGAGTACAATGCAATGAGGGTTAATGAAAAAGAACAAGAAAGTTGATTGCTTATATAGGAAAATGACAAAACTATATTATGAGCATCCTACAATTTGAAATGTTTTAGGGTTACTAAAATAGTTTCATGACAACTATGCATATTTTATTACAAGGGTAATTTTGGAAAAAAAATTACAAATCATTTCATTTCATTCATTTTTAGTATAACTTCCAAACAATGGTCAAAGGAGTCCCTCTCTTATTTTATTTAAATTTCCAAACAATAGAGTGACCCATTTCATTTCATTTCATTCCATTCCGTTCCATTAATTAACATTTCATTTCATTCCATCCTAAACTCCCAAATATACCCTTATAGTATTGGTTTCATACTGGAAAACCCAGTTAACGGAAACCATTTTTGGAAACATGTACATTTTAAGCATAATGAGAACGGAAATCGTCCATCTAATGTTAGTATTTATTAGTGGATGCCCCTTTAATGATTTTATTATTTTTACTTTTTTGACCATGGCGAGCTGACGGAAGACAGTTTTGATCTCCAGCGTTATTACAAATGTTGCAATTAGGAGACTGATAGAAGATTAGCAAACCACAGAGGAGATATATGTTGAATAAATTAATTTATTATATTTATATATTAAAAAAGTATGATAATATTAATATATGGTGTTAATTTACTAATTTGTTATATATTGTTAATAATTAATTATAGATTTATTATATTAATATGAACATAATAATAATAATAATAATAATAATAATAATAATAATAATAATAATAAAAACCCCTCTTGTAGATTGATCAATTCTACTAAAACTCCTTATACTTTAAAAATCTTACAAGAAAACCCTTATACTTTGTGAAAAATTAAAATTAGTTCTTTCATTAAGTTTTATCATTACATTTTTGAAATACATGAGATTAATTATATCATAAGTGATTGGAATAGTATATGTTGAACGACTTAATATATTAATTTTATTGATTTATCATATTTATATGTTATTACTTGTGTTAAAAATATTATAATATTGTAAGGTTAGTTTATTTTATTAAAAATTATACATATATATATATATTGTTAGTAATATATTTATTAGTTTAATTTGATAATAGATTGAATAATTTATTCAAATTTATTTATTATATAATAATACTAGTAAATAAAATAATAAATTTCTTATTTTTATTTATAATCTGTATTTTATCAATAATAAATTTATTGATAAAATTAATTTTTCAAAAAATACAGGCTCAAGATTTTCTCGGCGACAAAACTAACCCTAAATTTGGAAAACAAGACACATTGGACGTTGGGCTCATGTATAACCATTAATAGTTCGGTAACGTTCTGAAATACAGGTTCTAATCTTCTTCAACGCAAAGCCCGTACAATAGTTAGAAGTGGTGAATTATATTATTGATGAAATCATGGTTGGACTGTCTGGAAAAAAAAAAAAAGCAGGAATGCTTCCGATGAACTCTATTTTGAACCGATTAGCTCGTATAAAAGCCACCCATCATTACCAAGCAATCTATACAGACGATTTACAACATACATTCGTCAATAGAGTATTCCTTTGTACATAAATCAGGAGAAGAGATACACAGATGGAATGGTGCATCCAGGATCAACATGCTCGACCTCCCCTATCCAGAGAACCAAAGCATCCATGGATGATGGATCTATGTAGTGTATGTGCCTTTAGGTTTAGTCGAGCAGAATAATATACATTTGAATCTTTCGGTCTATAATCCTCAAAACCCACTGGCGTATTTGCTTCATTCACGCTTCTTAACAAAAAGGCTACTCTCTGCAAATCTACATGTTGAGTCTGGTGACTGAAGCCAAATCTCAGCAGCCATGAACACTGACTTTGGATGAATATACATGGCGGTCCACAGTCAAAACCAGTCTACATGTTTAGACGAAGTCTTTGGTTGCTTCTTTGGCTTCTGAAATCGATTGTTCTCGAATCTTGCTTTAGTTATAAGTGAATATAGCAAATTTGCCTCTGCTGAAGTGTCATAAGGTGCCATCAAGACGCTGGGCAATGAAAGCAGAAATGAATATATGTTACATAGAAATGGACCTTTGGATTAGCCATGCAGTAGTTCCAAGAGTCTGCTTTGGTTTTTCAACGATGCAATTAAGAATTGCATTCAAAACTTTGAAACTAGTCAGTCAGTGCTCTTGAGTCTATTGCATATCAAATAATTGAAGCAGGATAAGATAACTAATGTTTAACACATCAACTCAAGGAAGCATTAGCGAGTGACTTTCGATGGTTGGAGTAGAGAAAGAATAGGGATACACAAACAACAGAAGAGCAAGAGTTGTCCAGTGAATTGTAATCTGGTTTTATAGGAACAAGTTCAGTTACTGACAACATTAATTCTCAAAAAAAGTTCTCTAGGAGATGAAAAGAACTGACCTTTCAAGCAGCTCCTCCAAAATTATTCTCTGGGAAGGTGTAACATAATGAATACAGTTTCTCGGGCACTGACCAACTGCAACTTGCACTTGATAATCCTCATGCATTCCTGACTTAACACAGTGATATCAAGATGAGAGCAGGATAAATGTCCTTCCTAGAGGAAACTAAACATTTTCTATGTTTGCTCCTTGCCATCCTTAGACACAAACTCTACTGGGACAAAGTTGGGCTGTCAAGAACATAGAGGAGGTAGGATGGGCAATTGGTCAGATTTAGTAGAGAACATACATATTGTTAGATTTTTAGGCCTCAAACTTTTCAATAGGTAATATATATATTCACGAGTTTCCGGAGACCAATAAACAAACCTTGAGATTTTGCTCTTGCAGTATCGGTTGAAGAGGCATACTTGAAGGCATGAGGTGCTCTTTCAATGCATGAGTATGGACAACCTGCAAAAAATTATCAATACTGCAGGTAAGGTGCAACGTCAAAGTTTCATAGCTACCGCCACGTGTTTAACTTGACATTAAGTTTCAAATCAAAACTTGGAGGACTTCAAGTACAAGATTCTCAGTTCTTTAACTCACTACAACAAGCACTCATCAATCTGTTAGAATTAGACCATAGATGACATTGCTTGGAGTACTTTGAATTGGATTGTTCATGTTGGAAATGTACCGTAAATTGCTGCTGAATAATTGATCAATGGACCAAGTCTTTAGGAACTTTTGTTTTATGGCTTGTATTTAGGAATCAATTAAGATGTGGCTAGATATCAGCAAATTGTCTCCTTTGACTGTTATGTTTCAGCTCTATATATTAAGCAGTAAGTGAATTAAATGTGTGAGCTTTCAAAAATAAATAAAAGTTAGTTCTTGCCTTCTTGTATTCAAAATAACAATTTGGTATCAGAGCACTCATTTGGAGTGAATCCAAAAACCAAACCCAGAAACACAAAAATCCAACTTAGAAACACGTAACCCTCCAAAAATGGAAACTGAAATTGCTCCACTAATTTTTGACGGAAATAATTATTGAGCCTGGGCTGTTAGACAGTCTATCTTGATGCATTAGATATTTGGAGAGCTATAGAGAAAGACCATGACATCCAGCCGTTGCTAGCAAATCTAATGATGACACAACTGAAGACTCACAAAGAGAAGAAGACTACGAAGTCCAAAGCTAAAGCATGTCTATTTTCTGTTGTCTCGAAATTTACAAGAATCATGAATTTGGAGTAAGTGAAGGTTATTTGAGACTACCTCAAAAAGGAATATCAAGACAATAAAAGGTCAAAAAAAATGCAAGTGCTCAACTTGATCAGGGAATTTGAAATATTGAAAATGGAGACATAAACCATTAGACTACTGTGACAAGTTCCTGGCCATAGGAAAGAAAGTGAGGTTGTTGGGTAAGGACTTTCCCGATGAATGAATAGTGCAAAAAATTCTTGTGCTTGAAAAGTAAGAGTCTAAAATTTCCTCACTAGAAAACTATAAGGATCTATCAAAGCATATCCTGGGCAGATTTAGTGAATACATTATAGGCTGAGGAGCAAAGGAGAATGATTAGAAAAGATGAATATGTGAAGGGTGCTTTTTAGGAAAAGTCAGCAAATTCAAGAGGAGTCAAAGACAAGAAAAGCAAGGATAAGAAAAATGAGATATACCCGCCTTGCCCATACTACAAAAAGACAGTTTACCTACTGTAAACTTGAAAGAAGTAATTTTATTATATGTTGAGTATGTACAGAGTAAGACTTTATATACAGAAAGTTGTTAGCCTAATATAGAAACAATCCCTATACTCAAGCTATACATAATTAGGATTATTCCTAGAATCATGCAATAGAATCATAATCCCTAGAATTAAGGATGTAATCTATAACAATCCCCCTCAAGTTGGAGCATAGATATTAATCATTCCCAACTTGTTACAAATATAGTTGACCGAACTCCATTCAAAGGTTTTGTAAAAATTCCAAGTTGTTCTCCGGTCTTGACATATCTTGTAGAGATTAAGTTTTGTTGGATCTTTTCTCGAACAAAGTGGCAATGAATCTCTATGTATTTAGTTCGTTCATGAAATACAGGATTAGATGCAAATATGTAGAGCAGCTTGATTATCACACCAAAGTGTGGCCGGTTTTGAGACTTTAAGGCCAATTTCAGAAAGAAGTTGGTATAGCTATATGATCTCACTCGTGACTTGTGCCATTGCTCGATATTCAGCTTCTACACTTGATCTGGACACAAGATTTTGCTTCTTGCTTTTCATGAGACTAAATTCCCTCCAACAAACATGCAATATCCAGTTGTGGACTTTCTGTCAACTTCGGAACTAGCCCAATCAGCATTGGAAAAACATTCGATAAGAGTGTGCCCATGATTGTTGTATAGTATCCCTAGACTAGGAGCTCCCTTTAGGTAACATAGGATCTGCTCTAGGATAGCCCAGTGGTGAATAGTTGGAGACGACATAAACTGACTTACAATACTGACTGGATATGCAATATCAGGACGAGTCACTATTAAATAATTTAGTTTTCCAACTAATCTTCTGTATTTCTCAGGATCTTCAAGCAAGTTTCCAACTAATGGTAAACATCAGTGCACCTACCCTATTTCATCATTTGTTTCTTATGAATCTTCTTCCTCGTGTTCTTTTATTGCTTCCCATGATTCTATCACTATCCCAAAGACTGTCCATCAGGCCTTATCTCACCCTGGTTGGCATGATGCTATGATAGAAGAGATGAATGCTTTAGATGCCAATGGTACCTGGGAATTGGTACCATTAGCTATTGGTAAGAAGGCCATTGGTTGTAAATGGGTATTTATAGTCAAAGTTAACTCTGATAGCTTAGTAGACCAGCTCAAAGCTCAACTTGTTGCAAAAGGCTATGCTCAAACTTAAGGTGTTGATTATTCTGATACGTTCTCACCTGTAGCCAAATTGACATCCATTCGCCTATTCATCTCTCTGGTAGCTACTTATGATTGGTCATTGCATCAGCTAGATATCAAAAACGCTTTTCTCCATGGTGACCTCCACGAGGAAGTATACATAGAGCAACCACCTAGTTTTGTTGCTCAGGGGGAAGTCTGGTAAAGTTTGTCGTCTTCGAAAATCTCTATATGGTTTAAAATAGAGTCCCCTCGCTTGGTTTGGAAAATTTAGCCAGGCCATTGAAGCATTTGGAATGAATAAGAGTTAATCGGATCACTTTGTTTTTTATAGACACTCTGCATCTGGAATTATTCTTCTTATTGTCTATGTGGATGATATTGTTATTCCTGGAAGTGATCATGTGGGTATCTCATCTTTAAAGTCTTTTCTTCACAACCAGTTTCAGACCAAGGACATAGGGCACTTGAAATATTTTCTGGGAGTAGAGGTGACGAGGAGCAAGAAAGGTATTTTTCTGACCCAAAGAAAGTTATGTTCTAGATTTACTAACTAAAACTGGAAAATTGAGAGTTAAGCCATGTAGTACTCCAATGACTTCGAATCTACAGCTCTGATACCATGTAAACTTGAAAGAAGAAGTAATTTTATTATATGTTGAGTATGTACAAAGTAGGACTTTATATACAGAAAGTTGTTAGCCTAATATAAAATGCAATCCCTATAATCAAGCTATACATAATTAGGATTATTCCTAGAATCACGCAATAGAATCATAATCCCTAGAATTAAGGATAATCTATAACACCTACCAAAGAAGTGTTGGTGGGGGCCTAATGTCAAGTGCAGGAAATGTGGTAATATTGGGCAAATGGAGCAGATTTAGAAGTCTCAACAACATGAAAGGATAAAAGCGTCTATTAGGCAACATCAAGAGGAGCAACTTTTTGTGGCAACATGCTTTGCTACTAACAACTCTAGCAATTCATGGCCGCTAGACAGTGCTACACAAACAACATAACCAATGACCAAATGCTTTTTAAAGCAACTATCATTACCAATGCAAAAGTTGGAAATGGTGAGTTTATTTCAGTCAAAGGCAAAGGAACAGTTGCTAAAGAAAGTTTTAACAAGTTTGAAGCACATTATTGGTGTTTTATATGTGCCTGACATTGACCAAATTTGCTTAGTGTTGGGCAATTGATTGAAAAAGGTTTTAAAGTCATATTTAAAGAAAAATGGTGATTGATCAAAGACAAGAAAGGTAAATATTTATTTAAAGTGAAAATGAGATAAGAAAAGATTTGTTCTAAATTTAATGGAGGAGTAAATGGCACTTTCAACTACTGTAAGCAATGCAGAATTATGGCACAAAAGACTTGGACACTACCATCATGCTAGACTTCTATACATGCAAAAACACAAATTGGTGAAGGGTATGTCGTTGTCGAAAGACAAGCAAGTTGATTGCGTGGCTTGTCAATGTGGAAAGCAAGTTAGAAGACCTTTCTCACAAACAGTTTGGAGAGCAACACATAAGTTGCAGCTTGCACACACAGACGTTGGAGGACCAAAAAAAATCAACTTTAAATGGTAATAAATACTATATTGCATTTATTGATGATCTAACCAGATTTTCCTAAATTTATTTTCTCAAATTAAAATCTAAGATTGCTAATGTATTTTGGAAACATAAAGTATGGGTGAAGAATCAAAATAGTTGCAGGTTGCACACAATAAAATAAGATAATGGGAAAGAATTGACAAGTTCTATAAAGAAGAAAATTTTGAGCACCAACTCAAGATGTGTTATACTCTACAACAAAATGGCATAAGTGAGAAAAAATCGGAGTATTATGGAAATGATAAGATGTATGCTACATAAAAAGGAGTTACCAAAGATGCTATGGGTAGAAGCTACAAACACGGTGGTCTTCTTACTAAACTGGATGCCAACAAGAGCTATGCAAGCAAAAACATCATTTGAAACCTATTCTAGTTAAAAACCAAATTTGTTCTTGTTTTACTTATGTGCCACAAGTAAAAGAAGGCTACATCCTCTTCCGAATGCTCACTTTCAAATTCACTTATGTCATCTTAAGTTGATGATTTAAGTGTTTTCTTGTCCTTATTATCTTTTTTATAGTTTCTCTCCTGCTTCTCATTATCTTTGAGTCAAGGATATTGTTGCTTTATATGGCAGAATTTCCTATAATCAAAGCAAATAATGCTAGAGAATCTATGTTTTAATCTATGTTTGTGAGAATTTCTTCTTTAAGAATTTCATGAATTTTCTAGTGAGTACACTAATGTCTTCTTCTTCGCTTCACTAGTTGATGTCTCTTCCTCTTTGCTTGATTCTTCTTTTGAGGCATTAAACTCTAAATTCTATTTCTTTGGGTGCATTTGCATCATTTTTTCTTATGTCTCTTGGAGCCTTATTTTGTACATGAGAGATCCAATAAGTTCCTTCAATGGTAGTGCTACATCACCTTAGCTTCCCACTTCTTTGGAAGTGTCCTAAGTAATTTTTTTATCCTTTAACATTAGTATATGTCTTTCTAAGACCTTTGAGATCATTACTAGTATGAATAAATCTAGTATACATGTTTGATATGCTTTCATCATACTTCATTTGAAATAATTCATATTGATGTTTTAGTATGCGTACTTTGCTCTTCTATACATGATTGGTTCCCTCATGTATTACTTATGAATCATGCTAAATTTCGTGAGTCGTTTCACACAGATCTTATTGAATTCATTTCTTCCTAATGCACAAAAAAGGATATGTATGGCCCTACTATTTAAGGAAGCTAATATCTTATTTTGAGATTCCCATTCTTCCTTTAATTTATATAGGAATAAAGGGATCATTTGACACTATATCGCAAAGGTTTACACTTTCGACTATTAAAAAGGATCTCATCCTAGTTTTCCGATAAAGGTAATCATTTCCATCAAAGAAAGATAGTCTGTAATGCTTTGTCTCTGTTAGCTGAAAGATGATGATGATGCTTTTGAATATGTCATTATGATCCAAAGCTATAGGACTTTGTTAAAAATGCGAGTCTAAAAGGCCCACTTTGATATCACTTATTAGTCCTTAATAACACCCAAGAGTGGGGTAAATTGGATGTTTAATGAATTCAACAATTTTTTTCACCCAAGAAGGGGGCGAATTGGGTGTTTAATAAATCAAACAATTTTTTTAACCAACATTCTCAATTAATAACAATCAATGCAATAACTTAAAGAGGATAAGGAAGAGAGAATGCAAATCGATTTATAGTGATTCAACAAATAACCCTTTCTTATGTCCACTCCCAAGACTCTTATTAAAGTTCCACTATAATTATTTTTTAAGGCAAAAAAGAACCTTTGTAGAATCTTTCTCAATAAAGAAGAACCCTTCTTACAATCTTCTTCCAAGGTGAAGAGGAACCTCAATCCTACTTAAAACACTTTTAAGTACAATATCCAACACCGCAACAAAGAATTACAAATAAAAAAATATCTCACTTATTCACTTGAAAACTCCAAAGAGGCTCACTCACAATAATATATGTAAAATACACCCAAATTCTTTTTAATTCTAAAACCAATGAGAAAACACATATTCAAAGTGTTTTGGAACCCTTACTAGCTGTTAGAGCTAAGAACTAGCTGTAATAATGACTATATGTAAACAACTGGTTAAAGTACCAAATTCATTAGCTACTAGAACACTAGTTGAGCGGTAAGCATATTGGTGGAAACTGACTTGATAAGAAGGCAAAATTAGGACTTTTCATTGGATATAGTAGCTCTTCCAAGTCTTGTAGAATTTTCAAACCACAAAAAGAAAAACTTATTGTAAGTAGAGATGTCAAGTTCATGGATGATAAACAATGGAGCCAGAAGGAGTCAATGAAGAAGCAATTGTCTAAGTGTCCATAATGCCTTGATGAAAACATAGATGATGTCAAAGTTAGAGGCATAAATGCTCATCCGAAGTTTATGAAAGGATCAATGTTGTTGTCTTTGAGGCTGTAAAGTTCAAAGAAGCAGAGGAAGATGACAAGTGGATTGAAGCAATAGACCCCAACACAAAAAAGTCATTAAACTCAAATGGGTTTACAGAACCAAACTTAATGTAAATGGTTCTGTAAACAAATACAAAGCCCACTAGTTGCGAAGGGGCTATGATCAAGTGTTTGGAGTGGATTTTTCATAAACTTCGCTCCAATAGCATGCTTAGATACAATCAAGATGTTACTTGCTTTGCGATGAAAGATTTACCAGCTGGATGTAAAATATGCTTTTTTAAATGTTATCATCAATAAGAGATCTATGGAGAGCAGACCGAGGGATTTCAAATCAAAGAACAGAAGGTGAAGATCTATATGTTGAAGAAAACCTTATACGGTCTTAAACAAGCTTTTAGGGCCTGATACAATAGGATTGATGAATATCTTCAAAGTATTGGATTTGATAAAAGTTCAATTAAAGCTACATTATACATGAAGAAAATAAAAGCTAACTTATGTATAGTTTTTGTTTATGTTGATGATCTCCTTGTAATAGGAAGCAATAAGATATTAGTGGAAGAGTTTAAAGCTAAAATGCTTGAAGCATTTAAGATTATAGACCTTGGTTGGATGTCCTACTTTACAGGCATGGAGCTAAAGCAAGACCATGATGGAGTCTTCATATGCCAAATGAAGTATGCAAAAGAAATACTCAAGACATTTCACATGGAAGATTGCAAAAGCACCATCACACCAATAAATCAAAAAGAGAAATTTAGCAAAGAGGATGGAGATGAAAAAGTTGATGACCCAATACAAGACTTTGATTGGTTGATTGATGTATCTCACAATCACAAGACCAAACAAATAGTGATTAGGCAGGTTCGATTGATGACATGAGAAGCACAACGATTTTGCTTTTTCAATTTTGGATCGAGAATTTTTTTCATGGAGCTCAAAGAAGCAACATGTGATAACTCAAAGTACAACAGAGGCAGAGTACGTTGCAACAATTTGGATAAAGAAATACTTTCAGATTTATACATAAAGCAAATTATGTCAATAGTGATTCATGTAGATAATCAAGTTGTGATTGCAATTTCATATGATCCTCATTTTTATAGGAGGAAAAAGCATTCAAGATCAAACCATATCACTTGAGAAAAGAACAAAAGGGAAGTGAAATTAAGCTGGTTTATTGCAAGACTGAGGATCAAATTGCACATGTGTTAACCAAGACTCTTCTTCAAGCTAGATTTGAAGTCTTATGAAACATATTACGCCTCTGCAATTACTAACACAAGGAGAAGTGTCGAAAATGTGCCTTAAATTATTGTTGAATAATTGGTTAGGAATTTTGTTTTATGGCTTGTTTTTAGGAATCCAATTATCTTGTTCTATTTTTTTGTTTTAGCTTTATATATTGAGCAATGTAGTGAATTAAATGTGTGAGCTTTCAGAAATAAATAAAAGTTCTAAATAAATGTGTGAGCTTTCACCACTATAAGCTGATAGCTTAAGATACACTTCACCAAAAACCACAATAACTTTGTTTCCTTGAATTGAAAAGGCATATCACCAACCCTAAGTCAGTTGCTTACACATCTAGTCCCCCACAAATGCATGCTTCCTAGAGCAAGTGTCCACCCTTTGGCTTTCAAGTTGTTCTAGCATCAGTTCATGCTTCTCCCATCCACAACTTGGTTTCAGGTATGCATAGCTCTTGACTTGCTCCGAGGAAAAAGCTCCAGAAGCTCCAGGAAAGCTACTCCCAGGTCCTCTGAATGATGCTTCGACACCTTGCTAAGACCAGGTGCATGAATGTTTGATTTGTTCCATTTACACATTTTGCACGTTTGACACAAAATCTTTCACTTCCTTCTCCATAGTTTAGGTGTTGATATGAATGAGATTCACTAAATTGAGGATAGAATCTGAATGCCTTCTTGGTGTCTTGCATGTTCGACCCCTCATCCATATGTCAACTAAGAAGCTACATGTACCAATTGCTTCCTCATGCCTTGGTTCCTACTCACAACATCACACTACTTTCAATCCCACGATGGAGAACCCTATAGTGGTCACCTTGGAGGAATCAGAAGTAGACTCCTTGTAATAAGAGAGTGCTTTATTTGTCCAACTATCTAATCTTTTTTATATCTTCTCAACAAGAGGGAGACATTCTTGGAAATGCAATCTTCTAGCAAACAAAGGCTAGGTGATGAAGGGTTGATTAACTTTCCACTCCGTTTAATTGTTAGAGTCGTCTTGCCCCTCGTGCTTGTTGATCCCTAGTCCCAAGTGATCCTAAAAGATATTGATAGTAGAAATAAGCCAGTTTACAGAGTTATTATAGGCCTTAGTAAAGAGTAATAAATCATCTGCAAAACATAGGTTGAATATTTTCTATGTCTTGCATTTACTATGGTATTCGAAGTTGCTCACCATAGAGATATTATGTGAAAATAACCTAGTGAGGGCTTCCATACAGATTATGAAAAGATAAGAGGATAGTGGGTCCCCTTATCTAAGTCCTCTCCTTCCCTTGAAAAGCTTAGTAGATTTGCTATTGATAAACACGCTAAATGAAGTAGTGGTAATACATGCCTTAATCCATCTTTTGAATTTGTTAGGGAATCCAAGAACTTCCAACAACCACAAGATCAAGTCCCATCAAATATTGTCAAATGTCTTGTTGAAGTCTATCTTTATAGCATAATTTTTTGGACAGTTTCTTCTGGTGTAGCCTTTGAGAAGTTCTTATGCAATGATCACATTATCCCCAATCAACCCCCCTCAATTGATGCACTTGATTCTCACTGATGAGACCTGAGTACCTTCCTCAATCTATTGCCAACAGAAGAGATGACTTTGAATAAGACATTGCAACATGATATGGGTCTATAATCCCCATAAGAAATAGGTTGGAGATCTTTGGGGCTAGACAAAAGAAAGTCTTATTAATTTCTTTAAGCATCTCACCTTTCTCCATGAATTCTAGGATTACATCAATTATTAGGTCTTACACCTTAGGCCAAGCTTGCTGGTAGAAGTATCCATTGAGACCATCAAGATCAGGGGCTTTGTTCGCATTCATCCCAAACACCACTCTTCGCATTTGAAGCATTGAAAGGATTATCCAGTAGATGGATTGACAAAGGACCTTAGGAATTGAATTCAAGATCTTGTTTCACGAGGAGAACCGATAGAATTCTTGAAGTACTTGAAGGCTTCCTCTAATAGGTCCATTTGATTGGTGTGTCTTTTGCTCTCTCTTGACCAATTAACTCTTGCTCTTTGTTGGAGAAGAGTATAGTGATTTCCTGTTGCTTTCAAGTACCTGTATAGGGATTCCTTCTCCTCACCATCTCCTCATTTCCTTGGGTTATTGGCAAGTACCTCATGGATAGAAGAGTTCTTCCTTAGTTATATTTATCACTAGTCTAGTATTACCAATTCTCCTAGCATTTAACTCCTTGAGGGCATTCTTAATGTTCTTTAGTTTTTGAACACAAACAAACTTTTTATTGTCGTAAATTTGATGCTCCATCCCTTCTTAAATGATAGCTAAGAAAGCTTCTTCATGAGCTAGGTAATTATTGAACCTAAATGGGAAGCTCCTTCTATTGGTCTTGTATATCTCTTGGATTCGATTGGATTAAGATTAGAGAACCTAGAGTACATAAAACAAGATTTCTCTGAGTAGTGAACTAGTCATTGCCATATCCAATTTCTTTTTGATGTGTCAATTGAGCTTTGCTTATTGCTCTATGTAAACAAACTACCCTCAAATTTCAAATTTGTTAATTCAAGTTTCTCCACACTATTCTTCAGGTCCTCATTGTAGTTCCTAAGGTTATAGTTGCCTTCTGCCTCAAATATGTAAAGTGTGTTGTTGTAATCTCCAATCAATATCCAAGGGCCCTTGATGGATGGTTGGATCCTTTCCAATCTCTCACATAGTGTTTTCCTTTGAGAAGCTAGGTTTGAGCCATAAACAAAAGTAGCATAGCACATGATTCCCTCTAGGATGAAGTGAATTTCTATATAGATCAATTGGTAATTTGCATCCAACTGCTTCACCAATACCCTACTTACATTGTATGCTATAATTTTTCTGCCATGGTGGTGATGAAGATGTTTCAAAAGAAAATTCCATTGAGACCCTAAGCATCTCAGCCTCTCCATATTTTCTAGCCTTATTTTGGTTTCCAAAATACCAATAATAGGTGGCTTTTCTTTTATGACAAAATCTTTGAAAGCTTGTTGCTTTCTTAGGCAATTTAGACCTAACATTCCATGCTATGAGAGTCATTTGGTTCAAGAGTTACCTTTTGACCCCTTGGAACCTTTCCTTTTTGCTATCATGCTCCACCATTGCTTCCCCTTCCCTTAAGCTCCTTGTTACCTTCTTTTCAATATGTTATAAGGGTTCGTTATTGTCACCTTTAGTGTCTCCTTTTGGGTTGGCTTCAACTTAAACTTGGTTAGCTAGGGATTCAACATTGAGAGTGTCCTCATTCATTTTATTCACATCATTCAAGCTCTCTGATTCCTCCAATCCATCAACTCCTCATAGGTTCCTTTTTTAAACAACTTCCCTATTGCCTTCCACATCTTCCCTTGCGTTTTGAGGAAAGGTTTCCATTGGTAGGTTACCAAAACTAAGTCTTCATATAGGGAGTTTATTCGGGCCTAGTTTTAGGAGTGGTATGCTACCGGGAGCTTTTTGGCTAGTTCGACACTTAGACATATTCTTACAAACCCTATTCTCCTCTTCTTGGTTATTTTTTCATCCATGCATAATGGCTTCCCCAAATAACTAGCTAAAATGCGTAAACCCTTAGTTGTCTAGTAGTCAAGAGGAAAATTGCATAGACTCACCCAGATAGGAATGTTTTCTTGCTTCATCATGTCAAGAACAATGCCTGGTTTCCATCTTTGTCAAAAAACAGGAAGCTGGTAAAGATGCCATGGTCCCTTCTCTATCACTTTGGTGGCATTTGCATTGGAAGAAAAGTTGAAGAAGACAAGATCATCAATTAGGAGCACCTTCTACAAGCCCCTACACTTCCAATTCTCATGTGCCCAACTAAGATCATTGGAAATGGAGGCTTACGTTCCATAAAGAAGCCAACTAACTGTTAGAGTAGTGCCCTACAGGCAATCGCCTTCAGCGCGTTTTGTACAGATTTTATGAATAACTAAATACTTGAGGATATTCTTGACAGCCACCCAGTGACCCTCACCAGGATCCGATTGGTATCTGCTCGTAACACTTAGAGCATATGATACATCGGGTCTCG
>JANZLC010000006.1:16758582-16769882 GCA_026413385.1 Erythroxylum gracilipes | reverse complement strand
TCAGATTAAGTGTTAATCTAAGTGGCCAACATAACCGGGAACCTAATGGGTCACACGCATAAGAGTGATTCGGAGAACTCGTAAAATAG
Source organism: Erythroxylum gracilipes (assembly GCA_026413385.1). Classification (NCBI taxonomy): domain Eukaryota; kingdom Viridiplantae; phylum Streptophyta; class Magnoliopsida; order Malpighiales; family Erythroxylaceae; genus Erythroxylum; species Erythroxylum gracilipes. The sequence continues at coordinate 16,769,793 of JANZLC010000006.1, read as the reverse complement.
TTTTGGACAAAGATCCAATATCTGGAGAGCAATAGGATTAAATGGATCCCGATGAGATTGAGATATGTCCCGATGAGATCGTGACATCGATATTGCTGAGACAGGTCTCCGGTGTTTTTCCGGTACCAGGGACCGATAGGCCGGTAGGGCCAACCCCAGTGTGACTGGACCACTTCAATATTATATATATATATATATATATGATAAAGGACGTTGATAAGCATAAGGAGAGGAGAAGACTTGGTCAAATATAATTATTACTTTGATTATTTAATTATTATATGTGACCAACGTGTATAGCTTTCCTTCCTTAGCATTTATTGTCTTTAAAAAGTTAAAGACAAGTATATAAGGGGTTTTGGAGTTGATGGTCGACGGTGGTCATTGAGATTAGAAGAGAGAAAACTTAAGTGTTAAGTTTTTGGAAAGGTTTCAAGCTTCTTCTCTCATCATCCATGCACGACTCCTTCTTCTCCAAGGGTCTTCATCGTCCTCTCATAGTGCTCTCCTAGAATAAGGTAAGATCTAGCAGTCTTTAATTATTCTAGCTATTCCCGGGTCAAAGGGTTTGTCCCGGTTAGGTTCTCCGACCTCTGCGTGGATACTGTTAGAGACGGTCTCCTTTGGTCGTTATGGTTTGACTTCGTTATATAGACACATAGATTCTGACTTTCAGGAAGGTCCCGGAACAAAAATTTTTGTTTTTCCGCACCGTGTGTATGTGATGCACACACCGGGATTTTCCTACACTAACGTGACTTCTCAGCTCCAAACTCCCTCATGAAGCACCTCCATGTTTGATGCAACAATGGGCCATCCTTCTTCTATCTTTGGTGGGCAATAATGAAGTGTTTGCTATGTTTGTTCTATCACAACTTATCTCCAATTCATGTAATGAGGATTCTGAGGTAGAATTTGAAGTTGATTTGGTACCACCTCCACTCCTATTGAGTTTCTAATTGAGGTTAGGAGTTGGAAGCAAGCAGGAGGGGCCAAGGATGAGCTAGTGATATGTTCCCTCCATTTCTAGTTGAATCAGGGTTGAGTGAGGAGGATGAAGAAGGCAAAGGTGGAAATGTCAAAGCATATGAAGTTGTTCTCGAGAGTTGTGTTTGGCAAGTTAACATGTGTAGGAAAGGGAATGAAACAACATTAGTATGGGAAAAATTCAAATTGCATTTTCCTTGGATGGAACGAAAGGAAGTCTTGGCAGGAGTTCGGAATTGAATCGGCCAAACTACCCTATCAAGGGTCGGTAGACTCTATAGGGAGTGGGGAGGAAGAGCTAGTGGGGAACTGGATTGCTGGGAAGAGGAGAAGGATGATGCTGTTGAGAAAGGATGGAGAGGAGGTGGAAGGGGACAGTGAACTAGAACACGGTTGGAAGGCTGAAAGAGTCAAACATGCAAGGTTCCCATGGCTAGAAATAACATGTTTCCTGCTCAAGCATGATATTCTGTTCATTTAATAGAAGTATAGAGCCTTTTATTTTCTACAACGAATCACCAAAGCTGCTAAGGAGGATATACATCATTTCATACTAAATGATAATAGAATCAAGTCAACACGTCAGTACCTTTTCCGAGACAAAGAACTTCATTGACAAAGATGTCAAATGCTTCACACTCTGGTTTATCAAAGGGATCCAAACATTCACTGCAAATGCATATCGAGCATTCAGATCAGGAGCAAAATAATAAAAAACCAAAGACTTAAAGACCACAAATTGGAGAGACTATAACTGCAACATTAAAGGGTGGGTACGTTGGTGGGTGGGACAATAAGAGGGTAACATGCTTTACTATCGGTACTTACTAATAGTGAATTAAAGGGAAAGTTCAAACCTTTCAATGATCTCTGGTCTAGTGTGGCCAGATAGCATCTACCCAACAAAGAGTTTTGGGGGGCAAAAAAAAAAAGAATCATGTTTAAGTTAAATATCATAGCATGTTGGCTAAAATCTCAACATTAAAGAAAACGATATGAATTGAAAAATAAATAAATAAAAGCCAAATGAAAAGAACCTCATATGCTTGAATTACGCGGCGAATCATGTCATCAGAGTTCTCTCCATCCCTATTAAGATCAGGGTGGAACTTCTTAACCTTCATCCCGTCAACACACAAAATAAAAGATCAGTGCAAATCTCTACTGATGAATCATTTTTTGGCTTCCTTTTTCAGTGTTTGTTATTCATAAGTTACCTTGACTCGGAAGGCAGCTTTGAGCTCGGCGGCGGAGCATCCGGGCTGGACGCCCAGGACCATGTAAGCAGAGGAAGTGGACAGAGAAGAACACTCTCCATTTCTCTTTCTGCAGTGAACTGATGTACAATTATCAGAATAAGAAAGAGACGACGAAGAAAGTGGATACTTGGGATATGAGTAGGAAGGAAAATTGTAAGCGTAGAGATTTCTAAGGGGCTTATGAAGTGGAAGGATAGGAAGCAGAGAACTGTAGACGCAATGACACGCCATTGCTGATATTCCTCGTGGACCTGTGGCTATTCACTTGCAGCTTCTATCTTCTATCTTTTGTCGTTTGGAGGAGTCGAGGGTCGAGAGGACAGGGCAGTTGGGTCGTTGGAGATTAAAAATAGAAGGATAAAGCACAACGGAGCAGCTTCATTTTAAGGTAAAAGAAATAATTTTTATTTTTTAATGAAAATTTTGTAGATGTAGATCTATCCATGTGCTATCGAAACTTCGAAATATGTATGACTTATGAGTCATAAGGATTTCAACAAAATAATTCTAATGTTAATAACTTTAAATTGGACAAGATCATGGAAAAGTTCATGAGCAAGAGGTTAGAAGATAAGATTATAAGCATAGATGAGGCCTAAGAGAGGTTGCAAGAGAAGTTCGAGTAATTAACTAAAAGCCATGTCTCTTACATTCATTACTCATAAATCCAAATGAGTCAACTGATAAACGAGTTGTTGATAAGAAGTGTGGAGTCTCCCAAGCAATATTGAAATAAACTCAAGGCAATCACATTTAAAAGTGGGAAGCAACTTGAGCAAGTAACCCAGTATAATGTGTACAAAAAGAAAGGTTTAATAACCATAAGGGGGAGCGAAAGTAGGGAGCTAATTTCAATGAGAATAGTTACGGGATGGAGAGTCTGCATAAACTATCGTAAACTTAACATGGTGACTAAAAAGGATCACTTTCTCTCTCATTTGTAGATTAAATAATAGAAAAAGTGACTGTCATTCTTTCTATTACTTCCTAGATGGATACTGGGGACATAACCAGATTTTTATTATCCCGAAGACCAAGAAAAAACCATGTTTACATGTCCTTATGGAAAATTCCTATATAGACGAATGCCCTTTGGTTTATGCAATGCCTCAGTTACATTTTAAAGGTGCATGATATCTATCTTTGCAAATATGATTGATGACATTATGGAAGTCTTTATGGATGATTTTTCAGTATTTGGAGACTTTTTTAAGTAGTGTCTGATTAATTTGGACAAAGTACTCCAAAGATGTGAAGAATCATATTGAGTTTTGAATTAGGAAAAATTTCGCTTCATAGTGCGTAAAAGTGTAATGTTAGGGAATAAAATATCGCATGAAGGAATCGAAGTGGATAGAGCAAAGACAGAAGTCATATAGAAGCTTCCACCACCCATTAATGTTAAAGGAGTACAAGCATTCTTCAGGCAAGTAAAATTTTCTTGCCACTTTATCAAGGACTTTTCAATGATCGCTAGGCCTTTAACAAACCTATTAATCAAGGAGTGCTTTTTAATTTTGATGAAAATTGTCTATCTGTGTTTAACAGGTTAAAGGAGGCAGTGACATCAGCAGCAATTTTATCATCACCAGATTGGTGACTTCCATTCAAAGTCATGGGTGACGCTAGTGACCAAGTTGTAGGTTGCGTGTTGGGCCAAAGAAAGTATAAAAAGTTGCTTGCAGTATATTACACAAGTAAGTCATTAACGAGACCCTAAATAAATTCCACCACTATGGAGAAGGAGTTACCAGCGGTGGTGTTTGCATTTGACAAGTTTCGGTCATACCTCTTGGGATCTAAGGTGATCTTTTTTACAGATTACATTGCACTTAAGTATTTATTTTCCAATAAAGATGTCGTACTGAGATTGATTCGATGGTTATTATTATTGCAAGAATTTGACATCGAGATAATAGATAAGAAGGGAGTAGAGAATATGGTAGCTGACCACTTATCAAGATCGGAAAGAGGGGAACTTGTGCAGAGTGATGAAATTAACGAGCATTTCCCTAATAAAACTCTAATGTTATTAAATCGTAGGGTGGCACCATGGTTCATAGACATAGCAAACTTTGTTGCCAACGGTAGGCTTCGTTCAAAATTGTATCAATAGAAAAAAGATTCTTGTCTGACTATACCCACTATTGATAAGATGACTCGCTCCTATACAAAACGTGTGCTGATGGGCTAATAAGGAAGTGTTTTCCTAATGAGAAAATGTTAGACATATTGGTACAGTGCCATGAAACAAGCTATGTAAGGATTACGATGCAAACAAAACGGCAGCACAAGTGTTAAAATGCAAATTTTATTGGCCAAATCTATTTAAAGATGCTCAAGAGTTCATGGCACAATGTGATCAGTGCCAAAGAGTAAGGAACATCTCCAAACGAGATGAAATGCTGATAGATAGATATTTAACTATAGTTTACCACATGTTTGATGTATTTTTCTTAATATTTTATACTTTTATTATATTTTGGGTACTTAATTCGTTCCAAGTGTGTATACAGAGTATAATTGCCTTCATGGACTTAAAGGAGAAGAATTCGGATGAAAACACAACATAAAATGAAGAGTCAATGTCAAGAAGAGATGCACGAAGAATTCGGATGAAAACACAACATAAAATGAAGAGTCAATGTGAAGAAGAGATACACGATCATGCATCTACCCGTGCACTTTTCCCAAGCCACACACTTTAGTGATATCTAGAGATTTTTTGTTATGCACGGTTTGATGCATGACTGTGCAAAAGACCGTGCATCTCCCTAAAACCCTAAATTTTGTTATAAAAAGACATTTTGGGAGGTGAAAGAAGAGGCAGTTGGTTGGGGCAATTAGAGTAGACTCTTAGAGGTGATTCTAGACATAGAGTTTGTTCTCCAGGGATGATTTTGGTCTAGAGAAGTGGAAAACACGAAGAAATCATCGAAAGATCTATCAAAATACAAGATCAATCCTCTACATCACAAGAACATTTGATAAAATACAATCAGGAAGATTTAGAATTATAAACCCATTGTTTTCGATTGGTATTTTTGTTTATGTATGTTTGATTTAGTATTCGATCATGTGTAACTAAACATCCAGTTAGTATTTAGGTTAGATGAACCTTATGTTAATACTTTGATATAATTTGATTCTTTGATTAACGCAATTGGTTGTTTGATATATTGTAATCTGATTAAGCATTTTATTTATGTTCGAATAACTCAAGAATATTAGATCATAATTTGTGGCTTATTAATTTAATTATCTTTTGAATTTCTCTATTTGATCTTGAGCTGTGGTTTATTGTATAAATTACGACTCATTGTCATAACCATAGCTCATAATGGAAGGATGAAGTGGATAGTACTTTTATGGGAGTCAGAATATGTCATCGTGAACTATATCATCACCATATTGGAGAGAGAGATGTTCTCAAATATTTTCGGAAGCGCAACCGACATTTAGGCACGACTTCGGTGGGAGTTATCATTACAATCATGAATGTCGAGCACCAACACATAAACGGGAGAGACCGAACATGTGCTATCAACCTTATGGTGCAGTATACAAGAGCAACTACAATTCAGAGTGGAGCAACTCTTATGCCTATGGATGGAATAATCACACTCCAACTGAATACTTACAACATCAAGCACCTCCAATTAACAAGCCAACTCTGGAAGATAAATTAGTGGAAATCCTTGCTGAAATGAAAGTTGATCGACACAAATTCAAGAGTGAAGAAAAGACAAGGTTTAGATTTATAAGTGGAGGGAATATTTCAAAAAGAGCTTCCGAAAGAAAAAGAAAGTGTTACAGATAAATTAATGGAATGCCTTGCCAAGAGAGTAGCTAGTCAACGTGAATTCAATGAGAGAATTTCTTCACCTATATATGATGAGTATAATTTGAGCTTCTAACAATTTCATAATGAAGAAGAGACAACAATCAATTTCATGAATGAAGATACATGTCAAAAAGGTGAGGAGGTAACGGCTGTTCTGAAAAATATGATGACCAAATTTATTCAAGATTCAACCACGAGGCATCAGAAAATGGAGGCTCGTATACAGAATATGGTGAATCAAATCAATCAGCTAGTGGATATATTATCTGATAAGATGGAAGGGAGTTTGTCTAGTTCTACTGAAACTGATATTATCGACCTAGAGGCAATCACCCTTAGTAGTGAAAAAGAGCCTCCTGAAGAAGAAGACAAAGAAACCTTCATCCAAGAAGAGAAATTAGAGGAGTGGAGGAGTGGAGGAAGATAATTGAAGAAAATGAGCTAAAAACCTCTATCTAGGAAGAAGAAGAAGAGTGGGTTGAGGGGGTTAAGGAAGAACTGGTGGAGGAACCAAGTAAGAAAACTACTGATGAGGTGTTGGTAGTGACCTTAAATACGGAGGATTCCCAATTCCTTAAAGACAAGTTGTTCGAGCCAACCGATGATTCTTGGAGTTTCATTATCCCTCATTTTACTAACAATTTGTCATTAAAAAGGACATTATTGCTTGAAATTGGTTTTATTAATTTGATAAATTATGTCATTGTTATTATCTTGCAATAGGTGGCTTGTTTACAGGTTATGAAATTGCTTTGTGGAGAAAAAGGTGGAAGCAAGCCGCTAATTATTGATCTAAGAAGATGTTAAACGTGTAGGTCACATTGCGCTACTAACGTTAAAGAAGGGCTGCATAGGAGGCAACCCATGAGTTAGTTTTAATTTTATTTCAATTTCTATATTATTTTGTTTTTGCTTTCATGTTAGTATAGGATTTTATTTATGTTATGTTATTTCTTTTGTTTCTTTTTAACATTTTCTTTTATATTTTACAAAGATTTGGTTTCATATTAGATAGATCAGAATAGGAGAAATCTTTATACATTTCATATTAGATGGATCAGAATAAGAGAAATCATTATATTCAAGAAAGTACCAACTCAACCACTCATTAAATATGTTCATATTGTGTACATTGAGGACAATATATGACTTTAAATGTAGGGCTGAGTTTAATGAATCTTAACATGATTTCTTTAAGCTTATTATAATCTTGATTATAAATTTTAGTAGTTGATATCTTGAATTGGTTGAAATCTGTTAATGAATACTAGATGTCCTTGTTAAATATTAATTTGAATTGGTGTGTAAAAGGATGATGGTTAGAGTAAACTTAGTTTTCTATATCATATTTCTTGTAATTATTGAAACATTCAAGTTGAATGAAATTGCATATTATTTACACACATATACCCATTCTTTTTTCGTGAGCTTTTGAGCCTAAAGAGCATATTTTCAAATATTTTTAAAAGATTTTGTTATTCTTTCATGTGTTTGATATCATGTATAATAGGATAATTCTATAACTTGCTTTTATTTTGCATCTTGAGACCATATTTGTTAAATTAGAAGCATTAACATAATAATGGAACTTAGATTCACTAACTTGCTTAACCTATTTCTTTGAAATTACTATACCCTAAAATTTACCTTTTGGAATAGCTAAGTTCAGCCTTAGCCTTTTTCATTGTTTAAACCCAAATTATAAACCTTTATCATATTTTTCTTTGAAGATCTTTTTATTGTTATAAACCTTGAAGGTTATTTACATTATTTACTTGTGGAGAATTGAAATTTTTGAAAGGTTCAATATTTGTTGAATTATGATACCACTTGAAATTTTGTAAAAAGAAACTATAAAAAACAAAAAAGAAAAAGTTTATGGTACTAATACATTTGTGATGAAAGGACTTATGTGTTTTGTAAAGAAGTCTTGTAATATTTCTTTGAGTATATTTCCTTCACTTAAACCCTTCTTATTATCTCAATCATACATTACCTAAACTCCTATTACAACCTTCATAAAGACCTTTTGATTTTTGTTTCTTGAGTGGTGGAGATGTGATTTTATTGCAAGCCTATGATTAGAATTCTACTATGCATTGATTAAGAATTCTGATCCTTTCACCCTAAACACTTGAGTGTATTGAGTGAAATCTTAGCAAAGGTGTAAAGATATATGTTTTGGATTTTAATGCGATTATTGAGGTGACTACTATTAATATTTCTTACAAAATTAATTTTAGGATAAATTGATTCTGCTTGTATATTAATTTGATTCGAAAAGATATGATGATGTATAGTATAAATAGACAGGTTGCAATCGATGATGGATTGATGTTGTAACTTTATAAATTTTATTATTGATTTCTTGAGGACAAGCAAAAGCTTAAGTGGATAAGATGCTTGTTGTTTTAGAGGAAGGCATGCTTCCTGTATTGACTGAGGATGAGGATATTGAAGGCATTATTTACGGCGTCAATGATCTTGCCGATGTTTCCTTTGACAATCCTCCTTTTGGTTTGGTTGGCCGATTCCTCACTGATCGTATAATCAACTACAATGCTATGGTCCATACGTTGGCCTCTTTGTGGTGACCCATCAGGGGGGGTCAATCCCGGAAATTATCGGGTGATCTTTATCTATTCCAATTTTTTAATGAGGTGGATGTTCATCGTGTCTTAGATATGTCACCATGGTCCTTTGATAATCAACTGCTCATCTTGGATAGGCTTGGGTCCAGATCCATGGGCTTGACTCCGGATTTCGATCGGAGAGGGTGGCATCTGATGTTGGGAATGCTATGGGGAAGTTTATGCATGTCGATCTGGATAATTTTAGTGATATGTGGAACTCTTATTTGAGGGTGCGAGTGCAATTGGATGTTCGGAAACTGATTAAGGATTCGTTGCGTTTGAAAAAAGAAGGTGGTTCATGGTGTACTGTGACATTTGTCTATGAGAGATTACCTATGTTTTGTTTGATCTGTGGTTTTATGGGACATACAGATAGGTTTTGTCCTCGACTCATTGATTTCCCTCCAGGAAAGGCAGTTCAAAAATACTCATTGAGTATTCGTGCTTCGACACGCCGTTCACAGCCATCGTTTGGCTCCAAATGGCTACGTTCGGACCATCCAGTTGGGGTAGATTGGAATTCAAGCTCCAAGGATTTTGGAGAAGCTTCAAGCAATTTCAATGCTTCCCAATATGTCATGTAACACCCCACTCCCGCGTGACCTGAACCTGACATCGTTGGTGATATCCGAGCCCGTGCCCCGTGAGGGTGGCGTACTACATCAGTCAGATGAAACTTAGTATAATTTTTTTTCTTTTTTCATTACACTCATGTGTGCGGAATAGACAGTGAACAATCTGAGCCCATGTTCATAAATAAACAGTTTCAGTTATTACAATCATTCAATAATAACTTACAAAAGTCATTTAATGAACTAAAAGCCATAATCAAATAGGGCTCACTATAAATACAAAGCATCATTTTACAGAGATTTCGGAATACAATTTTTATGAGACACTAATGCAGACGCGAACTGATCCCGACCTCTATCTTTCATTTGCGTACAGTAGACATACTCCCGTGTCAAACGGGGTACTCTTCAAGACCTGAAAAATAGATGCAAATTTTGGGTGAGTTTTGCGAACTCAGTGAGGAACCATCATCGATGGTTCGCCCAATTCATGCAGCATACAGGCACATTACAGTAATAGCACAGACAGAAATACCATCTCAATCAATAGATATAAGCAGATCACAATTTTATAAGGCATTCATGCTTTTTTCCATTTACAGTATTCAGTCAGGTATGTATGCAATGCACATGTGACACTTTCTCATTTGATTACAATGTTATGACCGAGTGCATAAACAGTGAACAGTAGACGCGTCTAGGGAGTAGAACTCCCTTTGAGCTCGAGGCTCGTTTTTAGTATCAGTATCAGTGGCGACTTTGGTCACAACTGTTGTTATTATCCGTTTATGCATTTGTGTATGAAATGCATATGCCTAATGAACAGTCCATATAACACAGTCCGCCACAGTAGAGGCGACGAAATGATCACAGTATATCACAGTATATCACAGTAGATCACAGTAATATCACAGTATGTCACAGTAATCGCAAACAATTCACAATGTGTTCATGTAGCACAATTCTACTAGTCACAATTGATCACATCACAATTAAGCAGTAACTGTATAATCAATTCATGTAGCACAATTTCACACAGTAGCAGCAAGTCAGCTCATAGAATCACAAATAGATACACTTTTATGTCAATCCTCCCAATTCATCGGACCATCTGTCCGGAATCCAGTCAGAAACAAACACAATTTCCTCCATTATTCCCTATATTGGACATATAATAATTGAATGAACCACCTAGGTTACTCGCCTATACTTTCGAGCTACTACCTAGAAGTCTCAGTGACGTCGGTGGACCGACGCTCCAAGTGTACCTCTATAACAGTTACAGGACACAAATATTATCAATTGTCCACTCAGAAAGATTTAAGGGTGCACATGTAGCGATTTAAAATGTGTACAATGTATGTTCATGATATTCCCGGCCCTAATCCAAATTTTTTCATCATAAAACTTCCGTCTAAATAGTAGAAATCTAATGGCACTGACACTATGAATTCATACATTAAATTCATAATCAAAGCATAAAACATCACTTACCGAATTAAAGCTTCCAACCCTTCAATTTACTTTCCCTATTTAATCCTCATGCACGGTTCTCATGGGAAGAACACAGAGGGCTTAAGCTTGTAAGTATGGGGGAAGCATTAAAGTAGGAGAAGAAGGAGTGAACCAAAGCCAATAGAAAAATCCAATGAAGAATATGAAGGGAGAGTTTCGGGTGGAATGAGGAAATAAGCAAGAAATTCATCTTTTCATTCCTTTATAAAGAAGTTGCCGAAATACTATAGGTGAGGAACAAGACAAACACATTAAAGCCATTTAGGAAACTTGTCCATTTAGAAGAAAAGACAAAATAAGCAAAAGACAAAAATATGTAATAGAATTTAGAAACCCTAATGCAATTTGACCCATTCAATTCCAATGGCCCTAATTTAAAACCCAAAATAATATACCCAATA
>JANZLC010000006.1:16744595-16758482 GCA_026413385.1 Erythroxylum gracilipes | reverse complement strand
TTGCAATCTCTTCCTAGTTATGTGATGAGTTTATTTTTAATTCCCAAAACACTTTGTTATGAGCTTCAACAGATTATAGCATCATTCTAGTGGGGTAAAGGTCGAAATCAGGATTGTGGTATCCATTGGGTTTCCTGGGAGAGAATGGCTAGACCGAGAGCATGTGGTGGTCTCGGGTTTAGGAAACTCCATGAGTATAACTTGGCAATGATAGGAAGACATGCGTGGAATCTCTTCAGTAAGCCAACTACATTAGCAGCCCGGCTTCTTAAGGCCAAATATTTCCCCACGTCCTCTTTTTTGGAAGCTCCTTTGGGAAATAATCCGAGTTACCTTTGGCGGAGTCCGTGGGAGTGTCAGCAACTTATTCGGAATGGAGCAGCTATTCGTGTTGGGTTCGAAAATACAGCATCGATATGGTCGGATCCATGGGTGCCTACCTTGTCCAACAAATGAATATTATCTCCACGACCAGCTGTAACGAATGTTCTATGGGTTTCATATATGATCTTGCAGGGTCGTTGGGATATGTACAAGATTTCTTCAATTTTTTCAGAGGAGGAGTGTGAGGCAATTTGGTCTATTCCCCTATCAGCTCGGGTCTTTGAGGATTCATGGTTTTGGGTAAACAATTCAAAGGGTGGATATAGTGTGAAGAGTGCTTACAAAATGCTAACTACTTTGCCTTCTGAAGTTTTTCAGTCTAAGGCTGCTTGGCTATGTTTATGGAGTCTCCAAATTCCGCCAAAAGTCCAGAATCTACTATGGCGAGCAATCAGTCAAGCTCTTCCAGTTCGGGCGCTTCTTCGACAGAGGCATATTCCTATTGATAGTAGCTGTCCGTTTTGCCATTTGCATGAGGAGACTATTTTCCAATGTCTTATTGATTGTGAGGTAGCAAGAGATTGTTGGATTATTTCAGGTTTATGGTCGTATGTGCAGCCCCTTGGGAATTTCTTTTCATGGATTGTGCATATTTTGCAGCTGAGTGATACTGATTTGGTTTGTCTGGGTATGATGATGGTGTGGTCTTTATAGGAAGCTCGAAACGACTTAGTTTGGAACCAACGACGTAGAACTCCTGCTCAAATTGTGCATAGAGCTCAGAGTTTTTTGCATGATTGGTTAGCTGCAAAAGCTACGGGGCTAAACGAAACCTGTCTCACGTTCCTTATTCATGGATAAAACCATGTCTAGGTACGTTGAAACTCAATGTGGATGCTGCTCTTTTTGATAATATGACTGTGGGTTTTGGTATGATTTTACGTGACGATAGGGGTTCGTTTATACGAGCCATGCAACAACATCTCCCAGTACGTTTGGATGCAACTACGGTAGAGATTCTCGCGATAAAGGAAGCACTTAGTTGGATTAAGGTTGAGGGGTGATTTATTATCGTTGTGTAGTCAGATGCCCTGCTTTGCGTTAAAGCTATTCTTGATCCCAACTATATTGATTTTTTCTTATTTTGGTCTTCTAGTTTCTGATTGTAAATCTCTTTTGGTTAGGACGAATGTGACGCTGAACTATGTTCGTCGATCTGCAAAATGTGTGGCTCACTTACTGGCTCAAGCCTCTCATTCCATTGCAGTTTCGGTGGTTTGGACAGAACCACCTAGTAGTATTTTTGATGTTCTTTCCTTTGACAATCAATGATATTCACCATATTTTCCTATAAAAAGTACTTTATTCACTTCAAGTGTATATATAAAGTATAATTGCCTTCATGGACTTAAAGAAGAAGAATCTGGACAAAAACATGACATAAAACCAATAGTCGACACGCAGAAGAGATGTACAGTCATGCATATGTACTTGCACTTCTCCCAAGCTGTGCACTTTCACTATATTTAGAGATTTTTGGTTATGTATGGCCTAATGCACAGCCATGCAAGAGACCGTGCATCTCCACAAAACCCTAAATTTCTTTATAAAGAGACATTTTGGGAGGTGAAAGAGGAGGCAGTCGGTAGGGGCTAGCTAGAGCAAACTCTTGGAGGTGATTCCAGACGTGGAGTTCGTTCTCAAGTGATGATTTTGGTTCAAAAAAGTAGAAAAATATGAAGAAATCATCGAAAGATCCATCGAAATACAAGATCAAGCCTCTACATTGCAAGAACATTCGATAGAAGACAATTAGGGAGATTTAGAATTATTAATTCATTGTTTTTATTTGTATTTCAGTTTTTGTATGTTTGATTTCGTATTCAATCTTGTGTAACTAAATGTCCAGTTAGTATTTAGGTTAGATGAATCTTATGTTAATAATTTGATATAATTTGATAATTTTATTAATGCAATTGGTTGTTTAATATATTGTGAACTGATTACGCATTTTGTTTATGTTCTCATAACCCAATAATATTATATCATAATCTGATTTCGTACATGGAGATTGAGAAATCATAGTGGGAATAAATCTACTATAATTAGAAAGAGTTGACTGCAACCTAGAAATAAGATGACATAAATCTTCGAGATTATTATTAAACCTAATAGAGGGACTCATAAATTGGTAATGCAATTCTATAAGAATTAACCTGAGTAATTCGGTTAGAGACCTTATGATTACTTATTAGTAGATTCAAAGTCGGCTATAAGCATATGAGTCTTTACGATCTACCTAATCAACACAATAATTACATGATAAAAGATCAATCTGTTAAGAGTTTAGGAGAATTCGAAACCTAAATACTAATTCTCGATATCGATAATTTTCTAAGTGGTTCTGTAATTCTCTATTCACTTAGGTCTTTTTTGGATACATGTTCCTCCAAAATTATGTCAAAACTTCTTCAAATTAGATCTAACTTACGCAAATTCATTCCTTTTTCATTGTGGAGCTAAAACAATGTTTGTAAATAAAATACAAGTTCCATTAAGTATCAAATCCTAGAAAAACATCCCAACACAAGTAAAATGCTCTCAAAATTATGCTAAAAATATAATATAATTAACACTTTATCACGTGTTAACATTAACAGTAGATAGTGCAAAAATAGCTCGATATATACCCAATTGCACCACACTACACATGTCGACCATTGTGCACATTCATTATCGCAGATTGCACCAATCATACTCATACCATCGTTACACCTCATCGCAGTGACAACACCATCATTACAGCTCATCGCAGCCACAACAATCATTCAATTACAAAAATGGAGGAAATAATGGCTATTAGGATGAAATGATTTTTGGGCTAGTGGAAAATAAAATTTAAGAAAATGATAATAAAACCGATTTGAATAAAAAATTGATGAGCGATCAAGTAGGTATTGTGTACATGAAATTTATTATTTTATTTATAAAGTAGATCTTACTGTATTGATATGACATCATAGGTCATTTCAATAACACTTAATGAGAAAGATAATACAAATGATTTATTTTAAATTTTTCATAAAATAAACTATGCTCAGGAAATTTCTAAATTACAGGAAAATTTAATAAAATTCATAAAAGCACTCTTATTGATGTCTTTTATCTAAAAAAAAGAAAGAAGAGAAGGACTTGGCTTCATTATTCAATTCGTTTTTCTTTCTTTCAATTAGTAAGATATCATTATATTTTTCAAGCAGTGGATGTTGCAAACGGTGGTTGTATACTAATTAAGTAGAAATGATTTTTGTTCACTTGAGATTTTACATAAAATAGTGAGCAAATTTTTAGTTGTTATTACTTCCTCAACATTCAATACTTTTAGAGACTTGGAGGAAATTCGTTTAAGTGATGCGTTTGAATCATTGCTTCTTGGTGTCTCTTTCATGCAACTTGTGTCCCGGCAATAATATTCTCCGTCCTCATCAAACTATGTTGTCATCATTTGATTAACTGATTATTGGATTCAGTATTGTAATATCATCCTTGTTATCGAATAAATAGGCACCTTAAACGCCACACGAGGCACTTACACCAAATGATTATCTTTGCTTGCTAAATTTACATTCACTTGTAACAATTGATATTAAAGAGCGAAATGTTAAAGCACCTGTTCCTCTTTGTTTCTTCAAAACGTTTAATTCAGGTCTTGTAGCAAGCATGTTAATCATCAGTTATTGCTTTCCCCTTCATCCAGGTAGTATTTCAAAAGCCTCTTTTCTGGCTCATAACCTTCATCTCGCATAGGTTCAAACAACTTCGCCAAAACTAAATTTATGATTTCAGATTGCGGATGCATCCTGTCCCCAACAACAAACTTGTGAACTTTATTTTCAATCTCAATCCAACTTATACCTGTTTCTTTTGCCACCCTAGCTTCTTTCATTCTTTTAATAGTTCTTGCCCTTTCCTTCCACCTACCTTCGGAAGAATACATATTTGCCAGCAGAATGTATGGTGCTGGCTTACCAGGTTCTAACAGGAACAACTGCTCAGCAGCATATTTTCCTATTTCAGCGTTTCCATAGACACTGCAAGCACCAAGCAAGGCCTGCCAAACAAGTGCATCAGATTTCACAGGTAATCCCTCAATGAAATTCTTGGCTTCACTGAGATGACCAGCCCGGCCAAGCATGTCAACAACACAAGAATAGTGCTCTGATCGAGGTCTAATTCCATAAACTTCAGTCATGGACTTTAAGAACTCCATACCCTTATCAACCAAGCCCACATGGCTACAAGCATGAAGCAAGGACAGGAATGTGACATCTGTTGGCTCTACTCGTTCTAATCTCATCACTTCATAAAGTTGCAGGGCTCTAATGCCAACCCCATGACAAGCAAAAGTAGCAATCATAGAATTCCAAGAAACTAAATTCCTTCTTTGCATTCGATTAAAGATTTTCACTGACTCATCAATTTCTCCACATTTTGAATACATATTGATAAGACCATTTCCGACAAACACATTTGAGCCAAAGCTTCGTTTGACAATAAGTGAATGAATTTGTTTACCAAGTGCTAAAGAAGTATCTTCACCAAATACTCCAAGGACAGCTGAAACCATGTTTGCATCAATTTCATATCCTGCCTTCATTATTTTCACAAACATGTGTACAGCTTGTTCCTCAAAACCATTTTGCACAAAGCCTGTAAGAATTACAGTCATGGAAACCTCATCAAATTCTTCAGCACACTGGAAGATCTGCCATGCATCTTCCACAATGCCACATTTTGCGTACATATCCATGAGTGCACTCTCGATGCACATTTCTGATTCAATTCCAAGTTTGCAAACAAGACCATGAATTTGACGCCCTCCCATTAATGCTTGCAAGCCAGAACATGCCACCAATGAACTCAAATATGTCAAAAGATTAGGTTCAACCAATTGGCGACGCATTTTGACAAGCATTCTCAAGCTATCCTCATACAATTGATTTCGCGCCAACCCCGACATAATGGCAGTCCACGTGACCACATTCCTTTCAAGCATCTCATCAAATACTTGCCTCCCAGAACCATAACACCCACATCTGAAGTAGGACGTTATCAATGCATTCCCGACAGTTATTTCCCACTCGAGGCCAATTGAAAAAGCTAAACCATGCAGCATCTTACTAATATAAATGAACTCAGTCCTGTCACATGCTGATAACGTAGTAGTTAAAGTGGCTCGATCTAACCGATATATACCTAAATGCTGCATCTGTTTAAAGAAACTAAAACCTACACTCATGTCCCCATGCCGTAAAAATCCTGAAATAATGGTATTCCATGACACAGTATCTCTCTTAGGTATTTCCTCAAACAACTTAACAGCATCTACTAGCACCCCACATTTCGAATACAACGACAAGATGGAGTTCCATATAACAACAGCATTACGAGAACCACAGTGGTCGTGAAGATCAAATTCATGGTTTTTGACAATGGATGCATGAAGAGAAGAACCCAGGTGGAGATAGCCTTCTCGTGAACAAAGGGACAAGAGGAGGCTTATATCTACATGGTCTAGCACAAAAGTGGAAGTCTTTGAAGATAGGTTGCCAAGGATTTCGGTCTTGAATGGAGACCTGAGGGAATTTGGGCAAAAGGGAAGATAGGTATTGAGTTTGTGAATGACCCATTTGGATTTCATCCATGAAAATGGCGCATCAGAGACAAAGCTTCAGCTTTGTACTTAACAATACCCACTGAGAAAGCAGCTTATCTAATCTGGTGCAAGAGAATTAGCAGAGCAGTCTTCCAACTAATCACCAGACTCCACTTGTATATGTCAAAATGGTAACATACATCTCATTAGGAAGGTGGAAGTTCATTAAGTTATATTAGTGTTTAACTATAGATTACATCAATAAAATATTAAAAATTTTCATTTATCATAATATAATTCATTGTTTAGACTTTTTTTTTTGAAAAATTGTAAATTAAATTTAGCCATTAAAGGCAATAATAAGTGTTACAAGCATAAACCAACTCATTAGTATGAATGGGCTAACGAAATAATAGGAAAATATTATCTAACATTATGAATCAAAATTCAATTGCACATACTAGTCATTAATCCCATACTAACATGACTGGAATGAATCTGCATTTTATCTTCAAATATGACAAGTTGTAACTTGATTGCATTAAGTGTTTCTTTTTTAGCCTTTAAAGTTGCTTCTCAATGAAGATTCTCTTATTTATTTCATCTCATAAAGCATGTACCAGGCATGATAAAGTAAAAAAGAAACACTACTGTCTTGTTTTATCTTGTTTGCTTAAAGTCGAATACCAAGCTACAATTGTAACAACCCACTCCCGCGTGACCCGAACCTGACATCGATGGTGATATCCGAGTCCGTGCCCTGCGAGGGTAGCGTGCTACATCACTGAGTAAACTCAGTATACCATTTTCTTTTTTGAAACACTCCAAAGCTGAGAAACTAAAAACCAAGTAAGGTCCACTTTCATTTGGAAACATTTTCAGTCACAATAATACACTCAATAAACATTTCAGTGAATACATTACAATCAATAGCCCGTTTGGGGCCCACTATATCTACAACATTATTTTCTAGAATTTGCGGAAATACATAAATGGTTAACAGTAGGATGACACTGATGTAGACGTGGACTGATCTCAACCTCTATTCTTCACTTGAATGTTGTAGACATACTCCCGTTAGCCTAACGAGGTATTCTTCTAAGTCCTGAAAATAATTGAAAATTTTTGGTGAGTTTTGCGAACTTAGTGAGGAACCATCATCGATGGTTCGCCCAATTCATGCAGCACACAAACAAATTACAGGTTATTATACGATAACACATTCAGAAGTACCACATGATTGTATATACGCAATTCACAATGGATAAAGCATTCTTGCCTTTTTTCCCCATTTAGACATATTCAACCAAATATGTATGCAATGCATATGTGACACTTGCGCATTTTATTTCGGTGTTGTGACCGAGCGCCTGAACTGTCCCATGCAGGGCTCATTAAGCGTTAAACACGTTTTAGGGGTAGGAGAGCCCTCTGGGAATGCACTACTTCCCTTCGAGCTCAAGGCTCTAATACGGTGAGCTTTTAGCTCTTGGTGGCTGCTCCGGTCACAACTATCATTTTCTGTCCATGCATTCATGTATGAGATGCATATGCCCCAAGTAACCAGTAATCGTATCACAATCTGTCCACATGTCACTATTAAACAATACTATATGACAATCAATTCTCATATGCACATATCACAGTTTACCACATCAGAAATAAGTCATTCAGTAAATGTGCGTAGTCTGTCACATCAGAGGCAACGCAATTGATCACATTCATGGCAAGCAATTTTCAGGTTCACAATTATCACAAAACAAACACTTCTATGTCATATCTCCCAATACATCGGACCATCTGTCCGGAACCCATAGTCAGAATCAATCGCAATCACTAACCCACCATTATCTCCACAGTAACATATAATAATTGAGAGAAAACCATCTAGGTCACTCACATGTACTTCCGAGCTAATATCTGAAAGTCTCAGTAACGTCGGTGGATCGACGCTCCAAATGTGTCTCTATAACCATCATAGTATGTAAACATTACCAATTGTCCAATCAGAAATAGTTAAGAATGCACATGTAGCGAATAAAATGTGTACAATGCATGTTCGTGACATTCCTAGCCTTAATCCAAAATTTTCCATCACAAAATTTTGTCTAAAAATTAGAAATCTAACGGTACCAAAATCATTAAATTCGGACATTCTATAGGTCTAAAAATTAATAAAACAGTGGCCAGAAAAACAATCACCCGACCCCCATACTTTGGCCCAACCAATCCACATCAATTTCACCTTTAAAAATCCCCAATTTCCCATAAAAATGAAATTAAATATTTCACGAGTCCGATGCCTCGAGAATCAAGTCAATAAGAGGTCGGATGAAAAAGTTACGGTCAAAAGAGTGGAAAAATTAACATAAAAAATCGAAAACCCCCAGCTGGCTTGCGAGCCGCGGCAACATGGAGCTGCTTGCGATCGCGAGCCGCGTAACCAATCGAGCCATCGCACTCGCTCACCGCATTAAAATGGTCATCTCGCGATCGCGAGATGCCTCGTGACTGCGAGTTGCTGCCTTTTTTTTTCTTCCCTTACTTCTTTCTGAATTTCAAACTTGTGTAACTCTTTACACACTTATCAGAAAATTACAAACCATATCTCGTTCGAAAGATCATGAAAAACTCTACCAGTTTTACGAAGGACACAAAAACCAATTTCACCCTTAAGGGTGTCAAAAATACACTCTTAGCTACTGCCTTCACAATGTGTCTCAAACCAATGTAGCATTTTGAAAAATCCATAACTTCCCATTCCCTTTTCTAAAAATTACAAGGTTTATGCCAAAAGAAAGATCATAATGTTTCCTACAACTTTCATGAACAACATGGAACCACATGCAATTGCTAACTGGGTCCAAAAATTTAATTAAGGGTGCTGCCCCTACTTTTGACCTGAACAGGACAACCATTTTCTAAAAATCAGAAATACTTGTTCCAATGTCGAAAAATTCTCTACCTTATATCATTGGAAAGATCAGACAACGTACTTCAATTTTGATGAAGGGCATAAAAGCCAATTAGATTTCTAATTAGGTCAATTCCTTCCATGAATTTGACTATCCTGTTAACTAGCAAATTACCTGATTTAGGTTCAATCTTTGAAAATTCATAACTCCCACTTATGAGATCCAAAATTAACATGCTATATCACATTTTCAATTTCTTCCTCCACAACTTTCCAGAAGATCACTTAAACCAATTCTAATCACAAAAATCTCTCATTTAGCTTCCAAGCACAATGATCACAAAACCTACATTTAGGGCTAGGTTCCAACCTAATGTATATAAACAACCAACATTCAACAGCCTATAACTCTCAACATACAAATCAAAAAATTGCATACTCAGTAGAAATAAAAATATGACAGGAACCTCTTCAACTTTCATTCAGACAAATTTCACCAATTCACCCTAAATCAATTTAGAAAAATACATCAAAGTTTTAGGTTATTAATGTCAGATACTGTTCACACAGCTCACATCGTTCACTTTGAAATCGAAATTCAACACTCTTCTAGACAAAATTGGGCAGAACTTCCTTCATATAAAATGTAGCAAAATGTCTCAATTTTAATTCAAGACAAACCTCACATCAATTTCGTAATCACACAACTAGTTATAGCAAAAACATTGAACCATGTACAAAGTAAAATTTCCAACTTTGATACTCAATCCCATTCCTATCATTCAAATTCAAATTCCACTTCAATAAGCATACAATTTAATCACTCGTTCAATCAAATCTTCATCAAGAACTTCACTTCAACTTAGATCCATAAATTTCAGCACTCATACATAATCATTTCCTTTTAAGTATTACTCATCTAACATCACTAAAGCCACTTCCAAAACATACCATTCACACACTAATCATATTAACCTCATTAACTCTTACACAACCATAACCTATATACCCAACAAATCAAACCATAGTTTTCATGAGATTTATGCATCATAAATCATAATTAATGTACAAGAACTCTCAATTAATGCATCTAACTACCAATTCATGCATTAAATGAATAACAAAAACAAAATCTTACCTAACTAAGCTTCCACTCTTTAAGCCTCCAACTAATATGCTTTCTCTACTTCACTCCACATACACAATCACCACCATAGAAAGGAAGTAGGAGGTCTAAGCTTGCAAGTATGAAAGGGAAGCACTTAAGGTGGAGGAAAGTAGCAATTTAGCTAAAGCCAAAGGGAAAACCAAGGAAGAAGAAGATGAAGGGTTCAGGTGGATGAGGGAAATAAGCAATATTTGTCTTATTCACAAACACAATGCACTTATCCAACATCAAGAAGGATCGTGAATGAAGAGAAACGACAAAGGCATTAAATGGGTTATGACACTTGTCATTTTAATGAGAAAAGACAAAATCAATTCAAATCTTTGAATAACCTTTAATCAAATGAGCCTAATAACAATTAAATCGTCAATTCTTTTTCAAGGGTCCCAATTTCAATTCTAAAATAATGTACGCAATCTTCCAGTACCATTTGACAGAAATTTTCGGTACCGGAAACCAGTCAGTTAGCCACTTGGCGATTTTTCTGATCCGAAAATTGTTCCCGGAAAATTCCAAAAAAATTTCTAAAATTCCCTTAAAATATCAAACACACAAGGAATCTTTCCAAATAATTTTTCAAACGCAAATCCCACATTATTCGCATCCAAATTTCATTTAGGCCTAAATACCGGGAAATGTCATGAATGCATGTACAGTTATTTTCATGTGCAAAATTCCACTGTTCACAAATACAAGTATGCACGAAAATGTCAAATCAGTCCCAATCGCTCTCACCCCTTTCCAAATTATGATTCTACCCTTCCTGTCGGGGGTGGGATGTTACAACTCCCCCCTCCTAATAAAAATTTCGTCCTCGAAATTCTCAGTCAAGGGTTCAATAGGAGAAAATGATCATTTTTCATATATCCCTACATTTCCCATACACTTCGTCACTCAATTACTTATTTTCTGCAAGATCACAGTAGCCAGACTTAATCAGTCTTTCAGTCACTTATTTGGCTATCTCTCTATCATAACTATCTCAATTGACTATTTCAGAGTAGACACCAATATTATTTCGTATGCTATGGATTAGATCATTATTTCTGAACCTATTCACTTATCACGTTGTATAAATCCAATACCTCTTTCACCAGTAACATACAGACCAATTCATATAGCTTCATTGATACTTTTTTTCCAATTCGGAGTACACCTTGCCAAGGTGATACTTACAAAAACACTTCATCCCGTCTTTGACACTTCACTTTCCTTTTATACTAACACATTGACACTTATGTCCATTTCGCTATAACAGGTGTTAATTCACCTAACTCATTTATCCTTCATATCTCACTGACTCTTATTCAGATTCATCTCTCCTTTGACAATTCACTGTTCTTTAGTGATCACGCACTTATATATTTCATCTGCCCGATTTTGTTCCACCTCATTGAACCCATTCAGCTCTCATAAGTCACTTTCCTTTGTCTCACTAAATCAATTTTGGTCTTGGACTATTATTAGGCACTTTTCAGTTTAATGTAATAATGTACAACCCCTTATTATGCTCATCATTGTTATACCTATAGTCAATCAGAACTATACAACAATCTTATAATCCTCTGAATTCCAAAACATTTAAGCTCTCCCCACTATTGGAGATTCAAACATGTAATCACGGAGTTCTATATCCTTAGTAGCTAAAATACACTCTTAGCGTATTCCTACTAGGATGTCGAACTTCGATTGTTACTTACACTTCTCTAACAATTCCTTTGGTCAAATCACTTTCGTCGGGTACACATACTTCTTCTATAAATCACCGAATATCATTTTTTTTTGATTTCATGCAAAAATGCCGATTCATTATGGGACTCACCATTTGACTCCTGAACTCTTAAACTTTCTTACCTCTTTTCAGTAAAACACACTAGTACCACTCCATTTTACCCCATATGCTACTGGACATTTCGCACTCTTCATTATCCTAGATTTGGAAACCCCAATATCTGCATTTGTTCTGTTCATTTCAGAATTGTCTGTTCCCTGTTTTAAACTACACTCTACCTTTACCAATATAGTATTCATTTGTGCATACCTTTCAACCTCGATAATTTTCTCAGAATTACACAATTTATACAAACAATATCTATCATCTCACCGCTACCACTTAATGAAATTTCATCATACATTGTCCAATCGTCAAAGGGTATGCTTACCATCAGTGTCAGATTCCTTAATTATTCATATATCTCTTTTTACTATTCCGCACTTTTAAAAAGATTCCATCTAAGATCATAGTCACCAATTGATACCATTTGCTTATCTCACATAAATCTCTCTTTGGGTATTGTTGACTTCAACAGACATCACTCAAATTTTTCATTGAGTCCGCAATTGCTTCATTTACAATCCCTTAATGACCTTCATTACCTCACGTCATTTTCAGTTTCCCCTTAGGACTTCTATTGTCTCTTTTCATTTGATTTTCTTTCATTCACATTGACATATGCCAATGTCTATTCATTCGTATTTGTACTTCCATACATTCCACTTCATTTGAGTATTTCACTTGTGGTTGGTATTATTTTTCTTAGCTTCAACTTAGCTCCCCCTTTGCAACGAATATTTTGGAGGCCGATTCTCTTCACATTGCAATAATATCCACCCACGTCATAAACCACCAATCGTTTCCTCTATTATTTCCACGTGTATTTTTCACATAAGCTCAATTGTTCCACTAATCATGGTGAACTCACTATCCAATGTAGCCTCACAAGGGTAAATCAACCTAGACGCGACAACTCTTTTCATACATCACTATCATTTTTTTATAAAATTTTTTCCACTTGTCATTGAATTTCATTTCACACAGTTTTACTCCCATAGCAAAACATAATTCTTATATCGACAAGTCATACAACCATTTTAAGTTCAAGCTTGACCTTTCAAGGTCATATCAACATGGCTTATACACCTTAATCTCATTATTGCTACTTGTCCCTTTATTTTTTTTTCTCCAAACAATCCATAATAGGGTATTCACATTTATATCACATTCGAGGACATATCACCAAAACACAACAAAATATTACATTTATTGATACAGATACATTGCATCTTTATCTGTTTATCCATCCATTTACCATTTCTTTTTCCATATGTATATATATATGCAACCAATCCAGAATTTCTGATGCGCAATCATTAGGAATTTCCAGTCTTAATTTTCCCCTAATATCCCCTTATATTGATTTACAAACTCTTAGCACAATAGTCGCATAACCATTTTGGTTCCAAGCTCATCCGTTCATGATCATAACCGTTTCACGAGTTCATTTCATGTCATCTATACATTTTAGTCTCCCTTTTACTCCTATGCTCAGTTTCCTCAATCAACCCTCAATAACATACCTATTCACACCTATATCACCTCTAAGGATACATATCCCAATTGAGGCGAACCTTTTTCCTTCATACGAGACCAGATACATTTCTTATGTCCAAAATATCCATAACCCTTTATTTTCTCATATTCTGTCAAATCACCAATTTTCTCAGTGCTATTAACCGCTCCAACTCTTAAGGAACTGCTCATGCATGTGACTCCTACTGGGGGATCAGTCGCTGTTGTCTGCTATGACCTAACTACTATGCATATGCATATCACTTGATACATATTTCAGAATGCCCATGTAAGATTGTACTTCTGGGCTCTGATACCACCTAAATGTAACACCCTATTCCCGCATGACCGGAACCTGACGTAGATGGTGATATCCGAGCCCGAGCCCTGCAAGAGTGGCGTGCTACATCACTCAGTCAAAACTCGGTATAACTCCTTTTTTTAATACAATCATATGTGCTGAAAATCATTAATAA
>JANZLC010000006.1:16724577-16740413 GCA_026413385.1 Erythroxylum gracilipes | reverse complement strand
GGATCAATATGAGATATTGAATCTTATATGGGCATAATTGGTATTTAATTAGAATTATTTGTAATTCTAATTAAAGTGTAATTGAAATTAGAATTTAATTTCAATTAAATTACTAAAACGTCAAATGCATATTATAAATAAGCTTAAGCTTTATTGAGCTAGGACTTCTTACTTAACTCTCTCTGTAAGAGTTACAGAGTTCTCTCAACCTGTTCTGTGGATACCGCTATGGCCAGACACTTGTGCGGCTATGGTGGTTGAGACGGATCAGTTTCGGAAACAGTTCGAGGGATACGACAAGATACAGATCAAGCTTCTAAATAAGGTACGAATTAAGTTTTCACTTTATTATGATTTATGTTAATCATTTTATAGAATTAATAGATCTTGATTTTCGGGAAATCAAAAGTTACGAAAAAATTTCGTGATTATTTCGCTACAATCGGGATCGGATTCCAACCCGATTTCCCAACATTCCCAACATTTAAATGTAAAGATACATCCATTTTTTGCTTCCATTAATTTGTTTAAAAAATTACATATGTCTTTATTTTCTTAGCAAATACAAAATGTGAAAGGCCTAACTTAACTGGAGTTTTTAACATAATTAACATCATGTTATATTTAATATATAGTAAAAGTTAACTTACTAAACTGTAAAATAAATAATAAATTTTAACTTAATTTTGTGTATAAAAGAAGAGATCTTAAGACAGGTAACAAATTGAACTTGGAAGTTTCTTGGTTACAAGGTTCATGTACTTAATTACAAACATGAAATGCTGAAATAGCAGTGAATGTTCTTCTTACAAAGAGAGATTTACTTATTATGATGATGGGATGTTCCAATAAGTAATTCTAAGAATAATATACAATACCACACAAATGCTAGAAAGGTGACTAAAGTGTAGGAGATTAATTAGGGACTCGGCATTTGTACCCAAAAAGAAGTAATGGATTATGCAAGTTAATGTAGTCCTAACTATCGCCTGCCGAAATGGATGGAGAACTGGAACACGGAATTGCAAGAATCAGTATGTCTTATATGTTTGAATTAGAAAGGTGACAAGATGTACTATTTTATGTATTAAACCTTATATGTTAGACTGTCCGGTAACGCACGTTTTTTTTTTTTTTTTGGATGGAAATTTTTGTTGGTAGAGTTTGGCATTGCTTTAATTTGCTTACTTTTCAAAGTAGTCTAAGAGGTTAAAAAAACGGTTCAAATTCAACGGTAACTGTACTTGATTTAAAAAAAATCTTCAACTTGATATCAAATAACCTTTAAAAAAACTTAATTACGTGTCAACAACGTATCGGCCAGCATGTTGTCGTTCTGCTTTGTGCTCATTGGCTGGAGCCAGTGATTGCGGTGACTGTTTCTCATCACCCAAACTGGACTGTAATAACAATACTTGTAGCGTCATCTCCGACAACACTGTGACAGGCATCGCAGATGGCCAGAAATGGAAGATGACGGCAAGATCTAGTGAAGACGGACTGAAATGGCAAAGATGGTAGAGAGAAAGCTGATTTTGCAGTGATGAAAAATGAGAAGAAAGAAGATGACGGAGGCGAGTCCAGATCCTCTTTCCTTTGTCTCACTAAATCTTAGTCATTTATTTATGTGAGTTTTATGTGAGTCTCGCATAAATAAACGTGAAGCTTGCATAAATGAATGACTGAGATTTATGAGATAGAATAAGACCCCATAAAATTAGATAAAGAATCTTGTCCTGGCAGAGGCAACGAGAGAATTTCATTCGTGACTGAATTTAAAATTTAGGTTATTATATGGCCGGTTTGATCGGTTTGTTGAAAAATTGACCGATTCTCTAATAAATCGGCCAATTTTTATACATAGAAATTATTAATTAGAATCGAACTGAATAATTAATTAGTTTAGGCTATTTTCGGTCGGACTGATCAGTTCGATCTGATTTTTAGAACCTTAGATCTCATACGACACGCATAAGCAACAATTTAGTCCATGCAACGGATCTATATCAATGTAAGGTAAATCTCCAGGTCAAGTTTTGTAGGTTGGGTGGGTATGATTTGGTTTTTAAAAAATGGCCTATGAAACGAGAGATTTTTGACTAGAATTCCTGGAGAAAAAGTCATGGTGAAATTTTGTGGTCAGCTTTGTTGCCTCAATCGAACGTCTCTCACATTTCGCACGATAACTACGAAAAGGCCTGGATGATTTGGAAGAAATTTCCAATACACTTCAGGAAATGGAAAAGGCTCACACTAATGGATTCCACGTGATAACACCGACATGAATTTCTTCTAACATAATAACCCATTTCTGTTTAAAAACCCTGATCTAGATTTAACCTAGAAGATATAGATACGTATAATGCTTTTATCATTTTCATACACCTCTAATTATTCTCCATTTTTTAGCATAGAATTTTCATAAATGAAATCATTCCAACTACAATGACACTTATAGATTGTTGGTGTTGATGAGTTTCAAAAAAAATAAATTTCACAAGTTAACAAAAACCTACTTATTCTTAACGCACAGAGCTGACTTTAACTTGTATCAAGTTTATATGTATGAAACTATGATTTTCAGATTTAATCCTCTATATAGCAACATTGGTATATATAAAAATGTCTTGGAGTTGAATTGGCAATCTTGTACAATAAGCTCAGTAAGATTGTATGATCCAATAATTATGTAGTCCTACGTACGTTCTCTTTTCACCTTTTTCCTGCTTGGAAAAAAAATAGAAGAAACATTTTACCATATGTCAAATTAAAATTCCTGGTCATTGCCACCCGTACAGTACTACTTCCTCATAAATCTTGTCTATAAATACCAAGCCACACACCACCCCAATTCGCACCTTCACAATTAAAAAGCCAAGCTACATATTTTTTTTATTGTAAATCTTCAAGAACTTGTGTTCTGGCAAGCTGGCAAGGTCCCTTTAAGCAAGAGAGATATGTTGCAAAATATCATCGAAGCGATCACGGGTGGTGATGGTGATACCAGTAGAAAGATCAAAGGAAGCGTTGTATTGATGAAGAAGAACACTTTGGACTTCAACGACTTTAACGCAGAGGTTCTTGATCGTTTCCACGAGTTTGTCGGCCAAGGCGTGTCTCTGCAACTCATTAGTTCTGTTCATGGTGATCCTGGTGCGTTCCCTTTCATAATAATTGCATATAATTAGCTTTGCTAATTAATTCTTTGCCTGTTTCAATGGCTTCCTGAACCCATCTGGGTTGTGAGGTAAATTTGCTAGTTAATTTCGGCTTATTATTGTCAAATATCCGATTGAAAGCATAGTTAAACAAGAAGACAGGACATATGTATGCCATGCACTTCAAGAAAATTATATAAGAAGCCAAGTTCATCAAGAACTGTTGGCAGTAATAAGGAGAGATATATATATAAATTACTTTTTTTTTAAATATATTTTTATTGTAGAGTTTAAGATGTGAGAAACTAGATGAACGGTTCAAGATAAAGAACGAATTAGCATTGAGAAATGTTACCTTTTTACATAGTTACCATCATATTGACAAGAGGAATCAAATTCCTACACTTTCATCTTACATGTTTTCCTTATCTTTTCATTACTGTGTTATCTCGGCACTGAAATGATTTTAAAAGGAATAAATTCGAGGCGGCAGTTGGGATGGGGGCAGGTACGGTTTATTAATTATACCTTGTGATCTCATGAGAGGAAACAGTAAATTAACTGTTTATTAAAAAGAATTTCTGGTCTGGCCTACCAGGGCATATGTCACCGACACCGTCCTAGAAAATGAGTCAATTTTTCGTTGCACATTCTCGTGTTTCCTAATTATTATTTTCTTTCTATAATAAGAAGGTTTAGGCACATTTTTTAAGTTTCGTTTGGCGTAATCACAAGGTTCAGTAATCAGTAGTGATTTCTCTTCATGCACTTCGTTTTATGCATCCTAATTATAATAAGATATAAAACGCTACCTTATATGTGCTATATGCCAATAGATTATATTTCTATCCTAACTCTGTTTATATTTTTCTAGTACTAAGAGTTCCCCTACATATGTAAGCAGCTTTATAATGTGAATTTTTAAATGTAGAATCTGAATTGAAGTTTCTTCAAGTGAGACCTTTTCCTTCTCTGCAAAAGCCATCTTATGCTTGTATCGATCGTGAGAAGATGACTAGTTTATCCGAGTGAACAGACATGCAAAAGCTGACAATGTTTAATTAATACCAAACGTACGAAGTGATGCTAATTGCCTTATATTATATGTTTATAGCACCCGGTAACAGGTCAATTTTTTACTGGATTAGTTACATATATGCCTTGATCAAAACCCACATAACTGTGTGATGTGTACCTTAATCTTATGGAGTAGGCATCTATGTCCCAGAAAGGATGATGAGCGAGAAGGAGCCAGAATCTCCAATAAATCTATATAGTTTGTCTTCATTGTCTTGTTAAAAAAAAAAATTATCTAGGCTAATCATGATTATGGCCCCTCATTTAAAATCCTTTTATGATTGCTGTGCAACAACTTGCATAAGCTTTTGGGATATAATTTATGCTGATTTTATTTATTATGGCTAGCTAGCCAAGTGTAATGTGGATATTGGTTTACCTTTCAGAGCATGGCTTGCAAGCGAAACTAGGAAAGCCTGCAAATTTGGAAGACTGGGACACAGAGATCCCACCCTTGACCCCAGGAGAGTCAGTTTTCGGAGTTACCTTTGAATGGAATGATGATGATTTTGGAGTTCCAGGGGCATTCATCATAAGAAATAATCATCACAGTCAATTCTACCTTAAAACCCTCACACTTGAAGATGTTCCTGGAGAAGGTCGCATCCACTTTGTTTGCAACTCCTGGGTTTATCCTGCCAAACGTTACAAGAAAGATCGTGTTTTCTTTGCTAACAGGGTAATCTTTTCTTTTTTTTTTAAGTTTGAAATCTCCGGTTGGGTGGTGACTTACTTCGACCACTAATTTAGCTGGCTGTGACTTAAAGTGACATTGGAAATTGTCAAGAGACAATCTATCAAACTTTGATAACAAAAGAGTTACACTTCTATCCTGCTATATCTGACTAAGTTGGAGATAGTTTGATTATTGTATTCTAAGCTAACGGGTTTCTTATATTTGTGTAGACATACCTGCCTCATGAGACACCATTGCCATTGAGAAAGTACAGAGAAGAAGAGCTTTTGAGCTTGAGAGGGGATGGAATTGGAGAGCTCCAGGAATGGGACCGTGTGTATGATTATGCATATTACAATGACTTGGGAGATCCTGATAGGGGTCAAATGTATGCCCGACCAGTTCTTGGGGGGTCCAGTGCACATCCTTACCCTCGCAGAGGAAGAACAGGCCGACCACCAACAAAGACAGGTAATTAATGATCTGTCAAAATCACTATCATTAGTTAGCCTCATCCCTGAAAGTTAAGAAATCATACCAAAAACTAATTAATTATGGTTAAATATCTTTATGACATGATCATGAGTTCATTTATCTTGACCGAGCAGATCCAAGAACCGAAAGCAGGCTGTCGATTCTCTCGAGTTTGGACATATATGTTCCGAGGGATGAAAGATTTGGTCATTTGAAGATGTCCGACTTCCTTGCCTATGCACTGAAATCCATCGTTCAAGTTATTAAGCCTGAGCTAGAGTCACTTTGGGACAGCACACCCAGTGAGTTTGACTCTTTTGATGATGTCCTAAGACTTTATGAGGGCGGGATTAAGCCACTTGATGGTCCCCTACTAGATAATATCAAGAAAAACATTCCTTTGGAAATGCTCAAAGAAATTTTCAGAACTGATGGGGAAGGGCTTCTTAAATTCCCAATGCCTCAAGTAATCGAAGGTACAAAAATGAACCTAAATAATGTTACAATGTTTTAATTGCTTGCATGCCACCATTTATTTATTCTTATTGTGTTCTTTCGGTAATTGGTACTGTAGATAATATTTTTGCTTGGAGGACTGACGAGGAATTTGCCAGAGAAATGTTGGCTGGAGTGAACCCTGTTGTTCTCCGCCGCTTAGAGGTAGATTCAAGCACTTACAGTTTCGTCCTTTGCTATCTTTAAAGTTGATTATGGAGAAAAGAACTTATCTTGTGTTCCATTCCTTTTCTTGCTCTCTACCTTTCTATTCTTGGTTCATCAATATTAATTGGATGACAGGAATTCCCTCCAAAAAGCCATCTAAGCAGGGAAGTATATGGCAATCAAAATAGTTTCATAACCGAGGAGCACATAAAGAATAATATAGATGGACTGAGCATAATGACGGTAATGTTCCTGATATTACTTTTGTTGGTCTTATTTCTTTCTTATAGAAATATTTGAAGTCACGTTGCGAGGGTCTAGCAGTAGTTCTCAGCTCGAACCGGCTGATTCAATATGTTGCAAGTTTTTTCTGATATTACTTGATTCAACTAATAACTTTTGTTCAAATAGGCAATCGAGAAAAATAAGCTTTTCATACTGGATCATCACGATTCACTGATGCCATATGTGAGGCGTATAAACACAATTGCTTCTAGGAAGATTTATGCTTCAAGAACACTACTTTTCTTGAAAGATGATGGGACCTTGAAGCCGCTTGTAATTGAGTTGAGCTTGCCTCATCCTAATGGAGATCAGTTTGGAGCTATTAGCAAAGTCTTCACACCTGCTGAAGATGGTATGGAAGGTTCCATTTGGCAGCTGGCTAAAGCCTATGTGGCTGTAAATGACTCGGGAAATCATCAGCTTATAAGCCACTGGTATGAAACTACTGAACAAGGTTTAAGTTTTTAGACCAAATTAAATTCTTTCAGATGAGTTTTCTAATACATAATGTTCCGTTCATGATAGGTTGCATACTCATGCAGTAATTGAGCCATTTGTGATCGCAACGAATAGGCAACTGAGTGTACTTCATCCAATATATAAACTTTTGCATCCTCACTTCAGGGATACAATGAATATTAATGCATTGGCTAGGCAGATTCTCATTAATGGTGGTGGACTCTTTGAGGCAACTGTTTTTCCTGGAATGTATGCCATGGAAATGTCATCCGCAATTTACAAAAACAACTGGGTTTTCCCTGAACAAGCTCTTCCTAAAGATCTCAAAAAGAGGTAAAGGTTATTCATTGCGTTTCATTATCACTGTAGCTATTTCATTTCGGTAATATATGGCCATATAACTGCTTTTCCATTTCTAGGGGAGTGGCAGTTGAGGATGAAAACTCTCCACACGGTGTTCGCCTTTTGATACAAGATTACCCTTATGCTGTTGATGGGCTTGAGATATGGTCGGCAATCAGAGAATGGGTGAAGAACTACTGCTGCTTCTATTATCCAAGGAATGAAATGGTTCGAGAAGACCTCGAACTCCAATCGTGGTGGAAGGAGCTCCGGGAAGTAGGCCATGGAGACAAGAAAGACGAACCATGGTGGCCGAAGATGCAGAATCGGGAAGAACTGATAGAATCGTGCACCATTATCATCTGGATTGCCTCTGCACTTCATGCTGCTGTCAACTTCGGACAATACCCTTATGCTGGATACTTGCCTAACCGTCCAACCATAAGCCGCAGGTTCATGCCCGAAGAAGGGTCTCCTGAATATGAAGAGCTGAAGTCAAATCCTGACAAGGCGTTCCTGAAAACTATTACTGCCCAACTTCAGACGCTTCTTGGTATATCTCTGATAGAAATCCTTTCAAGACATTCATCTGATGAAGTGTACCTTGGACAGCGAGACACCCCTGAATGGACAACAGACTCAGAACCATTAAAAGCATTTGAAGAATTTGGTAAGAAGTTGGCAGAGATTGAGGACAGGATCCTTGACATGAACAAAGATGTAAACTTTAAGAACCGTGTTGGTCCTGTGAAGATGCCATACACTCTGCTATTTCCTACTAGCGAAACTGGACTTACAGGCAGAGGAATTCCCAACAGTGTTTCCATCTAAAGATTCTCTTGTTGGATCTCTTGCGTAAGACATGATTCTTATAACTCCAGTACATAAATAAATGAACACTTCTTTAATCGCAGAATTGTGTTTCTTTGTGTACTCGTACTTAAGATAATAAACTTGTAATGAATAACAATGTTCTATTTGGGTTTTTTTCTTTATATAAAAGGGTTAATAATATACTAAATTATGAACCCAAGTTACTACAGTTATACGTCAAAAGTAACCAAAAAAATTTAGGTTAAAAGTTCAATTTTATTAAAAAGGAAATAATAATTCAATACAATTATGAATATAATTGAAAATGTTCTTCTTGGCAAGAAAAAGTCATTCCCAACTGCTTGTACGTCTATTCAGAGGCCCTCTTATGAGGCTTCACCTATTTTATGGTTATAACGTTTGACATACTTCTTGTATAAATCTAATCTCAAACTAGTCTAAAAGATTTTCATTTGTTTCAGTGTAGGATCACAACTTTATCTAGTATCATCTTTGCTACAAAAAATGAACCTACAAGAAAAAAGTATGTATTGAAAATAATATCAATTTGTTAATTCTACGGATTTGTATTTGATACAATGGAACAGTTTTCCTTTTGTTGTTGCCCAGATTGGTTAAGAAGATATGAGGTTTACTTGCCAAAGTGCTTATGCATGTGCTGATACTTACTCTATGATTTTGAAATTGTGCTATATTCATTTGCTTATACGGCTCATTAACTCTATTGCATTTAAGTAACGGTTAGTTATGATTATGTAGATATGACACAAAATGTCAATAGGCCTAGTAGAACTTAAATAATTAGTATGTTTTCTAGAAAAATTAAAAAAAAAAAGTTATAGCCTGGATTGTCAATAGGGCTGCTAGAATTTAAATAATTTGTATGTTTTTTGAAAAATTAAAGAAAATTTTTATTTATACCCTAAAATATTGGCTTTGCATGTACACACAAAAGAATAAGGATAATAAAGGTGACCATAAATCAAAGACATAACAAACTTATAAAAACTTTGATTTGACATTAAAGTATTAACATATTTCCTCCATCTACTTTAAATATATTGATATAGTTAATGGTAATCATATGCACAGGTAAGCTTCCTTAAATTGAAGAAGTGTGCACAAGTAAGCTTCCTTAAGTTGAAGAAGCTATGTTCTCTTCCACCTCTCTACTCTTTTGGGTGAGTTTAAAATGCTAACCCAAGATTTTTTTTCCCCCGATCCTCAATAACTTGCATTGTTCAGCCTTTACTGTCCATTCTCTTAAACATCCCCATTTGGATGAGTTTCTTCTGGATTGAATGGCTTGAAAGAATAGGTTGTATTATCATCTTCATCTTTCAACCAGTGAGTTTTTGCCTTCTATTTCATCAAAAAATTATGAGCATCAAGGATGGTAAAATATTTGGATGGAGCCTTTTCCCCCTCAATTTTCAAAGAGAAGTCAAGAGGATTAGTGGAAAACTTCTCTTGAATGTCAAGTAGCTCATGTCTTACTAAGTTAACTGAAGATAACAAGCCTACTTTAAAATATTTCTTATGAAGCTCTTTCAGTTCATCTTTAATGATTTGTAGTTTTTTCATGAGTTTAAAGGATTCATACCCCACTACAAAAGTTTCTAAAGCCTTGCTTAGTGCTTCCTCAAACTCTTCTAACTTAGATAAGTGATTGAAGTACCTAAAGGAGACTTCTTCAATGTCAATAAGGGAATAAAAACCTCATAAGGACTATAATTTGAGATAAGAGGAGGCTGAAATAGGCAGTTTTATAAGGGATAAAGGATATCTAAGTTAAATTAATGAAGCCTCTATCTAACTCTTTTCAGATAAGCCATACCCTTTTATTTGTTGGACTAGGTGAAATAATTTCCTTATAGGTGAGGTTTGAGAATCCATATTGAGCAATGCAAACCTTAAAATCATTATCTGCCTCTTTAGGTAGGAGTTTGGAACCTTCTACTTCCTATGTATATAATATATAAATGAAGTCCCCCATGACCAACTAAGGTCCATTGATAGAGCAAGAGAGAGTCTTTAAATCTTTCAAAACAAAAGATCTTTGAAGTGCATAATTAGCTACATATATGAAAGAGATATTGATATTTCTTGTATGAAAGTATATTAAATAGTGACAAGAATTGACTAGAGGATTGAGAATTCAACACCTTAATAAAATCATGGTTATCAAATACTATAGTCCTATCATTTAAGTGCTTGGAATGTTTATTGATAGTGCACTAGTTGTTTTGAAGGAACCATATGTTAGAGAAGTGCTCTAAAGGCAATCACCTTTATCACTTATTGTACAAATCTTTTTTATTAATAAAAGGCTTTTTTGTTAATTTGATGTTCATATTCTTTATGAATTGATAGTGCTCTTAAATCGGATTAATGAAATCTTTGATATATTACGTAGCATTAAAGAAATCACGATGACATCATGATAATGAGATTCCTATCATGTATAATTCTGTTAGTATCTAAATTATGCCTAGTCATAAGATTAATGAGATGGGACATTATTAATCTAGACAGACTAGAACATATTATACTCCTTGATTGGATCAAGCAGAATCTTATAAGTTGTAAACATGAGTTGTTTAGAGTTATTGTATAGATGTTTGCTAAGAGTAATAAGTACATTGGATGACTTGCCATGAGACAACCATATGGATAATCTATTATAGTGTCAATGATAGTCTCATCATAGAAATGGTGTAAATATCCTTAGACTTGAGGTGCTCAAGGATATCTTGGATACTAATCCTATACTTTGATTTCATTCCTTGTTGCCTCCTAGAGGTTGCTCATAGGGTAGTGATTGGGTAAAACTTGAGGTATTCGAAAGTAACTGAGTAGCCAATAAAGGATTCACCACTCCTGATAGAAGGAGATGATACCCATGACCTCTTATCGGGGTCATTACTTGGGAATCTTTGACCTGAGTAGAAATATCATAAAGATAGTCTTCAGTGACATATCCAACTGAGTAATGAGCCTCGGGGTCAAGAACTAACATCACTTGGGCTAGATGTGACATAGTTAGCCTAGTGAGAGTTGACACTTTAACCATACTCTAAACCAAGTGGGGCATAGATGGTGAAAGGATGAATTGTACAGGAACATTGTCTATGAAAGGGTTCATAATCAAACCACTAACTTTTTGATCAATTAGGTATCATGATATGTTTCTAGATACCGCTCATGACTTGCCTGAATTAAGTGTTAATTCAAGTGACCAATACAATCGAGAACCTAATGGGTCATACGTATTGAAGATGAGAAGAATGAGTAAAATGATTTTAGATAGGGATTTAAGATATGAGAGATGCATGATTAAGCTACACAAGTGTGGTAGTTTAGGGTTATTTGATTGTGAATCATATGACACATGTGAATCTTGCTTATTAGGTAAGATGACAAAATTACCCTTTAATAAGCAGGTTGACAAAATTACCTTTTAAAAGAAGGGGTGGAAGGTTCATGCTAAATTAAGTAGGATTAAAAACCACTTAATTCTCACTAACTCTCCATTGATGTTGGGGGTTAGAGGAAGGCCAAAGGGTGTAAGAAACATTAATTTTCGTGCAAGTGTTGTGTGAAAGAAAGAGATTTTTTGGTGAAGTGTTCATCATCTTCTCTCACTCTCAACAAACACTCTTTTAAAGAATACAACACAAAGCTTGCACTTTGTTTATGTTCTAGCCATTCTTCCTAAGAGGTTTCAGGCTTTGCTCTTCATGTGGATATCATTAGAGATGTCTTCCTTTGGTTGTTGTGGTTTATGACAACTAAAGAGGTGAAGACAACGAAGAACAAAGGAGATTGTAAGGTACACATCTCAAGTTCATGTTTTGTTAAAGTTACATCTAATGGCACTTGAAAGTTCTTAGCTTTTTGAGTTTTGTTTTATATTTCCACTGTTGTTTTCTATTTTTTTATGTACGTGATGCAAGATCAAAACCCAACAGCGGTGTCAGAGTCATCTTGTGCTTATTAGATGTAGCTTTTATTACATGTGCATTAGGATTGCATGGTTGTGATAACTGAGGGTATGTTCTTAGAAAATTCGAAGTTAAATTATAATTTTTTTTCATGATTTTTTTCACTAATCTGCTCATGAGATGTTTTTATATGGATTTCATGATTGAAATTTGATTTTATTTTGATTAAAATATTTATTTTAAAATTATATACAACATGCATGAAAATTGTTTTCCTGCAGAACATATGATGTTAGTTGGCTAAATTATTGAGGTTGAACATGTTTTTCTTAGAATTTGATTTTGGAAAAATTATGTAAACATATATAGAATGCCTTTTATCCTTTGTAATTTTTACAGAATTAATTAAAAATTTTTAATTAATTTTTCAAACAGTAAACAAATCTGGTCGGTTTTGTTAAAATTGATGGAACCGTTTTGTTTGATAATTTTGTACATGTATGTTTCTGTTTCAGAACCTTAAAAATATTTTTATGTGATAAAAATGTGTTATTTTGATGTCTTATGCATGCCAAAATGAATTTGTTCAAAAATAGATTTCTGAAAAAAATTTAGATATTTAAATTTTCATTTTTATATGTCTAGGTGTAGTTTTGATTATCTTGATAATTTTGGGTGATTACAAAATTGTTTTGATGAACTTAAATGACCTAGAGATGCATGGAATGATGATTTGATGTTCTGAAAATTTTGGGAAGTTTTAGAAATTAATTTTGAATTAATTCAAGTGGAGCATTAAATTTTCTAGTATGACTAGAAAGTGGCATGTGTGACAAAATTAAAGTGTTTAATTTTGATATCAAATAATTAATTTTAAGGTGTATTAATTTTTAGAAAATGGAGTTTAATTTAATTTGATTAATATTAAATTCTAAATTGGAATGACATGCAAAATTAATTTTAGCCGATATTAAAATTAGTAAGCAATTCGATTTAAGAGTTGAATTGACTTCCAAATTTTAGGATCCATAAATTGTCACAACCAAATATTATGTGTTTAATTTGATCCATTAGAGAATGCATGTTAGGATTGTTTGGACTTTCATGTGGATGTTTATGGACTTTCAATATGATTGGGGTGTCCATATCATGCCATATAGCTATAGTAACTATATATATATGATATATACAGAACCATCCTAGTTAGATGAGACATAAGTAGAATTCCTCACTTAGGGTGACAACCAGAGTTCTTTTAGAGTTAAGGTTGTTGGGAAAACCCAAGCCCACTCTACAAGAATATGTTTGATCCATAGAAATATGATTTTTAGATTAATGGGTCGGTTTTAACTAGAAGCGTTGATTTATTGGGCAAACCCAAGGTGCGAAGACGGGTAGTATACATGAGATGTACATGCATCAAGAGTTGATAGCCCAATATGAGTGCACACATCAATAGTTGATAGTAGGGGTGAGTATTCGGGTAATTCGGGCCAAAATTTCACTATTCGAGCCTAGCCCGAATTACCCGAATTTTTTTTCATCTTACCCGGCCCGAACCCAAATTTTTTCTTACCCGAACTTACCCGACCCGAATTACCCGAAATTTTGTTTGGCTTTACCCGAATTACCCGAAGTTGTTTTTTTTGATAATTTTTTTAAAAAAAACCTGAAATTTTGTATTTTTATAATCTAATTCGTGTAATTAGACCGGCCCGAAATGTTTTGGAGTTACCCGACCCCGGCTCGAAAATAATTCGGGTAATACCCGAATTACCCGAATTACCCGAAATTTGAAAATTTTTTACCCGAATTAATTCGGGCCGGGCCGGGTAATCGGGCCGGCCCGAATAATGCTCACCCCTAGTTGATAGCACTAGATTCGATGGTTGCATTATAAATACAATTGGTATGATCGATACCTACTGATTGACCTTAAGTGGCTTGTTGGCAACCTAAGGTCATTTTTAGGGATATTGGATATCGGCATACTAAGAGAACTTCTATACAATTTCTCTCAGATTCATATAAAGGGTTATGGATTCATGAGAAAATAATGGGAGCGACACTGCATGTTATTAAAGTCCCAATTGACATGCATTTACATATAATCTAACACCATTTCTCTCTTTGGCATTAGTTGCAAGAATCGACACCATGACCACTAGTATGAACCTATGCTCACTTATGGAAGCCAATAAGTTGACTGGACCCAACTTCCTAGACTGGCTTAGGAACTTGAGAATAGTTCTCAAGTCAGAGAAACTAGGCTATGTCTTGGAAGAATCATTTCCTGATCCCCTGTTGCTGATGCTTCTGATGATCAGAGGGAATACAAAAAGCATCTCAATGATAGTGAGATGGCTAGCTGTATAATGCTGGCCACCATGTCACTAGAATTGCAAAAGCAGCATGAGGCTATAAATGCTCATACCATAGTCTATCATTTGAGGGAGTTGTTCGATGAGCAAGCTAGGCCTGAAAGGTTCGAGACCTCGAGGTTGCTTTTCCACTCTAAGATGAATGGCTATATTGAGAGGTTGGCCTCAGTTTTTTTTAATGGATCATGAATTAAGTATAGACTTAATTCTAACTAGTTTGACTAATAGTTATTCACAGTTTGTTCTTAACTAACAAATAAACCAAATATCCACAACGATTCCTGAGCTGATCAAATTGCTCAAAATAGTTGAGCCATCTGTCTGCAAGGACAGTAAGGCTGTGATGCTGGTGGACTCTTCTGGTTCTAAGAGGAAAAACCAAAAGAAGAAGAAGTCCATAAGGCTTAAGGGAGGTGTGGCTAAGAAGAAAGCTAAAGAGACTACCCCTAAGGGAACATGCTTCCACTATGACAAGGATGACCATTGGAAGAGGAACTGTGAGGCCTATCTGGAGTCATTAAAGCAGAAGAAGGCATCAGATGTCCCATCTACTTCAGGTATGTTTGTTATTGATATTAATATTGTTTCTAATAATAACATATAGGTATTGGATACTAGTTGTGGCTCACATATATGTATTGATATGCAGGGCCTCAAGAATAGTACACAACTCAACAAGGGATAGTCGGACCTACGTGTGGGCAATGGAGCAAGATTTGTACCTGTATTGAATAAGAATATTATTTCAGTTTCTAGTCTTAATAAAGCCGGTTTCCATTAAAATTTTAGTAACAATGGTTGTTCTATTAGTTTGAATAGAAAGCTTTTTGTTATGGTACATTATGCAAAGGAATACACGTATTAGATATGTCCAATCTAATTTTAAATATCAATGACAAAAAAAGACAAAAATGAGATAATGTGAAATCATATTACGTATGGCATTATCACCTTGGCCAGATAAGTGACAGACACATGACTAAACTACACAAGTGTGGTAGTTTAGGGAATTTGATTATGAATCATATGACTCATTTGAATCTTGCTTATTAGGCAAGATGACAAAGTTACCCTTTAAGGGAAAGGATTAACAACTTATTAGGCTATTAGACTTAATCCATTCAAATATATATGGTTCGATGTCCATACATGTTAAAGGTGATTTCATATACTTCATTACCTTCATTGATGATTATTCACGATATGAGTATTTGTATCTGATGAGATACAACTGGGAAGGAGTATTAAAACTCTTCGATCAGATTAAGGTGTGAATACTTAAGCCAAGAGTTTCTAAGTTATCTCAGAGATAATGGGATAATATCCCAGTAGACTCCACCTTACACGTCGCAACACAATGGTGTAACAGAAAGGAGAAACCGAACCTTATTGGACATGGTGAGGTCAATGATGGGCTTAACAGATTTTTCAAAATCCTTTTGGGGATATGCACTCAAGATTGTTGTTGTAGGAAAATCCCGGGAGGAACATCACATGTTCCAGGTGCGGAAAACAAAAATTTTTGTTGCCGGGACCTTCCCGA
>JANZLC010000006.1:16701579-16721895 GCA_026413385.1 Erythroxylum gracilipes | reverse complement strand
GTGTTAGTCGCACTCGGCACATTAATCCTGTTATTAGCTCTAGCTAGTTGTTAGCTCTTTTATTTACCAAAAAAAAAGAACACACAAGGCCGCACCAGTCATCATCCACATGCACCACTACTAGACTAGACTAGGCACACATGCACCAAACCAGCATAACCACGTCCTCCTACACGCACTAGACCAGACTAGACCCACACACACCACCAGCAGCAGCACACTCATAAACACAATCCATATTCCACAAGCCAAGCCACACCACTCACAGGCCGCAACATAACTACACAAGGCGACAACATACTCACAAGCACCAGGCCAGACACCACACCACCACAACCACAATTCACTACTCTAATGTCACAAATTCACCACAACATGGCCACACACACCACACAAATGATGTAATCCTAAGTTCCAAACTGAGAGCAACACATAAACAGGTCCGCGAAGGAGGCGCACGATGACAATGATTTGAAGACTGAAGAGTGATGACGAAGATGGACAACGACGATTGAAAGAATTGAAAAGTGAAGAGCTAAAGGCGAGGAGGAGTGAAAACGCTTTGAAAAAATGGGGACTGGGAGTCTGGGACGTAAGAGGGGCCACTAGGGTTAGATAGCAGAAGACTTTATTTTTATTTTAGTTTCATATTTTTCAAATTTTGCAAATTAGGGACCGACATTTACCAGTATTTTGAGTATCCGTTGATACAGTTAGCTTAGTGAAGGTTAGCCGATGGTCATATTCCTTATGTCACTGCTTGATGGATTCGAGTGAGTAAAAGTGGTATTAGAGCCATTCCAAAAAAGTTAGGAACATTGTTGGTTTCTTTAGCCAATTAAGAGTGGTATCATCCACCTTTTCGAACCTTTGTGGTTTGAGTCTGCCGCTTTTCCAAGTGGTAGTTGCTTGTTTTCTACTTTTTAGAGTGGTGAGGTATAGACGGACTACCGTAAAAACCTCTGTACCTCTTGAAGTAATTCTACTTCTCGATTAGTGAATCACTACTGCTTGTAGTTTGCTTGGGAACATTGTACCTTCGCATCTTATTATAGGGGAAAACATTTTGATAATAGAAAAAAAAAGGAGTAAGAAAAGAGTTGCATAAGATCTATGAAAATTTCTTCATATCCAGTTCATTTATCATTTATCTTCTAGCTTATCTTTAGCTTCATACATTTGGTCAATGCAATAATATTTTACTATTTTTTTTGGCAAGTATGGTATCTATTTCTTTGCTCCAAAGTCTCGAAATTAATTATCCAATTTTACGAAATTACAAGACAAATAATAGTCTAGAAATTAAATAAAGAGAACAAAAATTGAATGTGACGCTTCTTCTACAATCCTCCAGCATTCTGTATAAAAACTAAATCAAACATTCACCGTGGCGCCAAATAGAGACCCTACTCGTTTCCTTTCCAATTTCCTCTTCTTTATTTCATGTGATTCGTTTATAATAAACTATGGCGGATTCCAAGGTTTTTAGTGTTCGAATCGTTTCTATCGACTATTGGATGGCACCGCCGATCCCCGGACTCGATGTTTGTTACAGTAGCTTCCAAGGTACTGCTACTGTTACTCCTGCCAAACCAACATTTTTATATGATCTTTGCCTTTGGAAGTTCGTGTTGTTTCCTTAGTTCTATATATTAAGTGTTTTAGTTTCCATGGATTGTTGGCTCCCGAAAGATATCTTCACTGTTGTATTAATGGTGTATCTGAGATTGAGTTAGTGGCAAAATTGAAGGTGGCAAAGTGAATGAGGTGCCGGTGATTAGGATTTATGGGTCGACGCCTGCTGGTCAGAAGACTTGCTTGCACGTTCATCGGGTAAGGCTTACTTCTTTCTTTTAACCACGAAATGGCACTAGCTAGTTTTTATTCATCTGTATGCATTTTCGGTATCTCTGTCACGCTTTACTGTTCACAAGACTTGCTTGGACGTGCATCGGGTAAGGTTTACTTCTTTCTTTTAACCACGAAATGGCACTAGATAGTTTTTATTCATCTGTATGCATTTTCCGTATCTCTTTCACGCTTTACTGTTTTTATAAGTGTTTGGAGTCGAATTTGTGATGAGTCAAACTTGGATAACTCTGTGAATGGCAGGAGAATAATCGGCCCGAGATTGTATGGAGTTTAATTCACTGTGGTGTAGTTCTGTTATGGAACGCATTGTTAATTAGTTTTGAACTTTTCCTGTCATGAGTTCCGTAATTGTTCTTTTCTCCTTGCTTGTAGGCTTTTCCCTATTTATATGTTCCGTGTTCAGATATACCATTAAATTCAAATCAGGAAGGTATTGCTTTCAGGAATAAGTTGCAATCTTTCTTTAGTGTTTGATAGAATTATTCCTGAGATGTTAAATTGATGTTTTAACTAGTTCAAATCATGCAGGTGATGCTTACACAAATTCTTTAGCTTTTTCTCTTGAAAAAGCCTTAAAGGTATATTTTATTAATTCTACATTTGAGTTGCCCCTTTTTTTTTAATCTGGCAGTTTCAGTTTGCATAACTGACACCGTTCATATGATTTGGATATGTAACTGTTATGAATTTACAGCTTAAAGGTAGTGCTGGCTTGAAAAGACAACACGTACATGGGTGTAGTCTTGTGCGGGCAAGGAAATTTTATGGTTACCATCCATCAGAGGAGTTGTTTGTCAAAATATACCTGTATCCAAATAGTTTGCCTCTGCTACTGTTGCATATTTTCAAATTTTTAATTACATTTTGGAACTCCTTGACATAATTGTAGTTATTACCCACATGATGTGTTGCGTGCTGCCAATCTTCTTTTGGTATGGCTTATATGAAGAAACTCCTATAACCTGCAAAAAAATACCTCTGCACTTCAATTCATAGAGAAAAGCAATTCTCTAAATTTATCAACCTGATGTTAAAAGCCAAAGATGCTGCCAATTTTTATCAAACAGATGCATCTACTAGGATAAATTATTCAAAACTTACAATAATATAATCTTGTTGTGATAATCATATAATGAGATTGATTTTGATCATGCTTGCTGTTTCTTGTTTAGAGTGGTGCAGTGCTTGAGAGAAGCGTGCAGCCTCACGAATCTCATATTCCTTTTATACTTCAGTTTATGGTAAAATCGTACTTACCTGTGAATTATTGCGTGAGACTCATTGTTTCTTAAACTTGTAGCTAGGTTGATAATTTTCTTTTGCCACATTGTTTAGTTGTTCCAAACCCATTTAAGCACCATGTTGCTGTCTTTTAAAATTGTTCATCTTGGTCACGGGAGCTACGTCCTAAACTTTAATTGTTGAATCAGGTTTTAGCACGCATTAAACAGACGTTTCCTTATAATCATGGTGACAATTCTTCTAACCATCTCGTTCTATCCATCGTTATCTCTCGTTAAATGCTTGACCACTTCTAAAACTGAAAAAGTTGTTTCAAACAACTATAACGCTTCCAGTTCTAACTATGGATTTAACTCTATTGGTTGCACTTTCAATTACATTGTTTGTTGGTTCAGACTTTCAGTATTCAAGTCTTTCTTAGGCTGGATATTGACTTCCATTACTTTGTGGGCCTTAAGTATTTGTTGT
Organism: Erythroxylum gracilipes; assembly: GCA_026413385.1. Taxonomy (NCBI): domain Eukaryota; kingdom Viridiplantae; phylum Streptophyta; class Magnoliopsida; order Malpighiales; family Erythroxylaceae; genus Erythroxylum; species Erythroxylum gracilipes. The sequence goes on along the minus strand of JANZLC010000006.1, from coordinate 16,718,313 downwards.
TGTATGCTCCACCTTTTTGTTATGAAGTATCTAATTATTGGTGTCTTCACATTGACTTGTGTATTTTACTTGGATCATCATTAATTATCGATATTGATTTTTTATTACTTGGCCTTGCTTAGCTGTGTCTTGTATGCTCCGTGAAGTTTTTTGGGCTGTGCTTGGACATCATTGTCTTGTGACTTTGCATCTATATTTCATTTGTAAACTCACACCTTCTCTTGTTTGTAGGTTGATTACAACTTATCTGGAATGGGTCATGTACATTTATCGAAAATTAAATTTCGTAATCCTGTTCCAAATAATTTTACTCCAAGAACGTTTATATCCAGTGATCCATATGGGCAGGATTTGGACAAGCCACTGCCATTTTCTTCTGATATTCAGGTCATATTTGTATGCCTTTTGTGTCAATTAGGCATGTTGAAGTACCAGTACACTGAAAAATTCTTTAGTTTGTTACTGATGCTCTATGACATTGTGGCCCCCATTCATATTAGGCAGACTTGGGTGGTTTTGAGGGTTTGGGTCTCCCATCTTGGACATCTTCTACCATTCCAAGTGACTGGATGTGGCGCAGTTCTGGTGAATTTGATGAAACTTTCCTTTTCCAGCGTCAAAGTGTTTGTGAACTCGAGGGAGATGCTATTGTTGATGGTTTGCATTACTACCCTTTTTGTGTGTGAACTATATATATTCATGATTTTCATCAACATGATCACCTATTTTTAATTTGCAGAAATTCTAAATCAGCAATTCAAAGTGTACAAATCTCTCTCACAAGGACATTCTGATGTGAAAATGGTGCAATCACTTGTACCAATTTGGGAGGTTTGCTCTTTCAGCGCTTCTTCTTTGTAACTATTATAAGAATGACAATATTTTTGCTAGTTATCACATGTTAACCATTGTATTTTGATGCAGGAGGAGTATGAAAGAACTGGCATACATGGATCAGTTATGCTTCCTGATCCAAGCAAACCACACCCTTTAGATGTTTTGAAAACTTTGTCACACGACCTTGAATTTGATAAGAAAATTAAACATTGGTGTAGCAAATTAGTAGACAATGAATTTTCAACTCCAAATAATTTGGAAGATCTGGTCTCAATGACAACTTCCTCTAACAAAGAAAATGGTGTCAAATGTGAAAATCTCATTTACAAAGGTGATGGTGTAGAATCGGTGAATTGTTGTGTACAAGATGCTGTTGGTTCTGCATATTTGGAAATCAAGGATGCACATAATATCCCATTGTCTCGAGGTGAAATGTCGTCATGTGATAGCATTGGAAATCGAGATCCAGAGGTAGTTATTTGAATTTCATATTAAACTAAATGAAAGCCATTTTTATTAGGATATCTATCTATTTTTCCTTCATCTTTCTAAGTGGAACCTAAAATTTTGGTGTGCTAATCAGCCTCCTATTAGGTTTTCATTGGCTGCTATAATCAAATGAATTTGGCAGAGAAGCATCTCCAACATTCATTACAATCTAAATTGCTACTGTGATCAATTTCAACAAAGGGAATGATATAAAATTATTTTCATTGTTAATATCCATGTGATAAGTATTGCCAAATGGCATAAGAACTAAGTACATGGATAATCCTTCATCACTTGACAAACGAGTATAGAACATCTGCTAGCTGTTAGAGACCAGAAACTCTAACAGAGATTTAGCTCACACTACAGAATCCTGCACTACAAACAAGCACACAATGCACAGAACAATGCTCACAGTATCAATAGAACAGTGACAAGTAAGAAATGGAGATGAATACTATCCAGACTATTATTCCCTAGCTAGGCTTCGAGGGCTAGCTAAACCTCCGTACACTTGCCAATTCTCATAACATAACAGAATGCCGAACCTTCTACCCCTGACAACTATATATTCCCTTCTCCTAACAAACTCCCACATGGCTACTCTTTCACTCCCCATTTTACCCTCACAACCCCTCACTTATTACCTGTATTCCTATCCCTCATCCCTCCCCTCTTCTTGCTATACTTCTTCTGAAACCTAGTCTCAACACTAGCTATGTAATAGAAAGGAGGGACTTTGTTTAACATTAGCATGAAATTGTAATAAAGGGGGCATAATATGTTATTAAAAATGGTTTGTTTTCAGGTTGCAGATACAGAAGCCTTGGGCCTTTTAAAATGGCTTGCCACTTACCAAACTGCTGAGGAGATGCATTCGGATGATGAACTTGTTTGCGAAACCATTCTGAGTCCCTTGTTACCTGCAACAAGCTTGGATAAAGTGCTGGAAAAGGCTAACATGGATTATGAGAGTGAATCCCAAAGAGAATGCCAGGATATTCTTGATTCAGTTGAGGATATTGTTGACTTTGAGAGATTTCAGACAAAAACTTCGGATTCTTCTGATTTTAGCCATTGTTCTCCAACATCATCTGACAAGCACACCACTCAGGTGGATCTCAAGCACTTATCTCCTTCATCTGTGATAGAGATGAAAGGTGACTACCAAAGTTGTACACCAGAGAGGGCATGGAAGAATCCTGGCACAAGGTTTACCAAGAAGAACAAAGGGAAGGAGTCATTATGGGGTTCTTTACCATTCAACACGACTAAAGAGGTTAATGATGAGTTAGAAACCGAGAAGCCCCACGTTACTGATATAGAAGTTTGTGAAAATAAATGTTGTGTTGATGCAAAAGTAAAAAATGTTGAGAGGAAACTTTCTGATGCCTTGATGACACATCCAAAAATGGATATATTTGAATCAAATTCTTTGGATGGATGCTCTTTGCGGGACTTGATGAGGATTAAACGATGTCGACATGTAGTTGAGGAGGATTATGGGCATCTTAGGGCTAGTAAAGTTAATTCAGGAGGAGGAGAAGATGAAGATAATGGTCTTTTGCTAAAACAATTGGATTTAGGTAGACATGGTAATAAGCATGTTCATTATCCCAACAATGTTCTACCAGCTTCCAAATCACAAATAAACTATTTGAAAGGTTGTGTCATTCAGTCCCAGATCTCATGTTCTTCAAAAGAGCGAGCAGATTCTGATTTGCACACAGCTGACAACTCACCTTCTCCAGACACTATTGGCTTGACTCTCAAAAACCCCCCTGTGGCAGATTGGAAAGGTGTTGCATGTGAAAATGCTTCATCGTCACCTACTGTATCCTCCTACCCTTCTCTTGTCAATGAGGACAATAAAGATGACATGTCAGGTTGCACTTTTCACGCTCTTATTAGACCCTTTAGCTTTCACTTCCTCTCTGATATATGGGTAGAATTTTAGTTGGTCAAACTATTAGTCTCTTGTAGTCTACGACTGAGTTTTTATAGAAAAAAAGCCTTGGATGCTATGTAAATATGCCTCTAGATTTTGTTGATTTCCTTGGTCAAACTAATAGTCCCTTGTAGTCTACAACTGAGTTTTTATAGAAAAAAGCCTTGGATCCTATGTACGTATGCTTCTAGATTTTGTTGATTTCCTTATTGGAAATATTGCTGATTGACTTCCTTTTTTTTTCATTTGTTTTGTATATGTTATTAGTTAAAGGAAGTACTTTGGATCATCTTCTTCCATTTTTGGGAGAGTACGGTCTAGGGAAAAATGCAATTGAAAAGCACTTTTGGAGTGATGAGTCCAAAACTCTGCAAGAAGCTAGCATAGGTGTTCCAACTCATGTTCAAAATGATGGTTCAGTTTTGTATCTTTTGACACCAGTCTTTTCACCCCCTTCAGCAGATTGTGTATATAGATCATTTTTACAAGGTAAGGAATGAGTTAGTGGGAATTTTGTTAGTCTACACAAATTTCTTTTATATATCATTTGAACTTTTTGGTTCTGGTTGTTCAGATGCTTCTCGAGAGCCTAAAGAGGCATTAGTTAAGCCTGCGCTGATGAAAGGTAACTTGTTTTGTTAGTCCAATGGGCTTGAAAGTTTAGAAGTCTTTCTCAACATTGTGCATTTTGCAGGCCATTTTGAGATTGGTTTGCATAATTCATCACCCATAGTTGGCAACAAGGCCTCAACTAAATCAGGTTCTGCATCACATTTGATGCCTACACTTGATCAAATTCACCGGGGAAATGATGATCATGATGTAGGATTTGACCACAGCGGTGATAGGACTGAAAAAATGTTGCAAAATGAAGGAAATGTTGTATCACGAAATGTATGTGCTCATGAACTTGTAGATATGTCTCATATTTCGGGGCCAGAGCAGAGATCAAGGCCTACTCCCTTGAGTCAAATCGGATTTCGAGATCCTGCCAGTGTTGGTGCCGGACAACAACTAACATTGTTAAGTGTGGAGGTATTACTAATGTCATGGAAATGCTTTCTCCATTTTTTTGTTCTTTGTGTTTGTATTTTTCATGTCCCTTTAGTTGCATGCCCTTTGACATGTTATTTAGAACTTAATACTTCATGTTACCTGGTGGTGCATGCTATATTGGTTTTAACTGGAGAAGAAAATAATCCTATGAATCTTCCTTATGCTACACTTGTTGATAGGTGCATGCGAATTCTAGAGGAGATCTTTGGCCAGATCCTTGCTTTGATTCCATCAACGTTTTAGCTCTTGCTTTTCAACATGATAATGATGTTACTTTTGAGCATTACATACTTTTGTACAGTAATACTGATGCTGATCACAGGTATTGCAATTTGTTCGTTTGCTATCTATTTTGTTTTTATTACATATAAACGACTATCTGCATTGAGAGAGAAATCTTTTTCCTTTGCTTAACATTTGTCTAAGGTATATGATTAGTAGGAATTTGCTATTATCTCCTGGTCTTTTCTTCTTTATATGTACATGGATTGTTGAATAGTAAGATTTGCAAAGTTGTTACTATTAGTCTATGGAAAACTGATTTCAGGGTTGGTGTTTTTAAGTTGTTTTGAAATGTGAATGTTGGTTGATTATTTGGGTTTGGTGTGTGTGAACCTTTGATTGTTTGCACAGTTTAGATCTCATTGGTCAAAACTTTGTTTTTGCTGAACATGACTAACAAAATCTAGATTGGACAGTTCTCATCCTTTTTCTTATGACAAGATAAATCCCTTTTTTCACCTGTCGTCATGTAAAAAAAAATCGTTTCCACAACAAATATGTCTTACCATTCATAATAAATTGATTGTATGCAGGAGTTTTGATGGAATTTCTGCGAAAAAGATACTCTTTTTCTCTGAAGAGAAGGAACTGTTTGACCATTTTATAACAGTCATCGGTTCATTGGATCCTGACATCATCGTGGGTTGGGATATACAAGGTGGTTCACTTGGCTTTTTGGCTGAGAGGGCTGGCCATCTTGGTATTGGCTTACTTAATGACATTTCTCGGATACCAATGAAAAGTGACAAAGGCCCTACCAAGAAGAAAACTTCCAACATGGATACCAGTTTGCAAGAGAATTTGGTTGCTGACCCTGCTTTGTTAGAAGATGCAATAGTTGAGGATGAGTGGGGTCGGACTCATGCTAGTGGTATCCATGTTGGTGGCAGAATCATCCTCAATGTATGGCGGCTCATGCGTGGAGAAGTTAAACTTAATATGTATACTGTTGAAGCTGTGGGCGAAGCTGTTTTAAGACGAAAAATTCCCTCTATTCCCTACAAGGTTTTAACAAATTGGTTTTGTAGTGGTCGTGGGAGAGCAAGATATAAATGTATTGGATATGTGATAGAAAGAGCAAAACTAAACCTTGAGATCATGAATCAACTTGATATGGTAGAGCACCATTCTGAATTCTCATCCCATTTACATTTTGTATTTGCTACAACATTGTTGTTAATTTTTTATTGTTCTTTTCATTTTCCATAATAGATTAACCATGTCCATGAAGCTTTTATTAGCTTAATCACACAGTTTCTAGTGATATAAAATAACATAGGCTAAATCTGTATGTTTCAATATTGCTGTTTTCTAGATGATGTTTGGTTATTATTCATATATTACTTGTGATGTTGAATAAGATATTAAGAATGATTCCATGAGATTAAAACATTTTTGGTAGGCTCCTAGTAAAAACTTGGAAAAGAGTGCCTTCTTTTATTTCTCTTAGATGCAATAGGTCAACTTGTTGTCTATTGCTTGTCTGCAATTAATCAAAGTATGTTAAAAATCAACCCTTTCAATGTTAAGGAATGTCTTTACAACTTAATTTTTTGAACTATTGAAAGGATATAGTGCTAGATAAATATATGAATGTACTGACAAGGATGGTTTGGTTTCAAACAACTAAATCTATGAACTTTCACATGATTATGATGTGCATGCTTTTTCAGATCAATCGGACATCAGAACTTGCTCGCATATTTGGCATTGACTTCTTTTCAGTTATCTCTCGAGGTTCACAATACCGTGTCGAATCCATGCTTCTAAGATTGGCACATACTCAAAATTATCTGGCCATTTCTCCGGGGAATCAACAGGTTATGATTATCCCAAGCAAGTCTTGCTTTCTAGATTTGTATTTTTACATCATTTGGGTTCCTTATACTTGTATGGATTTTATTTGCACTTGTTTTATCTTCTTTGTGTCTAATACTGGGAAGTATTGGAGGCCACTAAATTTAAAAAAAGGGTCAAAATTTTCCCTCATTGTTTGTTCAATGAGTACCCAAGTTATTTGCTGTGAGTTTGTCCGTAGCAAATTCTTCTTAATGATGCTTCATTCTGCCTTTTTCTTTTCTTGAAATACTTTACAAACTTTCTTGGCATCAAAGCAGTGACTGTATTTGCATTTACCTTAAGCATCTGTACAATAGTTTGAGTTAACCATTCACCCTGCATAGATAAACTCACACAAGATCCAAACTTATTTGATAGATCCTAAATTATTTCCGCATAATTTTGGGAGCTGGTAAGGGGAGGATCATGTTGCATTGTGGCTGCTGATGACCTTCACAGTTTTCATGAAATGATGAGAAGCTTTGGTTCTGAATATCAAATTGTCCGTCTGTTATACAGGTTGCTTCTCAACCAGCAATGGAGTGTTTGCCACTTGTGATGGAGCCAGAATCTGGTTTTTATGCAGATCCAGTTGTTGTCCTTGACTTTCAGTCTCTTTATCCCTCAATGATTATTGCCTACAACCTTTGTTTTTGTACTTGTCTTGGAAATATTTCACCTTCAAAGGTAAATACTCTAGGGGTTTCTTCATTTTCACCAGATCCAAATGTTGTGCGCAACTTGAAAGACAAAATGTTGATTACTCCCAATGGAGTGTTGTATGTTCCAGCTGAAGTAAGTACTATCAATGTATTTTCTTTTGTCTTGTTCCCTATTTTACCACCTTCTTTGAAAATTTTCTTATAAAAACTTTTAGCAGACATGTCAATCATTTTTCATATATCTTAGTGAATAAGATTGCAAACGTAAAAGCTTTAATATTAGCTTATATGGTCAATTGAACTACTTTTTTTTTTTCTCGTACATAATAACTTGTTATCTATGTGGCTGATTGAACTATTATTTATCCTTTATAAACATCATCTGGCCTTGATTTAGTTTCTTTGGGTACTCGTGCTTCATCACTGTGTCTCCTTTTTCATTGAGGCATATGTAAAAGTTGCATCTTTTCACTCCTTTCTCCATTCTTGATTGTGGTCTTCTACTCATGGCCTCCCTTCTTTGCTGTTGGCCATTCATTCTTGTGTGGATCTCTATTCACTTTTTAGTTGTGGGAGATAAGTCATATGAAATTTATTCAACGCATTAATTGTCCACTGTTTCTGTATTGCTCAATGGAGATTGTTATAGACACATTATGGAAGAAGACAAAATAGATCAAGTAGAATCAAGGGAGATCAAGCTCACAAAGGAAAGAAGATGATACAGCAAAACATAATCAAGACAATGATGGCAAGAATCAAGGCTGTAATCAAGTGCCCATAAATTAAGGCGACGATGAAGACGATAGCAATTAATCATGCTGCAAAACTATTCTACAAAATATTCTAGAATTCTATTATGATTGTGTCTTTATTTCCTAGTCAAGTCTTATAAACTATTATTATGTACTACCTAAAATAGTAGCCTAGCTTTTTTATTTAAACAGCTGAGCATAATGAAAGAGCTAGCAAAAAAGTTTAGCTCTCTCTTCCTTTAAGCTCCAAAGTAGGTTGCCCACTTTGATAAGCTCCACCTTTACAACACTTTTTTGACCATAGGTCCCCTAGAAAACCCAAGCAGAATTGTCATGTGACTAGATCCCAATCTAAGTCTTTCAACATTTTGGTATCAAAGCTTGGAGTCACAGGAGATTCAGGCAACTTAATGAACCAAATAATGAAGATGATAAACCATATGTTGGAGGAAAACAAAGTTGAGCGTTAAGCGGCAGTTGATGCCCTAACCGCCATAATTGACAATATGTCTATAATCAAGAAGGCTTAGTAAGCCAAAGACTTGAGCAGGAAACTAGCAACAAGGTACCAATGCTTGCTTGACTAGAATCTGCATTAGGGGGGCATTCATACAATAACGTTGTTTTGATCTTAAGTTTGTGTGAACTTAGGTCCAAATGACGTTTTGGGTAAGCGGTTGGGCCATCCAAGCTTGTTCGAAGTTTGAGCAAATCGAGCTTGGTCTATTGACTCTGGGTCAGGCAAGGCCAAGCCTGACTCATTTGCGATACCTAACTAGGATGTTTATGTAGATGTAATTAGTTCTTTCACAACCAACAAACAATTGAGTAGGACAAGGACCAAACACAATTGTGATACCTAACTAGATGTTTATGTAGATGTGATCAGTTCTTTTACAACCAACAAATAATTGAGTAGGACAAGGTTGGATTCATTTCATTCTATATAACTAGAGGCACCAACTTTGGTTTTTAATTTATCCTATGAAAATTGGGATTTATCATTAGAGCATTTCAAGGAATTGTGCCATCTTCGTTCTGGACCGCCAATGTGAAGCATTCCCTTTGGAGAATTCATCACCCTTCAACATACAGGGTCAAAGAAAGATACATAAGCAAATTTCAGAGTTTCCTTGTGCAGGCCAATAGGACGCACCTGGATCAGCAGGTGGATATTTTCATAGTGGGATTGTTTCAATCCATCTCCCTCGATGTGGAAATTTATCTCCCTATAAATTTGATTTCAGCCATGAGCCTTGCTAGGGCGTTCGAGAGGAAACTACAACTCAATAAAGGGGCACACCAAGGTTATAACTGGATAGCATTGAGACAAACTCAGATTATCATGGGAAGTCAGAGAGGACTAACGTAGAATAGCGATATGGAGTTAGTGGGAGGTGCACCAACCAACCTTTATCAAATGTCTAAATCAAGTTGAAATGGCAAAAAGAACGGCCAAGGGTTGTGTTACAATTGCGATGAGGCATACACTAGTGGCCACAAAGGCAAATGCCTTTTTTTTGTTGGAAGTAGCAGACTTCAAACAAGGTGAAGATGAGGATAAACTTATGTTGCCTTAGAGACTAAGGTCTCTTTCCATGCAATTATAAGTTAAACGCGCAAACTATGCATATTAAGGCATGGATACAAGGGCGATGGGTTTTGGTTTTAGTGGATTATGGAAGCATTCGTAATTTTGTAAGTGGAGGAGTAGTGCATTAGCTTGGTCTTCCTTACCAAAAACAATCAAGCCTTCAAGTCTCTGTAGCACATGGTGAAGAAATTCCAAGTCCCGACATGTGTGAAGGGGTGTGCTTACAAGTTCCCTTTGACTCTTTGTGTTGATTTTTATATGATATTATTGGATGATTTTGAGGTTGTGTTAGGCGTGAATTGGAAGCCCACATTGGATACAATTGTGTGGGATTTTTCCTCCTTGACAATGTCCTTTGGCTCAATGATAAAAAGGTGACATGGTAGGGGAAAGTATGAAAGTCATGCCTAAGGTGTTCTCAATTTAGTATTCGATAAGTTCTCATCTGGTGTTAGAGAAGTTATTGTAGTATTAGGATTTGTTTTGGGAATTAGAAGGACTGCCACTAGCTTATAGAAGATCACTACATTCCCTTCTTGTTGCGAACAAGTCATATGAAGACATGCTTAATAAAGGAATCATTCATCCTAGTCAATCCCCTTTTCCCTCGGTAGATTTTTTGGTAAAAGGAATAATATGTATTATGGTGTTTTTATGTGACTACAGGGAGTTTAATGCAAAAATGGTGAAGGAGAAGTTTCCAATTCCTTTGATGGATGAGTTATTAGATAAATTTCATGGTCTCTTTGAGTCCATTATTAGTGATTGTAATCTTGTGTTCGCAAGTAAATTTTGGTTAGAGTTGTTTCGACTCAGTAGGTTCAAGCTCAATCTCTCATTTGCACATCCACAATTAGATGGGCAAACCGAGGTGATCATTTGGATCTTTGATATGTACTAAAGATGCTTTGTAGAGGATCACTATCTTACATGCTATTTCATTTCAGGTGGTTTATGGGAGGACCCCTTTATGCCTTCTCTCTCTTATACTAAGGGTCACAATGAAGTTGAGAGCAATGGAGGACATCTTACAACAGTGTGACTAGATTTTGATGGGGTTTACAGTTGGCTTCACTAAAACCTTGTTCAAATGAAGAGGTAGTATAATGGGGCAAATAGGGAGTTGTCCTTCAACCTTGGTTTTGTTAAGGTTGCACCCACACAAAAAGGCTCTATCTACTGTGCCATTGCATCATAAATTGACACAATGTTTTTATGTGCCCTATAGGATTTCTGCCACATTGAGTAGGTTGCCTATCAGCTAGAGCTTCCTCTCAATAGTTGCATACATGATTTCTTCCATGTTTCTCTCAAGTTCATTGGTGAGCTACCTTTTTCAATACTACCACTATTAGCCTTAATGAAAAAATGTGTGAAGCCTATTTCTCTCCACATTCTCCACTCTTTCCTCAACTGTGGTGCCTTAGAAATTTTGGTTCAATGGGATGCTATACCACCTGCTGTGGTCAACCCTTGGATTGATTTCACCAACTTTTCCCAAATTTGATTTTAAGGACAAGCTCATGATTGAGGCCGGGGGTGTTGGTATAGACACGTTTTGGGGCAAGCATTTAAGTGGAATCATGAGAGATCAAGCTCACAAAGGAAAGAAGGATGATAGAGTAAAACAAAATCAAGAAGGATGAGAATAATCAGGGCTGCAACCATGGGTCCATAAATTGAGGAAACAATGAAGATGATATTAGTAATCATATTGCAAAGTATCCTACAAAACATTATAGAATTTTATTAGGATTATGCCTTTTATTTCTTATTCAAGTTGGATTAAAATTCCTATTATCATGTATCATCTAAAATAGCAGCCTAGCTTGGTTATTCAAACAGCTGAACATAATGAGAAAGTCAATCAGAAAAGTTTATCAACTTGAGATATGCATCTTTCTTTTCCTTCAAGCTCCAACGTATGTAGCCCCTTTGATTAGTAGACCCTTCCACCACTCCTCTCACCATAGGTTTCCATAAAGAAAAAAAGAACCCAAGTAGAATCGTCCTGTGACTAGATCATAATCTAAGGCTTGCAAGAGATTGCTAGTCTTTGTAGCTTTAATGTCTTAGCCTTAGCGTAACAGATTCTTTTTATCCTCATTCTTTATTTCAGATTTGGTTTCCCTCATGGACCCTTTTGTGCTTTCTCTTCCTATCCCAGCATGATGGTTAAAAAAAGTGGGAATCTTACTTTCATGTCATATGCTTAACAGATTCGTCAGGGCATACTACCTAGGTTACTGGAAGAAATACTATCAACCAGAGTCATGGTGAAACAAGCGATGAAGAAATTGGCTCCAGCACAGCAAGTCCTATGCAGGGTATGACTGGGATCCAAATTCCTATTAGAAGCAAACTCAAGTATTCTGAGATTTTTTCTGCTTGAATTTACATGGTTTTTCTATTTTTTTTTTTCATTTTCTTATGGGAAATTTTTGACATTTTGAATATTGTGTCATTTTTACTTGGCTGTAAATAAGATACTATGCAGTATCCTGAAGTGGATAATGTGTAGGGTATTATGCTTGTCCAAAAAGTGATCAATTATTTCTGGATTGTCTTAGCAGGTCCTATAATCCACATCTTTATTTTTAATTATTTTTTTATTTGAGCATGTAAGTACCCGCATGAGGTTATATTATTTATTGCTCGGTGCAAATTTAGCATTTAGTGGTTGTTGCTGGAAATCTTCTCACTGCTGTATATGCCCTGGACTGGATGAATTGCTTTTCTGACATCTAAACCAATTTCTGTCATGGTGTGCATTTCTAACTTTTGCACGTTGATCTGTTTCAGATATTTAATGCAAGACAGCTTGCTTTAAAGCTGATTGCAAATGTAACTTATGGTTATACTGCTGCTGGGTTTAGTGGTCGTATGCCTTGTGCAGAGCTTGCTGATAGTATAGTCCAATGTGGACGTAGCACACTAGAAAACGCAATTTCCTTAGTAAATGCAAATGATAAGTGGAAAGCTAGAGTTGTCTATGGTGATACTGACAGGTATATCATACCTTTTTACTGTTTAGTGATTGGCCTTGTAATACAAAAGCAAATCTGTGATCCAATTGACATTAATAAGATCTTTTTTAGTCATTCCTGATTGATGCTGTCTGAGAAATATGGCATGATAAAAAAAACTGTTAAATTCTAGCGAGTCAGATTTTTGAACTGGATATTTCTATCAGCTTCACTTTGCTGAAAATTTTCTGTCCCAACTATGGCTTAAAATGAAATTGTTGATGGCAGGTTTAAGAAGTTAGATGCTGCAAGTGTGCTTGTATCCTTGCAACTTGTGTGGTGACTTGCATGTTATTTGCACTTACCCAGACAGTAAAGTTTAGGCTTGTCTGACTTCAGTGATAACTGTTACTTTCTCGGTATTCATTTTGAGCTGAAACTATGTTAGATGGTTGGATGGGTATTATACTATTATGTAACAAACTTGTGGTTTAGTTGCTTCACACCACCACTCTCTTAATGTAATCATTGTCATAATTTTGAAATTCAATTGAATTTATTCTCAGAACGTGATTTCCATGTCAGCTACTAACATTTAAAGGATCCAATTGCACAGGAACACTTAAACACAATTCTCTGAATGATTAAACTGACTGGTGCTGCAAACGTTTTTAGAAAGACTGAATTTTTAGAAATGGTTTTTAATTTATGATTTAACTCTGTTTTTTCCCTTTACTTCTAATTTTTTATGTTTGCTTTATGCAGCATGTTCGTCCTTCTCAGGGGACGCTCTATCAAAGAATCTTTCAAAATTGGCCAAGAGATAGCATCTGCAGTAACTGCAATGAACCCAAATCCAGTCACATTGAAATTGGAGAAAGTATATCATCCGTGCTTCCTCCTCACCAAGAAACGCTATGTTGGATACAGTTATGAAAGTGCTGATCAGGTTAAACCTATATTTGATGCCAAAGGTATTGAGACAGTTCGCAGGGACAGTTGTGATGCTGTTGCCAAAATAATGGAGCAATCCTTAAGGCTCTTTTTTGAACATAAGGATATCTCTGAGGTGTGAACAATTGCATTTTGTGCATGTCTTTATTCATCTTCATAATGATCTAAAACTTTGTTAGTGAATGGCTTTATTCAGTACTATTTGCTTCCTTGCCAAGCTACATTTGTCAGATTTACGGAAGTCCACAGAAAAATTATTGCTAATTGCCCAAAGTGAGAAGCAAAAATTATTATGAAAATGACGTTCCTCCATACTATCATCATGACTATTGAAGTCATGTGCGGTAGCCCTATCGAGGCATATTTCTTCATATTTTGACTTCTATGAAGCTTTTTTCTTTGCTACAGCTGATCTTGTCCTCTTATATTATTAGGTATGTTTTCTTTTTCTTTGGATTTTAAGTGTCCATATTCCTTGTACAGGTTAAAGAATATCTGCAGCGGCAGTGGGCACGAATTCTATCAGGCAGGGTTTCGCTTCAAGATTTTGTTTTTGCAAAGGAGGTTCGCTTGGGTACCTACAGTACAAGGTCATCTTCATCACTGCCACCAGCAGCGATTGTAGCTACTAAAGCAATGAGAGTTGATCCCCGGGCAGAACCACGATATGCAGAGCGAGTTCCTTATGTTGTGATCAATGCAGAGCCTGGTGCCCGCTTGGTTGATATGGTTGTGGACCCGTTGGACCTTTTGGCTGTTGATTCACCATATAGATTAAACAATTTATATTACATCAATAAACAAATAATTCCAGCATTGCAGAGAGTATTTGGACTGGTTGGTGCCGACTTAAACCAGTGGTTTTCTCAAACACCCCGCCCTTCTAGGGAAGCTTTTGCTAAGCGACCATTATCTGTTCAGAATCCTCAAAAAACCAGAATTGACTATTACTATCTGTCAAAACATTGTTTTTTGTGCGGTGAGTTAGTTCGAGCATCCACACATATATGTGATCAATGTGCAGGGAAAGAAACTGCTATTGCTGCAGCTCTTATTGGAAGAACTTCAAAATTGGAGAGGGAGATGCAACATCTTGCTGCTGTAAGTATTACTACTATTCTCTCATGCATTGTACATTGTTGGTGCTTATTGTTAAACGCGCCAGATCCGTGTCAATGCTTCGTGTCGTCTATAATTTTCCTAGCATCATTTAGTGGATCGTGAGATATATAGGATACTTAAGGATTTTCAATTGCTATCCTTGGACCTATGTCTTCTCAAATTATTTTGGAAGATTTCTACTGCGATTATTTTATCCTCATTTAGCAAATGTTATATGGCATGAATTCGTGGATTGCAAAACTTAGTTCACAACTGAAACATTGGATTAATTGAGACAATCGATACTTTTGCAGATATGCCGACATTGTGGAGGTGGTGACTGGCTGGTGGAAGGTGGGGTCAAGTGCACCTCACTTGCGTGCTCGGTGTTCTATGAGAGACGCAAGGTTCAGAAGGAACTTCAAGGCCTGTCTTCTGTTGCTACAGATAAAGGTTTATACCCAAAGTGTATGGTCGAGTGGTTTTGAATACGTAAATCAATTCAATGCAGAAAAAAGACGATGCTAAGTTATTACTTGTATTGATCCTGCTGCTGAATAGTGAAAAGTACTGTTGTTTAGTTTTTTGCATGTACGAACTGCTGAGTAGAAATCTGCGAACGAGCCAAGTCGCTAGTGCGAAAGTGAAAATTGGTGATTTGCTCGGAATTTGCTTTGCTGCTTGCTTTCTACTCTTTTGTAGCCTCGTAGTAGATTAAAGCTTGCTTGGGACATTAAAAATATTAGTGCCTTCAATTCTATCAAGAGCTCATTTATATCTTTATGATTTAAATGGAATTTGAGATTAATCAAATTCGTTTTATAGTCAGGAAAATAAGTCCCGAATATCATTCTATAAAGTCCGAATGTATTTCATTAGTTACAGTAAAACTTCAGTAAATGAATATTCGATAAATTAATAATCTCGATTAAATAATAATTTTTTTCGGTCCCGATTTGGGTCAATGGGATAAAATAATAACTTTGATAAATGCATAAGATAATAGTTTTTAAAAAATTCTTTGAGGCCCACTGAAAATATAAAATAATAATTCATTAAATAAGTATGAAAATTACATATATAATTCATAAAATAAAGCACTTCTTAAACAATTTTTATTTCAAATTTTATGATTTTCTAAAATATGTATCTATAGTCAATTGATTCTTTTTTTTTCATGCGAATTGAATTCAATTTTATCTTTAACTTTTTAGAGGGCATAAACTACATTTGGCACATTCTTCTCATTTTGAAGTAACTTTTCAAAGTCTCTATGGCAAGAAAAGCTTCTTTTGAAGAAACATATAGTACAACGTTACTATCATCTGGATCTTCATTGTTATCATCTTCCATATCCATTACTCCTTGAATAATTTCTTCGTCCGTAGGCGATTCCATTAAAGCTTCATTTTCACTATGATAATTCAGAATCTGCTCTACGTTTATGACATTTCTATAATGTAAATTAGAAATCTTCCTCTAATCTTTGAATGCCTTCAACATCACCAATTTCTTCTTCTAGAAACATACCTTTATCGAATCGAATTTTGCAATGTCGAAAACAATTTGCAATAATTGTAGCCTTCACATCAATATTCCAAGCAGCATTAATAAAATAGATAACATCTAGGATATTAATTTTTACAGGATTTATTGCTCCCATCTCATAGCCTTCCAAAATGCTAGAACAAAAACGACGTCGATAATAAATCTTAAGTGATCGAATAATTCCAGCATCATATGGTTAAATTTTTGATGTTGTATTTGGAGGCAAAAAGAACAATTCAACATTTCTCAAGCCTTCAATAACTTTGAGATGGGTTGGGCAATCGTCTACTATAGCAGCACTTTTCTACCTGTCATTTTATCATCAAACCAACGAACAAATTCTTGAAAGAGTAACCCAATCATCCATAATTTCTTGTTGGCTCGATAATGACAATTAAGATTGTCAATATTCACATTTTTAAAGTATCTAGGATTAGCATACTTACCAATAATCCAAAGAGGTAATTTATTTGAACCATCCCCATTGCACCAAACAGTAACAGTAAGTCTTTCCTTGTCCTTTTTTCGTCCTTCTAATTGTTTTGTAGCTAGTGAATGATCTGCTTGCAAACGATAAAATAAGTCTGTTTCATCCATATTATAGATATCCCTTCAATGAAATTTGTCAATTTAGCTCGAATTTTAGGTACAGCTTCTTCAATATTCTTCATGACAACTGAACCGCTTTCACCAAACCTTCTAT
>JANZLC010000006.1:16680419-16696047 GCA_026413385.1 Erythroxylum gracilipes | reverse complement strand
TTTTCTCTCTACCGTCAACTCTCTTTCTCTTTCTTACTTATTTTCATAAATCACTGCTGCTTATCCTCCCATTCACGATTTCCCCTTTATTTATAAGCAAGACAATACTTCTTTTTCCAATTATGCCATTAATGAGTCTAAAAGTCCATTTTATCCTTCCTTATAAGCTTATGTTCTTTTAAATTTAAGTGTCTTGCCAAAAATATCCTTAAACATTCTGATATAACACTTTCTTCCGAAAGATATCTCCCATTGTCTTAAGTTTCTAATGCCACTGAAAACATTCCATTTGGTTCAGTGATTCAAAAGATACACTTCAAACATTTTGGACTGTTCTTGTCCATAACAGTAAATTATGCATAATTTTCATCTGAATTTTAAACATCCTAGAGACTGAATCAGATTCCAAGTTCTTCATACCATTTGTAGCTCCATATCTCTAATTCAACAAAAATCAGAAATCATCTCATTTCGATCAGTAAAACTCCAAAAATCATCAAAATACTAAAGTGTGTTAAGTGGAATAACACCAGTTCATAACCTTTAAGAACACACTTACTGTACCCCGTATCATTCTTTTCACTCAATCTCTCTCCATTCAATTCAGATAACTTCAATTTTATTGTAGTAGATGTAGAAAAATGTCTTATGAAACCAATGGTTCAAGAACCAGGTCATTTGGAGGTCTAGAGAAGTAGTTATGGCCAAAATACTCCAACACGTTCATGCCTTTACGAGAAATGTACTTATCTCAGTGCGAATGCCATAACTTTTGATACAGAAGTCGGACTGACTTCTTTTTTTAACCATTAGAACGAGAACTTTGAGATCTACAACCTTTATGAAGACTATGAAGGCTAATTCTATCATCTTACATCTGTATCGTCTCACTTTTTCTTCCGTCTTATTTTCCTTCGTCTGCTTTTCCTTCTGTCTGCTTTTCCTTCCGTCTGCTTTTCTATCGTCTGCTTTTCTATCGTCTGTTTTTCCTTCCGTCTACTTTTCCTTTCGTCTGCTTTTCTATCGTCTGCTTTTCTATCATCTATTTTTCCTTCCGTCTGCTTTTCCTTCCATCTGCTTTTCTATCGTCTGCTTTTCTGTCATCTGTTTTTCCTTCCGTCTGCTTTTCATTCCGTCTGCTTTTCTATCATCTGTTTTTCCTTCCCAGAACATCTCAACTTATAAAAATCATTACTTTTGAGTCTAATATCCAAATGTTTCATACTATATACCGTTGGAAAGATAATAGAGAGCTCTACAACTTTACAGAAGGAAACTTTGCCAAAATATATTTATATCAATCCCAAAGTTGCCCCTAAAGTATTATGACGAACTTCCCATTCAAACACCAACATACTACACCAAATTCTTAGTTTCATAACAAATTTTGAGACTTTTAGAGACAGAATTGAAATTTGATATCTTCATACGAAATGTATCCATATATCTCTAGTTTAATCTAAATTAAGAATCATCTCGTTTCAATGACTAGAGAAAATGTTGTGGCTAAAAGACTGTAGCATACTCAGTCAACATTTTCCAGATCACTACCAATCTTGTTTCTAAATCTTTCCTTATCACTACTCATACCAAGATCACTCTTTTTGCTCCATCCACTCTTCATTTTCAATAAAATCACCTTTAATAGCAATTATACCCGGTAATTGTCAATGAATGCATGTACTACTTTTTATACGAAAACATTCCATATTATATGCATATATGCTAACATGATGCATGAACAAGAAAATGCATTGTCTTAATTACCTTTTTAGCTCACATGTACCAAGATTTTGGGTCCTAACCCTTCATATGGGGATGGGATGTTACAAAAGGTGTGTGCATTGTATGCACAAACCACCTGTCTCAACACATAGCGTGTGTGTGTGAGGACATGTGTCTAGCGCGCGTGATACATGCTCCAGAATAGTGAAGCACGTCTGTGTGCATAAGGTGTATGTGCCATACATACCATCAGGACCCAAGCACGCTAATGTATTTGCCCTAAGCTCCGCACGCACTATGATGTCAGTCTGACGTTACACTAACGTCAACGCTACAGTACATGAAGTTAACCAAAAAAACTCAAAAAAATATTTAAAAATTTCTGTAATGATACCACGGGTCAGCTTTCGGGTCTGTGGATTTCATAAAGTAAGTTTTTTATTTTTTTGGATTTATTACATTGGTAATAAATGAAGTTTAATGCAAAAAAAGGAAATACAATTTTCTAAAGCCAGTATTGAGTGAATTTTCATGCTTCGACCTTGACATGGGGGAGATACATGAAGTTTTTGTATCTCATGTGGTAAGTTTAGTGTTTGACATCGCATGATAGTCACTGTAATTGATATTTTTCAGGAAAGAAAGTCTCAAATAAAGTTCATTGATAATATTTTCAGCACTAGTATATGATAATGAGAATATGCATCCGGATTTTGCATTTATTAATGACATATTATCACATATTGTATGCCCATACAGAACGTGAGGATAACACACAGGTGTATCCCTTGTGTTTGTGGATCTTTTTGAGTACTGATGAGAATGCAATCACTAGAGTGATCTTTCAAGTTAATATTTGAGTATTGATGAGAATGCAGTCACCAACGTAAATTTAAAGAGAGACTTTCTTCACCCAAATACATTGAGCTGAATATAACATATTATTTGAGCTTATTAATGGCTCAGAGTGAAAAAGAGACAAAGGTCAACTTCATAAATGAAGTTGCATTTCAAGAATATGAGGAGGTAACTGTTGCTTTAGAAGAGAAAGACAAAGAGATGACAGAGGAAGTAGAGGAAGAAGGAGAGGGGAAGCTTTTGTCCAAAACAAGGAAGTGGAAGAGTGGAAAAAGATGATAGAGGAAGAAGAAGAGGAGGAAAACCTTGTCAAAGAAGATAAAGTAGAAGAGTAAACAAAGGTTATTGAGGAAGAACAGGGGGAGGAGTCAAATAAGGAAACTATCGATGAATTATTAGTGGTCATCTTAACTATGGATGGTTTCTGCTTCTTATAAGACAAAATATTTGAGTCAATCGAAGATTCAAGAAGTTTTATTATTCCTTATTTTATAGACAGTTCGTTATCAAAAAGGGTATTAATGGAGTCAAATGGATTCTTAATTTGATAAATTATGCCCTTATTATTATCTTACAACATGTGGCTTATTCATAGGCTACTAAACCGTTGTGTAGAGAAATAGGTGAAAGTAAGCCACTAATTATAGACCTAGGTTTATGGTAAATATAAAGGGTACATTGAGCTAGTGACGTTAAATAAGAACTTCTTGGGAGGCAACCCATGAATTATTATATGTTTCATTTTTATTTCATTTTGTTTCCAATTTTTATATTAGCATAGGACTTTATTTCATGTTAGTTTATGTTATGATGATCTTTATTATTATTATTATTATTTTACTTTCTTTTATCTTTTTATCCCTTTTTGTTTATATTTTTGCAAGGATTGATGTATCTAATATCAGATGGACCCTTCATCAAATTCAAATCCTTGTAATTCTTATTATTCAGGGCAATATCAATTTGAATATGATTTTTTTGTTTTGTTGATATTTTACTTATTGTGTATGTTGGGGACAAGGTGCAATTTTAAGTGTGAGAAAGGAATTTCTTAAGTTTATTAAAATATTTTTTAAGTTTTATTAATTGATATCCGTAGTAGTTAAAATATGTCCTAAATACTTAAGATCATTATTGACTATTGAATTGAATTAGTATGTAAAAAGATGAAAGTTAGAATAAACTTGCCTTTCTAAGTCATATTTTTAATAATCATTGAGATAATTAATTTGAATGAAAAATTAAATATTGTTTACACACAAACGACCTTTTTATGAGATTTTGTGCCTAATAGCAAATACATCATTAGTTAAGCTCTTTTATTCTTTCATATGTGTTATTGTACATAGTGGGATAATTAAAGAACTTGCTTTAATTATTCATATTGAGATCACATTTGTTAAATTGGATGCATTAAAATGATAAAGGCATTTAGATTGGACCTTGTTTAGCCTATTTTCATGATAATTATCCCACCATATTTTATCCCTTATGAGTAACTAATTTTGACACTTAGCCTTTTTTATTGATTATAACCACATTATTAGCCTTTACCTTATTTTTCTTGAAGTCTTTTTCCCTAAAGGTTATTGACATTTACTTGATTGCTAAAAACTTGGATTTTATTGAAGAAATTTAAAGAGGTCAAATATTTCTTTAATTGTTGGTACTTGATAAATGATTTTTAAAAAAGGGTGTTTTAAGTTATTGTACCAATGGATTTATGGTATGAAGGACCTATATTGTGAAGAATTAAGTTTCTTGTAATTTTTTAAAATTTTCTTCAATTTTATCACCCTTTTTATTATCCCTATTATACCTTACCTAAGCCTCACTAAAACCTTGTAATAAGACCTTTTGATTTTTATTTCTAGTTTACTTATAAGTGGAGGAGATATGATTTTTAATGGGAGCCTATGGTTAAGAATTAGTCTATGTATTGATTTGGGAGTTCTTACACCTTTGAGGGCATTGAGTGAATCTTTGGTGAGGGTGTGAAATTTTATGCTTTTGATTTCAAAAAGATTACCAATGTGATTATTCTTGATATTAACTTATGAAGGTTGGTTCTAGGATAACTTGAATATAATTGTATGTTAGTTTGATTGATATGATATAATCATGTAAAGTGTAAGTAGACAGGTTGAGATTAATAAGGAATGGTTGTTTGTAAGATTGATGATTTAGATTATAATTTGCTTGAGGAAAAGCAAAAGCTTAAGTGTGGGGATGTCTAATAAATGATTGTTTGGATATATTTAAATACCTATATTTAAATTGTATTGCTTGTTATTTAAGAATGTTATAGTATTTTTGGCACTAATTCTCTTAAATTGTGTTTGTAAGTAATGATTACCTTCATAGACCAAAAGGAGAAGAATTTGGATGAAATAATGGCATAAAACAAAGATTTGAAGCAACTTGGAGATACACAATTTTATGCCATTATTTCATGGATCTCCAAGTTGCTTCAAATCTTTTTGTTATGCCATTATTTCATCCAAATTCTTCTCCTTTTGGTCCATGAAGGTAATCATCACTTACAAGCTGTGTATAGTGACCGTGTAAATCTCTGTAAATGTGAGGAGATTTGAAGATATTGTTTCTAGACATGTATGTTGCCCGTGTGGGTCTTTGTGCTTATGTACGATCACTAATTTAGGTGTTTTTAGAGATACACAGTCACCTATATGATCATATAATTAATCAAGTATATCCCAAAAATCCTAGCTTTTACTATAAAAGGATGTTATTAGAGGCAGATGAGGAGGCAACTTTAGAAGCATTTTTTAGTCATAAGAAACATAAAGAAGAGGTAGTTCTAAGCAAAGGACAAGGAAAACACTAAGATTTCGTCACAAGATCTAATAAAGAGCATCATTCAATCCAAATTGTAAGAAGATTCATTAGAGACAAAAGGGAGATTTAGAATATGATTTCTTTGATTTCTATTTGGTCTCCGGAATGTTTGTTATTGGTTTTGTTATCTATATATAAGAACTAAATTGTTTAGTTCCTAAACGTGAATACTAGTACTTACAATCTTTATAGGATCAACTTGTACTTGTTAGTGCTAACTACAGCTTCATTGTACACATGCGGTTAAAACTGATAAATCTTTATAACCATAGAAATCATCAATTAGTACTAGTACCAAAGTAGCCATGGAATCTATTAAAGTGGAGCTTACTACTGTGCAATCCTAGCTTACAACCAATCCTAGTGATCCTTTTTGATTTCTATGGAGAAACTGATCATATAAAACTATCTGTAAGCACTTAATAACCATACTTTTCTACTTAAATAGGGATCTAGAGTGAACTGGTTGAATAAGGGTGACAAGTGTTCTAGATTTTTCTTTAATTTTGCCCTTGATAGAAGAAATCAGAGCAAAATCAACAATATCCTATTTAGTGATTACATCTTACCCCAGGAACATCAAGATATCCAACAAAAGTTGTGAATTTTATACATCTCTGCTTTGATCATCAGGATCTTCCTCTTCCTTTATTTCTCATTTGAAGAAATTCATTTCTAAAAGATCTACATTGATGAGGTTGTAAGCTTACTCAAACTTATAGAGGATAAAGAGATAAAGGATTTTTTTTAAAAAAATGAATGGAATAAAAGCTCCTGGTCCATATGGGTGGTTATTTTCTTTCACAAATCTCAAGAAGTGATAGGTTAGTATGTGAAGGATGCAGTGCGTGAATTATTTACAAATGGCATCCTACTAAAGGAAATCAATAAAGGCCTTAATCGTTCCTGTTTTGGTGACATTAAGCCTATAGCATGCTCCAACTTCCTTTATAAGATTATTTCCAAAATTATGGATGCTAGATTGAAAAGTGACATATCATATTTGATCAGTGATAACCAAGGTGCATTTATGGAGAATACAAATATTGGAGATAATATTTTGATAGTTCAGGAGTTACTTAAGGGGTGTTCAAAAAGTAAATCCACTTCAAATTGCACCATACAAATGGATTTCCCTAAGGATTTTGACAGTATAAGCTAGGATTTTCTATTAAAGCTATTAAGTTGTTTGGTTTCCTTGAAGTATTTATTGGTTGGATTAAAGAGTGTATCACATCAACCTCTCATTGTGTTTTGGTGAATGGCAACCCCTCAGAGATCAGCAAAGGTGCAAAAGAGTTAAGACAGGGGGACCCCTTATCCCCCTACCTCTTTATATTGTGCATGAAAGCTCTTAATTTGGTTATCAAACGTGAAGTTGGAATAAACATGAAGTTTATATATCACTCTAAATGTAGGAAAGTTGAGTGAATAAATTTAAGTTTTGTAAATGATCTTTCATCGTTTTATAGAGCTCATATGGAATTAGTTCTGATATTACTAAATATTCTGGATGAGTTCAAAGGAATTTTTGGATTGGAAATCAATTTCAACAAAAGTCTTCTGATATTAATAATATTAATAAATATTCTGGATGAGGTCAAATGAATTTTTTGATTAGAAATCAATTTCAACAAAATTCACTTCATAATCTCTAAAGGTAGCTCAATTAGAGACTCATATAATAAGAATCACTAGTTTGCAAAGGAAACAACCCCCTATGATGTATTTGGGACTTCTAATATCCACAAGAAGACTAAACTTCAATGAATGCTTTCCTCTGGTAGAGAAAGTTCAAAGAAGGCTTAACTCTTAGGTGAATAAATCTCTATTCTATGCAGGTAAACTTCAATTGATCAAATTTGTCCTTTGTTCTCTTCATATATATTGGTGCTTTTGTATGTTTTTATCTAAAATTCTCATCAAGTCTCTTAAAAGAATGCTAAGAAAATTATTATGGGGCCATTTTAATGGTGAAGGGAGAGTTGCAAAAGTCAAATAGTTTAATATTTGTTTCCCTAAAGAAGAAGGAGGGTTATGAATTAATTCTATCAAGACTACTAATCTTGCTTTAATTCATAAGAGGCTTTGGTGGATACTAAAGAATAAGAACTCCTTATGGTTAAAGTGGATGCATAGCTACTTGCTTAAAGGAAAGAGTATTTGGGCTATTGAAAAGAGCTCCTTATTCTCCTACTTCTTGAGTCAATTGCTTAGATGAGAATATGGTTAAGCTAGAAATGAGTTGTAAAATTGGTAATGAAGAAACTAAATTTGTGTGGTTTGACAATTGGTTAGGCTATGGACAACTTATCCAACTCTATAGGATTCATAATGCTATGCAGATTTATCCTCTAGATGCTAAAGTAAGCACATTGATTAGGTAAGGTGTTTGGCAATTGCCTGAAGAAATAAGGGATCTCCAACCTAATTACTCACCTAATCCCTCTACACCAAACATATACTTTGACAAGGAAAGTTACATTTAACTACCAAGAACACCAAGGAATTAATATACTAGAAACCCTAGAGTAGCTTGGCATAAAATGATATAGAGTAAATGCTTACTGCCTAAAAAGCTTTTTCTTCTATAGCTGTCCATCAAAAATAGGTTGAGCACAACATGCAGAATAAGTTATATGACTACAAGCAAAATTTGCTCCTTATGCCTAGAATTGGATGAAACTTAGGACCATTTGTCTTTTGTGTGCAACTTTGCAGCTAGCATCTTCAATATAGTGAAAGGGATGTGCATATGGAACATTAATGAGAATTTAGTAACACAAACTATCCAATGACTCATATATCATACCACATATTAGAAGCAACTTTGAAAGTATATACAACTCATTAGGGACTTGTGTGCAAACCATCTAGAAGGAAAGGAAATCCAAGAGATTTAAAAATAAAGCTACTTCTCTGGATGGATTAATCTCAAAAGTGGTTAATAGTGTAAGGGAGTTGATTTTGCTTAGGGACATTGCTAAAAATTGCAATTCTAATTTGGTCTCTTCTCTAGGAATCTAATTTGCAACATTTTCTTCAATATGCTATGCTTGTAAGAGTTTATAGTGAGTTTTGAACTATCTTGGAAGGGTAATACTAACATTTATATGACCAATGAATTTCTTTAATTTTTTTCAAAACTAATCAGAGAAAGATAGAGACCTAATTAGGCAATAATTTCTTATCTCATATATATGCCCATAGCTGCTTAGTTAGATGAGGTTTAAAAAAATCTTTCATAAGATTGAAAGCTAAATTTCTCCAAGGGATGATTTGTTAAAAAATAAGAGTCCTTTGAATTAGGATGGGACTGGTGCAATACACAAGAGATACCAAGCCTTTGTAAAAATAAACTTTGTCATTCTTCATTCCTAATAATAGAGCTAAGCTTTGCAGCAGACAGGCAAAATAAAGCAGTGGTTTATTAGGAACCATAATTATCAAATCACAAAGAATCCAGTTCCACATTGAATATTAACACTTGGTACAATTTTTTGTCAAAGTTTTAAATATTAAAATTTTTAAAAATAATTATCAGTTACGAAGATATGTTCATTTTTTGTGGAATTAACTCCCATTTCTTTTGACAACATCACAAAACAATCTGCTAAATTTTTATCTAATTTTATAAAATAAAAGTTGAATATATTTGATATTCAATATAATTTAGTCAATAATCCTATTGACTAGCAAACGGGATGCTTAGAGTTAAGTAAGTCGCATTACAAAACGAGGTACATCAAATGGAAAGAAGATAGAAAGAACAAAATCCAAGGCTTCGATATCAGAAGAAAACGTGCTTTTATCAGATAGCTCTTGGAGGCTTCTCTAACAGAGCAGAGAAATAAACCTCGTCCTTGGATTTAGGAAAAACAATCCACTTGAGTTTCTTGTACCTGAACTGAAGAAACATGTACAAGTAGTCGTCAATATCCTTCCTGTTACAAAAAAATCTGTCAATCCATAGCAACCCTCCTGGCCTTAACACACGATCCCAATCAAACAGTATGAAATCCATCAATAACAGGTCTATCCACCCATCCATGAACCCACTGCTATGAATCATGTCCATGGTGTTGTCGAAGAATGGTAGCCGTTGGTTCAAGGATATGTACAGAGGGACCAAACCTCTCAGTGCAACCGTCTCACTGAAAGGTGCTCCGAGGTTTAGAGCAGTTGAGACAATGGTTACGTTGTGTTCCTTCATTCTAGCAGCAAATGTCCCAGTGCCTACACCAAAGTCTAAGCCTATTCTTATCTCTCCTGGCTTTGTTGCAAGAACATCCCTGATCATGAAATTCACGGGAACTGAGCCGTTGGCAGTGACCCACTTGAGCTTTTCCTTTTCCATCTCGAAACACCCAGTACATTTCGAATAACCTCGCTTGGGATTCTTGCTTGATAAGCACTGAAAATTCCTGCATTGATAATTGCCCCACCTCACATTTCTGTCATCGGGTAATTTCCATAGGGATTCATTGATGGGATATGGTTTCTGGTATACTTTTGAAGCCCTTGTTAGGCACCGTCTCCGTGGCAGAGGATCACATCCGTTGAGCATCAGCTTTTGAGCCAAATTCCAATCGTCTTTACAGAATGATCCAATGTCATAGTCCATATATTCTTCCAATTCTTTCTTCATAAGAACACAAGCATGTCCTATTGTGTTATATATCCTTTCGGTTCCATAAACGTTGATCTTCCCAACTCTGTTTTCCTTGGGAGTTATGTACTTACGAATCTCCTCGGTAATGAAAGTATTAATCAAAGGCTCCACTTTCATCGTTGCGTTTCTAATCCCTTCTGGTTTCGGAAGCCGTATCTGCCTGAGAGCCATATGTGCACTGTACAGAGGTCTAAGTACCTCCTGTTACAAAAATCTCTTGTATTCCTGAACTGAGAAGTTAGTTTTATCCAAGTAATCTTTGTTCTTCTCAATATTCTGTGCATTTTTTTCCACCGTTTCTTGCAGATTATCCATTCTTTCAAGAATTTCTTCGACCCGATCATTAAGTGATTGCAGATCAAATCCATCATAAGCATCCTTAACGCTATAGAAATAACGGCATATATCGTCATTGTGAAGGAAAAACCCCGCATTGTAAAGCTTAAAGAGGCTTGCCAAGCTTACAACTATTACGAGCCCTCCCAATATAATCTGAAGCCATCCCATAACGCTCGCTAATCTGCACTTTGGAGAGCATAGCCTCTTCATGTCTTAGGAACCAGTAACCTTTTCTGCACCTACTGCAACTCTTGCCTCTTCTTTCCTCTCCAGTGTTTCGAACTACTTGGACTTCAGATTAATAAAAATGATGAAATATGAAAAACTAGAGGAGAAAAGGGCACCACATGTAGTTAAAAACCAACAGTGACAGTTTAGATTAGTAGATATTGCCCGAGAGACAAGACATACGAAGTTGTTACCGTGGTATGATGAGCATGCAATACGAAAATCTTCAGACCAAGTTGCAGAAAACTGGACGAAACTTTAAATCAAAAAGTTCTAATGAAAGAAAAAGGCAGAATTTAGCGAACAAATTAACGTCAGAATATACTCGGCAATTACCGTGCAAAATTGAAAATGAAAACTGGGAACAACTCCGATCTTTACTTGCAATCTGAAGACATTTGAGAGGGAGACAGAGATCTCGAAAGCTCCTTTTCTTCTCATCAAAGACGATGAATAATTCCTCTCTAAAACGTGACAAACAAGTCCAAGCTGTGCTTAAAAGACAGTACATGCTAACTTGAACTGTTGTCAAAATTAGCTTTAGAGCTGGATATCCGTGAATGTTAAGCATAAACCCGGAACTCGGCGATGAGTTATTAATGGGACAGGTTGCTAAGCACAAGGACAATAAAAAACTGCAGTCTCGTTCTGGAAATTTAGGGAATATCAACTGATGTTTTTTCCAGTGGTGCAGCGCGTTGACTTTCACTGTGAGACAATGAGTTGCCTAGGTGGGTTCTATCCTCGTCCTCGTCAACACCGGGACTTAGGCCGGAGCCTATGGATAATCTTATTAGGTTTTCTCTGACGTCTCATTTCATTGTCATATAATAATTATACAAGTTTCATATTATTAGTGTTGATCAACTTTAATAAGCAAATCATTAATGAATCGAAATATTGTTGATTACAAAGCATTTAGGAAAATTGTATACAACAACAAGATGGAGTTTTCAAAGAGAGGTGATCTCCTTACTCTCAGATTTTATTCTTTTATGTTCACCGCCCTGTTCCTGCGTCTTATTCTTTAACTTCCCTTTAGTTTTTGTACTCTATCTTCGTGTTGTTCATGTATATGTTCTTTTCATCTTATCCGCCTAATCTTTGGGAGCTCCTCAACTCTAACGGCTTTTTTGTTATTTCCTACTATTTTTCCTTCCCACCTCCTTAAGTTTTATTGTTTTAGCAACGATTTTTTAAAAGCTTTTAATAACTGTTCTTATTTTTTTATTCCAAGCATGTGAATTTTACTCCTTGCACCCCTTTGCTCCTGGTCTATCTTCTTCAGTTCCTTCAGCTATTCTCCTAGCTCTAATCAAGATGGCACTGTACTTTTTGATTCCCAAACCATATTTCCTACACGAATCCCAAGCATCAAACCTTGATTTAATTGGAAGTAGATGGATAAGAGATTGCTCTAGGTCATCCTTGCACTATCGTACCCCTAACAACTCTAATGAATGTACATTTTCCCCTACACTTAAAGTTCTAAAAGAGGGAGAGTAAGAAGCTAGACCATTACATTCTAAAGAACCTCGAAATCATAAAACTGCCAAATACATTGACAGAAAATATCATATCATAAAGGAGATAATACGTGGTGAGGTGAATATGATAAAGATTCTCATAGAACAAAACCTTGCTGATTCATTTACGAAGACGCTGTCTCAAAAGAGTTTTAAGGATCATCTAGCAGGGATAGGAATGAGGGATATGTCAAACTTGCTTTAGGGCAAGTGGGAAATTGTTAGAGTTATGTAAATATAGTGTCCTGGAAAGCAAGTGTATTTACTTATAACTTAATTTTCTTCCAGTTATTTTTGTAATGAAAATATTTATTATTAATAAAACAAAAGAGTTTGGTTTTTACGAGCATTATATATCTAGTCATAAGGTACCGAGATTCTTTTATAAGTAATATATATTTATATAGAGAGAGAGATGTATGGGAAACATATATATTATGAGAATCTAAAACAATGGATTCACAGTTGAATAATCAAATTGGTCGCTTGATTATGGTTTAGATTGTAGTGTTGCGATTTATCTCCGTGCAAGTAAAAGAGTTTACTTTAAGGGAATGATGAGTTTCATATCATGATAGTAGTTGACTATCAATAATGGCACTATAAAATGAATCTGGAATTAAGTATGTTTTAAAGAATAAAGCGGGCTATTACTTTAATCTTAAAATATACAACTTAAGCATTCGTTTATTATGGACCACAATCTTAATAAGTGGTGAACTCATATGTGTTTCATTATAATCCTTGATATGATCGGAATAGATTTTTACAGAGTATCAATCCAGCCTCTGCATGTTAGAATTATTAATTGAAACATGTATCAGGGAATATTCACTCAAATAAAAAGTTTATAGTGATATTATCACTTCTAGATGTTTTATGGAGATTCGTGATTAAACTGACACCAGTAGTTTGATGGACTAGCTACCCATCAAGTCTTAATACCAAGATGAGATCTTATGTGCTAATCACCATACAGAGTAAAACGGGAGATCTAGAAGGAAAAACCAACATAAGGGCAAAACAGTAATTTTACCTTTTATTATGCGGATAGCTATAATATAGTTCATATTAGAGTTTGCAATTGGACATCCTATTTGAAACATATGTTCTCATAATATTTAGTAATTCAAGAGTTCAACTAATTGTCTTTAGTGGAATGACATTTAGTTAATAAGCTAGAATTAATTCTAATGAGATTAAATTAATTCTAAGCTTATTGGAGCTTGAGTTATCAAAGTCCAATAAGATTCTCCACTTGGCTTCAAGGAAGGTTATCAAGCTAAGTAGGAAATATAAATGGAGGTTTTATAAGCCAATAATTGAATGTTGGGCTTGCACTAATTAATGGTTAATTAGAAGTCCAAATGTTCATTTAAAAATGGGCTAGACTTTGGTTTAATTTGATTAATTGGATTAATTAAATTAAAACAAAAATTCTTAAGAAAGGAAGGTGCATTTTCAGTTTTATTAGGGCTGAATGTGCAGCTGCACATTTGACATTAAATTGCTAAATAAAGATGGTCTTTGTTACGGTTTATCATCATTAAATGGAGTTATGAACTTACCATTAAATGGTTTAATGGTTATCTTTTAATGTTAGCACATAACCTATTAGCATTCATTGGATTATAGAAGAAAAATGTACATTGGATGGACCATCTTCCTTCTTCCATCTTCCAAAACCGAAATTGACATATCAATATTAGGTAATTGGTCTTCTCATATAGCCATCTTAAAATAAATGAAAAGAGTCTCATTTAATGGCTTCTTTATGTTTGATTAAAGAAAGGTATGATGCATTGGATGCTCTCCCTCTTCTCTTTTTTCATGCATAACCAAATTTAGGAGGGTAAGAAAGTGTTCTTGCATTGTTTTGATCAACTCTCTCCTCTCACCTATGCATGCCCGAAACCTAGATTGAGAAGTGTCTTATTGTTTCCTTCTTTCTTTTAAGAAAATACTCCTCCAAAGTGTTTCTTATCCTTTCCCACCAAAGGATCTTGTTAACCAAGTTGTCTAAGAAGAAAAAGTGGTGGATCAAGTTGGTTGAGGTTATAACAACAAGGAGTGGATAGATTGACAAATGAAAGGATTCAAAAGCAAAGGCTTTGAGTATAAGAAGAAGGAGAGGATAACGCAATGAGGAAATTAAGTTGTAGCAAAGGAGTTGGTAATATCACTATCTTTTTTATGTTTATTAGTATCCTTATAGCATATCATGTATAGATTGGCATGATGATTTGGATATATTGCTTCCACTGCAAATAAGATTTCTAAAAAGTTTTGTATTTTACCGGTTCTCCAAATATGTCATGTTTTCTTTTTTCCGATCCAACAATTGATATCAGAGCTAGTTTCTAATGCATGATTTCGGTTCCTATATGGTTGATGCATGGGTTGGCAATCATTTTTCATATGCTACATATTTTTATGTGATAGAAATATTTATGGTGTATGTGACGCTCTTTTTGTTTTCCATAGAACTTAGATTTACTATGTAAGATTTCTTCATTTGGTTTGTAACAAGGAGGGTGGTGTAATGTCACCATGTTTCCTCCTTGGCTTCATTTTTCTGTTTTCTTTGATTTTTTAATGTACAAATTGATGTAATGAAGAAGATGAAGCAACTATGGATTGAAGAAATGGAGAGCTAAAGGTTTCGGTGTATCCTTTTGTGTATTGACATAGTTTTGGTTCTGTCAGAACAAAGATGCTGGACTTTTGTTTCATGGAATCAAGTTTCGGTTTTTATAAAATACTAAGTGCTGGTTTTTTGTTTTAGTAGAATGAGTTTCGGTTTTAATGAAAACAAGTGTTGGAATTTTTTGTCGTGACAAAGATTCAATTTTATGAAAATCTAGTGTTGGAATTTTTATTTTCAAAGTGACAAAATTAAGTTTTTATAACTGCCATTACTTTTTGTTTATCGAATAGGCCAGATCATGTGAGCGAAGAGTTAGAAGCGAAAGATCCAAGTCCAAGAAAAATATTTTGGGCCTAAAAGGCTTGTAATTATTTTTGTGTTTCTAGGATGGACAATCAAAAGTGGCTTAATTAGTTCATATGATGAATGGAGAAATGAATGCAAATAATATGTGATTGCATGTCATTTAGAAAATTGCCAACCCTAAGCCTTACCATGCATTCATTATGTATGAGATCTATAATGAAACAATATAGGATGGATAATAAATTGCATCTAGACAATATGGTATTCAAAACTTAAAGTCCAAAAAGATTGAGTGGGAGAGGATGCTCATATAAGCGTCCACAGTCTCCAAATGATGGCCTATTTGCATGTAGTGAAGTGTTACTGATCGCGGCTCTGTCGTTCGATTAAATTAATCGACCTTGGAAACCGGTCAAAATAATTAAATTCCAAGGATTGCAGTATAGGATGCAACCTCGGGTCGTCTCT
>JANZLC010000006.1:16661031-16680319 GCA_026413385.1 Erythroxylum gracilipes | reverse complement strand
CAATCATATAATTGTGCAAGATGTGCATGTCACAAATAAATAATGCATGAAGTACAAAATCCTAATTTCTCACAAAAATTTTCACAACATTTCAAAATTCACAATTCTAACCCTAACATGGGTAACGGGATGCTACATACAATATCAAGAAGAGGATACAATAATGTGAAAAAGATACACCACCTAGGAGAGGATACATTGCCGAGGATAGGATAGCACAACGAGGAGTTAAAGTTGTAGCGAAGGAGTTGGTAATATTTTCCATCTTGTGATTATGCAAATACTTTTCCAAATACCGTATCATGCTATGCATGTTGATTTAGTCATATTGCTTCCATTGCAATTTTGATTTCTAAAATTTTTTGAAATCTACCGTTTTATCCAAATCGTGCATGCTTTATTTTTCCGATCCAACATCCATATGGATTAATATCATAACGTACCCCTTAAGTATTGGTCGATAAAAGGTTTAAGGCTTTTAGCTAGTTGTATTAGTTATACTAGATTATGTGTGAGTGTTGAGCTAGAAAAAGAATTGCTAGACACTATTCCCTTAATGAAACTTGGAAAAGATGATATTTTATTTGAATATCTCATTTGGGTTTCTTATTTATGGAAGCCAATACTAAAGCAGCAATGTAAATAATAATAAGCTACAAGTAGAAGATTTATTTTAATGGACTTTATTGAACTTATAGGCCTTATAGCTCAACAAAATGTGACTTCTACTACCATTAATTCACAACCAGCTTGAATGGAAAGTTCAAAATGTAGAAGAGGATACCCTAGTAATACAAATATTTATATGATGAGCATGGATAAGCTTCAACAAGTAGAAACCATAATGGATGAGATAAATGGTTTATTGCCCTAAATGTGAATATTTATGCAATTAGACTAAACACAAAGTGAGATAAATGGTTTATTATCATAAATGTGAATATTTATGCACTTAGACTAAACATAAAGTTTTGGTCATAGGATGAGGCTATTAAAGCTGAAACAATTCCTCAAGTAACCTAAGAAGTGCCCTCAATTTCCTTTACAAATGTGGAAACCAAAGAGTTGATTGTTCAGGAATTTAAGTGATGTGTGCTAGATTGTTTATACATTTCCTCCATGACACTTAATGATTAATGCTTTGAAATTTTTAAATTTTTCATTTTAGTTCATATTTAGTTTTAGGTACAATTTGGAAGCATAAAAGATAAATTGAGTTAAAGGCACATTCTTTGAGCCATCCGCTTGATGTTCACACTCAGTTGTCATTGTGAAACAAGAAGGAGAAGGATTATAGTGAAGATGGGATAAAAAATGCCATAAAAAGAAGAATATATCATGCAATGCAAGATGCATGGTCGTGTATCCACTTCCATAGCTATGCACGTTCATAAATTGGACATTTTAATTGGTTTAGACAGTTGGATGCACAGTCGTGCACCCAACTGTGCATGTACCCAAAAACCTAGTTTTTACTATAAATTGATAATTTTAGTGGCCAAATGGAGAAGAATCGTTTTGGGACTTCGTGAAGGGCAAAACACTTACTCTTTGGAGACCCATAGAGGGTTAAGCTTCCTTCTTCTGGTTCAGAAACCAAAGTCGAGCATCACATTCGAGCACTTCTTCATTATGTAATTCTAAATTTTAGGAGTTGCAATTAGTTATTATACATATAATTTTATTTTAGTTTGTTATTACATGTGAGAAGGGATGCCTATTCATCTAAGACACACATTAGCCTAATATTTTCAACATCAATGTGATGATAAGAAGGTGAGGATGATCTACATTGGGTCGTATGTGACTAGTTTGGCTAGGATGATGGGAGTCTTTGGTAAACTACCACTTATAAGACTACTCGACACCATGGTCTCCTTGTGTCTAGATATATTTAAAGAACATGCATATGGTGACACATAGGCAAAGACTAATAGGTGATATCTATTGATTGTTTGGAGCTCAGGATAAGCAGGTAGTTGCTAGAGTATAATATAATCGCCCTAATATATAGGAGTAGTAGTCAAGACTAGACTCCACTCAGCAACCAAAAGGAGAGCTCAAGCATTAGGATTACTCTTTAGAGAATGTGGGCATGCCTAGGCGGCTGACACCATCTCCACATCAGGACCAACTAAAGATTACCAAATTGGAGAATATATATGGCATATTTAGAAGTGTAGCATAACATCTGGAATAGACGGTGGAAGCTGACAGAGCGTATGGTGCAGTTGGAGACAAATGACAGATAGATGAAGAAGGCGCTTGTTAGGATGGCAAGACACATTGGAGTCACAATACCAACTCCACCAACAAAACCTATCACGTAATGTTCGATTCCACAAAAATTAAAAGCTTGTGCTATTTTAGGGGCAACAGTTGAGGAAACCTAAGAAATGGATATTTGATGTGTATGCTTTTACTTGTTGAGTGTTAATGTTTTTAATTATATTTGTGATACTTTCCGTTCTTGGTTTAGTAGTTTAGTTTAGTTTTTAGACAAGTTTGATGTTTTGTTAAGTATGTAGGAACAGGTGAGCAAGATGATAAAAGTTGGTGAAAGAAACAAGGAAAAATATATCTATTGCGATCGTAAGGAAGCATGATGCAAGCGCAATTAAGGTGCGATCGCAAGTCATTGAAGTGCGATCACAATATCAATGGATCTTCTGGAGGTAGCTTTAGTTGCGATCGCAAGTTTCGAAGTTGTGATTGCGACAGAAAAAGACTTGAGCAAAGCATTCGGGTGCGATCGCAATCAGGACTTTTGACCATAAGATAGGCTATTCACATACGGGTGTGATCGCAAATGTCATGGTGCGATCGTAACTCACAACTTCAGGAGCGATTCCAACATTTTGTCACATATTTAAATGAAATGTGAAAGGTTAAAAGAAGTCCTCAATGTGAGAGAACGTGGGAGGAGCTATTACAATTCAATAGAAGTGGACAATCATGAGGAAACGCAGAAAGAAGGAATATTAAAAAAGGAGAGGTACGAAGAAAAAGGGGAGGAAAAAGCAGGAAGAAGATAGAGGATAGGAGCTCTGTGAAGCTTGTAATTCAACGCATATGAACATTTGTTTTCCTTTTAGTTTATTTTCAGTTTGTTTATGACGTGTACTTTCTAGTTTCTTATTCAAAGATTGTTTCACCCTCTATGGTGAATCTTGTTTCTGAACTTCTGTTGGGTATGGTTACTGTTCTTATGAATAGCTTTTATTAGATCTTAATGAGAATTGAGTTCTTTTAGAAGAATCATACAAATCTAACTTGCATGCTGAGAGATTAGTGTCCAAGTTTTATTCCTCGAAAGTTATGCGGTTCATCTCTATTTCATTTATATCCAAATTGAGATATTTGTATTACGATAAAACAAAGTAGGTAATTCAAACTTGAGAGAGAAGAGTTACCTCTTAAGAGACTTGGGAGAGTAGAATAAAAGAATTCAGATTTACTTAGTAGGAGTTGAAACAATTTTTGGAAATTTTAAGCTTGTGAATTTGTGAGAAGCAATTCCTTTTACATCTAGATTAGTTTTGTCGTAGTAGTTTTAACATAGTTGATTTATTTATATCTTTTTCAACTTCTAGATCTTTTTATTATTAACTTAAACAATCTACAGAAGAATTTAATTGGTGCTTAGTATAAATCCTCGTAGGAACGATAATCATACTATAATAACCTGTACGCTTGCAGTCGGGATCCAAGTGCATTTTTATTTATAACTCATCAATATTCCCAGTACATTAGTAGACTAACAAACATAGGGGTGATCCAAGATGCTCATTAGGGTGTTTTTTGTTTCTTTCATTTTCATTTTTATTTATCCTATATTATTAGTTCATTTATTTATTGTTTTGTTTTATTGTAATAGGTAACAAGAGCTTAGCCCTCTTAAACTTTTGTTTTGCATTATTATTATCTTTTATTTTTATTCTATTGTTATTTATTTTCTTTTCTTTTCTTTTTCTTTTTACCTTTTTATCCCTTTGTATTTTTCTTTTGCAAGTATAACTGTATTTAATTTGGGATGGAAATTACAACAAGTTTAGAATTGTATAAATTATTGTTCAAGGAAGTACCACATCAATATCCCTTTCTCACTTTATTTTTTCTTTAATCTTATATTTTTCTATGATTTTATTGCATACATTAAGGATAATGTACATCTTTAAATAAAGGGAAAGAGTATTGAATTTTGGAAAAATTTTGAAAAAATATTCAATATTGGGTCAATTATCAAGCTTATTATAATCCTTGTTATTCATTCTTATTAATTTACATACCAATTTAGTTAAAATATGTCTGAATCATTTTAGGTTATAATAGATTATTGAGTTGAGTTAGTATACGAAAGGATGAACGCTAGAATAAACGTACTTTTATAAGTTGTATTTTTAGTAGTCATTGAGATAGCCAATCTTAATTGAAATTCCATATTACTTACACACATTGGGCTTGAATGTGACCTTTTAAGCTTAAAAGCTTTAAAAGATTATGTTATATTCTATTATTCTTTGTTATGTGTTTTATTATGCATAGTTGGTTGATTCTAGAACTTGCTTTTATTAGTGATGTTGAGACCACATTGTCAAACTAGAGCCATTAAAATGATAATGGTGCTTACATTTAAATAATTATTTTATCCTATTTTTCTTTTATTATCACCTGCCCTACCTTATCCTTTAGGATAACCAATTCAAGATGCCTTTTCTTTGATTAATAATCACAATGATAGCCAATTACCTTATTTTTCTTGAAGACTTTTCATTTATTTTTGAAATTTGAAGGATTTGCATTTCTTGATTGCATAAAAATTGAATTATATTGAAGAATTTTAAAGACAAGGTTCTTTGTCCCTATGATTGTTGTTGTATACTAAACATTAATTTCTTCTCAAGTTGTTGTACAACCTTATATTCTCTCCAAAGTGGTTGAAAGTTTAAGTTTGGAAAAAAGAAAGAAAAGCAAGGAAAAGAAAGGTTGAAGAGTGAGAAGAATTATTATTTTTATGTCAGTTTAAAGTTTTGTTTGAAGGATCTATACTACAAAGAACCAAGTTTTATGTAGTATTGTTTATATAAATTTCCTTCACCATGTTACATTTTTAATTATCCTTTCCATACCTTTATTCAGGCCCTATTGTACCCTATTTAAAAGACCTTTTTATTTTTGCTTTAAGTTTACTTAATAGTGGTGGAGATGTGATTTTGTTGCAAGCTTATGGTTTAGACTCCTTCTATATATTGATTGAGAGTTTCATCATATCTTCCACACTAAAAACTTTAAGTGAATCCTTTTTTAGGGTATGGAATTTTAGGTTTTCGATTTCAGAAAGATTGTCAATCTGATTACTACTGATATTGGTTTACGGAGTTCACTCTAGGATTGTTAGAGTCCAATCATATGTTGATTTGATTCATAAGATATGATAATTTAAGGTCTAGATGGATAGGTTGACATTGAAAAACGATGGATATTTTTAAGTTGATAATTTGGATTATAATTTTCTTTAGGAAAGCAAGTGCTTAAGTGTTGGGAGGTTTGAAAAATGTTTAATAGATTATATTTTAATCTCATATTTAGTGTATCTTAGTTGTTTATTTAAAAAAAATATTATTTTTTATACTTAATTCTTTTTTATTATATTTTTAGGAGATGGACGCGAACCTTAACATAGATGAAACAACATCATTTAACTGTGTTAACAAACCGTGTAAGCTGATGGAGCCAGGTTACCACATAATTGTTGAATTTTGAAGTGAAATTAAAGGACATGGTCATTGTACATGGCCATATAGGTGACCACGTCTAGAGTAGAAGTCATAATTTTGAAGTATAAAAGGCAATTAAAAGAATGCAAGTTTTAAAACACAATTCTTAACCTTAGAGTGGCAAAGAAAGTAGAGAATAACTCTAAGATCCGACTGGAGAGCATATTTCTATCAAAGTTTATATAGATTTTATTAGAGAAAAGGGGATATATAATGAATTCTTTTGTTTTAAATTCTTCTTATAAATCCTTGGCTATATTTCCTATTTTTATGAACTAAATTTGTTTAGTGCCTACGTATGATGAACCTTGGGATGGACTTTGTGATTTGATTTTTTAATTAATGCAATTTGATTATTAATTCATTAGATTCAATTATGTGTTTTGATTATTTCTTGAATTAATATTTTGGGGATATTATTCTATATATAATTTCATGCAATTGAGATTGAGGAATTCTTTGTATGGATAGATCTATCATAATTGAAAGTAGTAGCATGCAAATCTAGAGATAGGTGACATAAATCCTCTGAATTAGCGTCAAACATAATAGTAAAACTAACAAATCGATAAAAGCAATCGTAGAGGTTTTAACTAGAAAGAAATTTCAGTTAATCAACTTCAGATTGGGTGTTGATAGTTTTAAGAAAGATATTAACATAAGTCAATGATCTTTAATTAAATTGCATGATAAAAGGTTAGCAGCTTAAGAAATCTTAAAAGGAATTCATTATCTAGGCACTGCAATTTGATTTGGTTAATCATTGAGTGATTTATGTTCTTGGTCATTAGCCATATTGAACTTTAGTTTAGCTTTACCATTTTTATTAAATTTTCATATTATTTTGTCAGTTAGATAATGGAAAAGAGGTAATTACTAGTACCTATGTGGGATTGACACTCAGATATTCACTATACTATAGTTTGATAAGTGCACTTGCCTTTATAGATCTATGAGATAGGGATCTTGCATATCACCGATCACGAAACTTTTTCATTTTTGTGACTTGTTTTTGTGCTCCTCTTTTCCTTAGTTTATTATTAATTCTATTCTCACCCTTATGGCTTGGTTATCTCTCCTATGTTATCTTAACATGACCATCTCACCCCATTTTTTTAATTTTACTATTTTGTTGTTTCATTCATTTTTGTGTTTTGTATTTTTCTTCTTTTGACAAACTAATTCAAAATATAAAAACTAATTAATCTAAAACATTTAAAAATATTGATATAAAATAAATTTAAAAAGTCACAATTGATAAATATTGAGATAAAATAAATTAAAAAATCACAATTAAAATTAATAAATCCCAATTAAAAATAATTATCTCTATCTAGAAATAATTACAAATAACTAGAAAATAGAAAATAAATAAATATAATTAATACTAACACAAAGAAAATTTGATAAAATATAAGTATGATAAAATACGATCAAACTTATTGAAAAAGTTTATGAAATAAAAGGAGACTAATGTAATAGTAAAAATCCCAAAAAATAATTTTTGAAAATACAAATTAAAATAAACAAAATTTACAAGAAAAGTTAGGTATCTACAAGTGTATTGATGCAGTCCCAACTAATCTTAATGTAATTATAGAATCATGGTGGTGTGACTATTATGTTATATTATTAATACAATCTCACATATATAAGTTATTTCTTTCAATTGTCATCTCCTCTTATATGGGCCCAATTAACAATCATAAATTGTTCTTAGTACAAAGTACTTCATATGATTTAAAATAGAAGATGTGCCGTTTAATTTTGAAAGCTTATCTTGGGACATATTTTCTTATATCATAATTTAAGATACTAAGGTCTCTATTCTATGAAATTTTCTCAAGTCATTTACTAAAAAATTTATCTTCTTCTATTTTGTTTCATTATTGAGCCTAATTTAAGATCTTCTTCTTAGATTTGATAATTAGTTTTGTAGTTTTAAAAGTGTGTATATATTCTTTTCCAAATTAATCATATTAGAGAACAACTTCTTTAAATGTTTTAAAAATAACAAAAAATAAAAACCAAAAATTAAAAAAAAAATCATTAAAGGTCAAGAAAATAAATTATAAAAAATCCAAAATAGAGCAAAACTTAAAAACACACAACTCAAATTCTTTAACTAGTTCGCCAATAAAGATGAAAGGTTAGGTAACAAATTATAAAGCTATATTTGGTAGGGCGGTTAGTAATGGAATGCAATATTATTTCTACGTCTGGGAAGAGGATTTATAGTAGAATGGAATGGAATAAGATAGAACGGGAGTGTTTCACATTACATCATATTTCATCCTAAACAATATAAATGAGTTACCTCCGATTTAGAGGATTTGTGATGGAACGTAAAATGATAAATATATACTACCTAATATAACCTCAATAATTTTTTAATAATACCAATTATACTCTTAATCCTAATAACGAGCAGTAAGACAATACATCTCATTATTTGTGTTAGGCGGCATCTGGATCCATAGTCGATTGTAGCATAAGACAAGCACCGTCGTCGGGCAGCAGTGGACGAGCATATTTTCCGGTTAGGTGACACGGATTACCTTCCTTCGGTCCTACTTTTACGATGCACTACTTCATTATCTTCCCTCTTTCTCTTTGCAATGCGCTACTTGATTAGTGATAGCTTCCCTCTTTCTCTTTGGGTTGAATCGGCTTGCTTGAAATATGATTGTGGCTTTAAAACCCACCACTATGTAGGAGGGATATAAGTTTGAATTTTCTTTAGATGACCCTTGGCATATGATGGTGCTAATTAATATATCTATTTTTTTGGATGAAAATTCATAAATTGATCTATATATTCAAATCAGAGCTTTGAATTTCTGACCAAATTTAACACCAAATGTTGAATAACTACAAACAATGATTATGTAGATGAGCTCAGCTACATGGACTTTTGTCTGTAAGCATGTACATATTGTCAAAATTATCCACAGTAATAAATAAATATTTATCTCCCTTTATTGACAATCATGGGTGAGAAAATTCTTCATTATCAACCTAACTAGGATGAACCCATCAATATTAGCGATGTTGTCATATAATCATAATTCCCTCAATAGAGTTATATATATATATATAAGGTTATATGGTTCTATTATAAGGTTATAGTGGTTCCTTGTTTTATTGCTTAATCTCGACTCATTTCATTATATATTTGTTCATCTCTTTATTGGTTTTTTATATATGTTTGTAATGTTATATGGTTCTGTTACGAGGTTACAATGGTTCGTTGTTTTATGGTTCTAATATTTATGTTTCCTTGTTTTAATCTCTTGGACTCATTTCAATCTATATTTTTTAATCTCTTTATTGGTTTTTTACATATAAATGATGTTATATGGTTTTGATCTTACAAGTGAAGTGGTCCTTTAGTCTATATGTTTTGTTCTAATAGTAAGTGACCTTAAAAGTAGGTGGAAATTAATTGGTTGTGATATATTATATGGTTATATTTTTTATTAACAAAAGCATTGGTTAATATTTTGGCTATTCTAACTTTTTTTATAACTTTATATATAAATGGACATAACTATGTCATATTTGGTTTATTTTGATTTCACAATCTAAAAACTACTCCTAATTTTGTTTTTTAAGCATGAGCAATCAAATTATCAAATTTATTCCTATACATCAATTAGCACTTGTTCATGTTGTATGTCATATGGTCTATTGGTGGCTGTAACGAAAGAGGTGTAAAAGACAAACTTCAAATGCTTACACCATCATAGAGATCACAATCAAAGGAGTATCATGCGAAGAATTTTATTTCATTCTAATGGGAGAAATATAATTAGAATTCAGCCTAAACTATTTGTTGAATTATGTGATTTATTAGGTGGAAAAGGTGTGCTTAGACCCACTGTGAACGCAACTGTTGAAGAACAAGCAGCGAAGTTTCCATACATATTAGGACATAACGTTATCAATTGGGAGATTGCGTTTTTTTAAAGTCAATATGGGGAAACTGTCAGTTGTCATTTTTGTAGTGTTTTGAAAGCAGTTACAGAGCTAAAAGACATCTTTCTAAGACAACCTGACGTATTAGAAACCCCATCAGAAATATTGAACAATAGTAGATTCTACCCATATTTTAAGATGATTTTCTTTTCTTAACTCGGTATAATTATATTAAACACAAATGATGTTTCATTATAATAAAGTTCAATGTCAGGATTGTGTTGATGCAATTGATGGTACATATATCCATATCAAAGTACCTGCTCGGGATGCTCTAAGGTTTCGTGGGAGAAAGGATTATCCAACATAAAATGTGTTGTGTACTTGTTCTTTGAAACAAATTTCACATATGTATTGGCTGGGTGGGAAAGAACAATATCTGATTCACAAATTATAAAAAGTGCACTAACTAGGTAGTACTCACTTAAAATTCCCCAAGTTAAAAATATGGCTCAAATCTTATTGATTAATGAACGTCATAAATTACTTTTTGACATAGTTTTATTCATCATAAGAAAATACTAACTTTTTTATTTTGGATTCATGTTGAGAAGCGGACTTATTACATTGCACAGAGGGGAACAATATCACTTGAAAGAATATTCAAGGAAAGCTCTACGAAATGCAAGTGAATTATTCAATCATCGATATTCATCGTTGTGTAACGTTATCGAAAGGGCACTTGGAATGTTGAAAAAACGGTTCCTTATTATAGCAACCACCATAGAACCATTATATGGATTTCAAACTAAAAAAAAACTATTATGGCTTGTGTCATTTTGCACAATTTCTTAATTTGTGCAGATCCAAGTAATCCATTCCTTAACGAAGAGTACGATGGAGGGGAAAATGATAACCATGATGGCTATGAAAATGACAACGAAGAGGATGCACACAGTGGGGAAATCATAAGAGATAATATCACTACTCATATGTGGGTTGATTACACTTTAGGATAGATATTGCCGCATCACAATTAATTTATGTCTTACGTGATTTTATATTGCTTTAAAAATATTTATTGGCTATTTTTATCTAAATATGATGTTGTTTATTAGTGTTCTTAATGTTTTCACATGCAATTATCTCTTTGTAATGCTTATTCATTATTTTCACTATTTATTTTTAGTGTTTTTGCCTTTTATATTATTTGGAAGTATTTGAAGCTCCAATATTATGTATGCTTTAGATATAAAGTTCAGCCTTCCTAGTTGAATTTGTAACATACAGAATGCCACCCCGAAGAGATCCTTTTACAAAATCAAGTTAGTGGGACTTTCACAGTGCATGCACTTGACATAATTGAAGCTGAACTAAAGGAAAAATTTCATGATAAATGAATCGATAAGGAAAAAATTAAAAATCGCAACAAGATTATCAAGAACGAGTAGAGTAAATGTTTTGATTTATTCTCAAATGGAGGTAGTGGGTTTATATAAAGTCCTGTAACAAATATGTGAGTGTTGAGCTAGAAGTGTGGGAGAGCTTGATCCAAGTGAACTTGTTTATTATTTTGTTGAAAGAAAATATGATATATGCTATGATTTGGCTAGCTCTTGAACTTGTTTTTGTAACAGGCTAAACCAGAAGTCGTTGATTGGAGAGAAAAGCCTATTCATAACTATGAGAGGTTGGTAGAGATTTATAGTCGTGATAGAGCAACTGGGGAGCATGCTGAAACAACACATGAGATAAGATAAGTGCACCATTTCTGTCTAAAGTGGATTTTCGAACACCATAGATGACATTGATGACACGTTGTTTCGCAATGAGTTAAGTTTCAAAGATAATGTAATGATGGATGATGATTGTATTGAATCTCCAAAGGGAATCCCAACTCAGTCTCAAAATGCAAACCCAAGTAGATCTAGGAAAAGGAAAAATAGGGCATCCACTAATGACGGTGAAGATGTCATCAAAGATGGACTTAACACAATTACTGAAGCCATTATAAAATCCATTTGGCTATTGGTTAAACCACTTTCGATTTCATAATAAGAGCTATATAATCATTTGGTGAAGTTGGGAGTGGAAGCTTCAAAATTATATGAAAGTTATATTTTTCTTATTCATAGGCCTAATGAGATGAGGACGTTACTTGGTGCACTGGTCAATATACGTAAGAATATGTTGGAGTGTATAATGTCTTCTAAGGAATAGTAGAAGATATTGTCATTTTTACTATATCTTAGGAGAATGTTGATGACTTGGTGTATTTTGGATACTGAAGTTTAGTATGTCTAGTCCCTTGTTCCTTTCCTATATTTTGGTTACATATTTTGTAGATGGAATTGAGCATGAAGCCATTCAATTTGAAATGAGTAATTGATTGAATTGCTTGTTTTGCATTTTTTTTATATCTGTCTCTCAATTGATGATTAAGTAGCAACTAAATGAAGACTCAACTTTTCTTGTTATTCTGGCCTTGATCATTTATAATATTTTCA
Source organism: Erythroxylum gracilipes (assembly GCA_026413385.1). Classification (NCBI taxonomy): domain Eukaryota; kingdom Viridiplantae; phylum Streptophyta; class Magnoliopsida; order Malpighiales; family Erythroxylaceae; genus Erythroxylum; species Erythroxylum gracilipes. The sequence continues at coordinate 16,668,117 of JANZLC010000006.1, read as the reverse complement.
ATGCACTTGATGAATATTTTGATGTTGTTTTGCATGTTTTGGTTCACAAATGCATGTTAGATTTATTTGTTCTTGGATATATAAATTACTAATTTTATATTGCTTTCAGTTTGAATTATGGATAGATGCAAAGCCGACAATGATGGACGAAATGGTGTTTTCGGTGACTTTGTTGCTCATTTAGGGTGAATGAAGGTAGATAGGCTGGTTGTTTCTTTCTCTTATCTGCAAATGGGTGCTCATATGTTAATTAGAACACTTACTACATCATCTTAAGGTACGAATTTCAATGCCTTCCTCCTATTTTCGTAGTGTCTCTTGTTTAAGTGATCTTTACTTGAAGGAAGCAAATGTGAAATATCAAGAACGAGGGAGTTAGCTTTGAAGAGTATCGTGGCATTAAAGGTATCAATCACGGACTCCTCTTTTATTAATCAACCTTTTTCAAATAATTTTTTATTATATTATATTATATTATATTATGAACTTTTTCATACGTATCAAATTTTAATATTATGTCTATTTAGTTATATTCTATTATAAATCATTTAATTTCACAATTTTGGTTGTTAGGCAAATTCCTCTACTGTCAACGAAATCAACTTCGAATACTTATAACCAACTGTATCCTGTCGTCAGGCTCCACTCGGCCTGTTGTTTTTGATTAATTGTTTTCTACTGCAAACGGCGACGGAGATTCGAAAGGCGTAGAAATCTTCAAATGCGGAAGCTGAATCAGTTCTTAGCGGGTGGTGATGGAGAAACAGGAGAGAGCTTCTTGGAAGATGAATCACGTGGCCTTTGTTCCCTTTCTGCTACCCAGGTTTTTCCCCTTCTGTCTCTATCAAATATCAAACCTTCACGAGGCTTTCTGATTTACGCTGCTTTTGGGTTTTTGTTTGAGCAGAGAATGTACGCATTTGGCGCATGTCTAGTGGTTGGTTTTGCTTTAATGTTTCTGGTATGATCATCACTTCGCCCTGTTTACTCTCTCTTTGCCCCTTCGACCCCTCTGTGTGGTTTGTTTTTGAAATGGGTCTTACTTGCTGTTTTAATGGATAATTTGGGAGAAGACCCAGTACATCCCAATTGTTTAGTGCTTGGCATTTGCAGATTCAAAATCAATCTTTTTCATTATCATGCTAAACGACTGATGCTGGAAGTTAACAAACGGCTGAGAAATTTGATGTCTCGTACAGCTTTTACATATATTTTTCTCGTGCTGCTAGCTTATTCATACATATCCTTCCTTGCAACACTTTCGGTATTGTTGGGTATATGAAAAGGTGTTAAGTCTTGGCTTAGCAGATAATTCCTCATGAATAATGAAACCATCACTATGACCCAAAGGGATCAGTTCACTTGGTAAGAAGAGTAGCGTTTTTTCATGTCAACTAAAAAATTCTTCTGCAAGTATTTTGGAATAAAATCCTGAAAATATTAGGCTAATACTGAAAGTGTGCCCTTAAGATCATTGGAGAGGAAACTTAAAAACAGCAACAGCAATATGTAATATATCATTTAAGATTTAAATAATGTTGATGTCTCAGTCAGTACTTGAACTTACTTTTGGTTTGACAAGTCTTGTCATCAGCACGAGCAAACTGAATCAGTACTTTTCTCTTATCCTGTTCCTATCGTTCCATGTAAATTTTGAGATTATAATTATTGTGCTGCCAGTTCGCTGTGCTGTGGGATATGAAATGACCATTGGAAGAACCTTTCACATTTAATGAGTGCTGATTCTGGTCATTATTGTACGTTCTAGTGACCATAGATTTAAGGCCACTAGGATCCTAAGCACTCAATTGTAACCCGCTTCATATTACAATTTCTTTTTGGTTTCTTCAAAAACATTTGCAAGATAGACACTGCAGAAGTATATACTGATGATTAGCCTGATAAATGATATCTGCATGCAGTAATTGAGAAGATTAGTTGCTAGTTTCTTTTGATTTTTTCTGTTTTTATAACACAATGTTTGAGTAGCCTGCTGCTAAAACTTGCATCTGATTACAAATCAACATCCTATGCACCCTACATACTTTTGTGAACTCTGTGCATGACATCGTGTTTGTATGGGTCCATTCATTTTCCAAGGAATACCTTGTGATTGATTAAAGCTATCTTAAGGTATAATTTCCTCCTAAATATTAATTCTGTGATCACTTGCTGCTTAATGATTGCATAGAGCAATTGATGTCACCATAGGAGTACCTACTTTCCTTGTATTTTGACAAAAGAGTTATTTATAGTTTCTTTCCAAATGACAAAGTGTAAATGAGGTGCTGATAACACGAGAAATTTTCCATATTTGCAGTCCTTGATTGTCTTTTCCAAGCCCATAAAGTATGCATTATTATTCACCTTTGGCAATGTCTTGGCAGTTGGAAGGTACATTGATGTTCTTTTCTATCTCAATGAGCGTTAACATCAACTTGGTCAACCCAATTTCTCTGGTCGTTTACTCTCTGTTTGCTAGTTTGCTTGGCTAACTGATTATTTAAGGTCCTGCAACATTTTGTTATGTGCTTATTTGTTATTACCATAACCACCATGCTTATTGTGCTCCTTTCATCTTCATGTCAAAGTGCAATTATGTATATGAGAAAGAAATTAAGTGTTTCTTTCCCTTCTTATCCTTGCTAACTGATGTAATATATCTTCTAGTACTTTCTTTATATACATCAAAATGTCAAATTGAAGGACAATCAGTTTCTAGCGTAATTTCTACAAAGAGCTGCAGTTACTGTGATAAAGGCTAAACGATGCTATTGTAGAACTTTACCTGGGATCACATGTGACTCTTTTAATGTTTCTCTCTCCATTGGTTGCTTACTACCTAAATTGTATTCCTATTTGGCAGCACAGCCTTCCTCATTGGACCTGGGCAACAACTAAGTATGATGTTTGACTCAGACCGTGTTTATGCAACATCTACTTACATTGGATGTGTAGTTATATGTCTCCTTTGTGCTCTCTTGGTAAGTTAGCACTGCAGATCCTTCTATGACCAGATTAATGCTTAATCACCTTGAAATTGGGAAAGTAGTGTTCATCTCTTTATGGGGTTTCACATAGAGGAAGTTCTGGGTGTTGTTCTATGGACACGGCCTTCATTTCATGTTTGGTTGTTTTACATTAGTGTTCGTCTTCCCCTTCACTGGATTCTTAATCTGCACTTATTTTGACTGCTTAACAATGACCATTATGGACTTCATTTATGTGTCATAATTTGACTGCTTTGGGGAGCATAATAATTGCATCCTAACATTCTTCACTGAGGTCAATGAATTTGTCTCTTTTATTCATCTAGCCAGGATAAGAAGTTTTCTCCTTGATTAAAGGACTCATGGGGAAAAGGCAACTACTCCTAAATATTTGTCAACTTTGAATTCTTTTTCCTCATCTTTCTCAATTTTCAACGTTGTCCTTTATAACTCATTCCAAGTCTGAAACATAGAGAGTGAAATGGCACTGAGATTTTATGCATTATTACCACTGAACCAATAATACTATGATACTGTTGTAACAGCAAAATAAAATCTTACTACCTGATTGTACCTTGATGTAGTTGAAACTTGACATTGACATTATAGTAAGGTACTGAGTTTTGTTATAGAGCGTTGATTTAGATTTATAAAATCTGCTAGCAAAAGTACAGGAATTATAAACCTTCTAAGGATTTCTGCTAATTAGTTGGGCTCGAAACACAGTTCCCTTTGCATCATCTCTAAACCTTCTAAGGATTTCTGCTAATTAGTTGGGCTCGAAACACAGTTACCTTTGCATCATCTCTATCTATGCCTCCATCTTTTCTTCTCAAATCTTCTATAGTTGTTTAAAAAAACCCCTCTCTCTCACACACACACACAATAAATTTTGAAGAAGGTGGAATTTTTCTTCATCCTAAGATTTTGTGGAGGCTCAGGGTCTTCACTGCATCTCTTTGGGTTTACTTCCCATCTTGTTGCTTTTTCTCTGAAGATGTCAAATTAAAATGGATTTCCTCTTCCTGTCTTTTGAGACATTTTCCTTTCTCAGTAAATAGCACTTCACTTTCATTGCAAAAGCCAATTTGATGTTAATTTTTAATCATGAGATTGATATAGTAACAACTTGTCCTTATGCTTTTCTCTTTACCAACAATGCAGATTCGTAACAAGATTTTAACAGTAATTGCAATTATTTGCGAGATATGTGCTTTCATCTGGTAAGAATTTATCGTGCCTTACTTGCCTTTTCAGTTGTATGTGAAGGGCATTCAAAAATTTTGGGCTGCAATGTTATCTTGTTAGATAGTATCTCGACTTGGTGGATGTTTCTCATACTCCGAGCAGCTTAATGCAAATAATTAATTGTTTTCACCGCAACAAATATTCCGTCTAAGCTTCCTTATCGTCACTTTGTTTTTCTAAGGTTGAAACATCGACCTGGCATTCATAGTAACTTGTGCAAATCCCTTACATGTTTAGTGTTAGCTGTTTCAGGTACTGCCTGAGCTATATACCTTTTGCTCGACAAATGGTGTCTAATTTGATGGTCCGATTTTGTGACACAGAGATATAGACGATGAAATTTCAAGATGGTCAATGAATTCTGATCTTATCAGAGCTTTGTTTTCAACGTTTGTTTCTTTAATCCCAATTTTTCTAAATTTTTATGCTTATTTCTGTTTTTATGGCTTTGTTTCATATGGATTTGTGTAGTTTTGAGTGTTTGTTTCTCCATCAATTCAGTTTATGCTTTTCCCGACACCTTAACCGTTGGCAGTCTAGAATATCTTCTGGTCTGTATGAGTTAATTATTTGGGACTCACTTGGGCCGACATTTGGCCAAATTCTCTCCACTTCCGGTAAACCATGTGTGATGGGAGAAAGAAACATTTCGGTACCACATAATTCTGAAACTGAGTTTATAAGGTAATTAAAGGGTCAGGAGATGAAGTACATTTCCAAGTCGATTTGGAGTCTGTTTGGAATTGATGGGTAAATTTATTGTAGATATTCTCTCATGATATAGTTTTATAATTTCTCCAAAAAAAAAAAAACCATTGCTTTCTCTCTCCCTGGAAAGTGGAAATCTTTCGTTATTCATAGGAACAGCTGTTTTGTAATGCTTCATTAGTGATCAACAAGCAATAGATAGAAATGGACAACGAAATAGAGGATTCCATCGATTTTGTAGTTACTTCTTATGGTTACTTTTTAAACAGTAAGGTTTTCTCGATACGTTCGAGCTCTTTTCTTCAACTAATCATTGTTCAGTTCACAACTTTTGATTCTACCTATGAATTCTCCATTAATAGGTTGTAATAATTAATCCAAAACTAGCCCATTCCAAAGCAAGTCATGTTTATAATCCTCAAAGCTAATTGGGAAGCAAATACTAAAGTAAGAGGTAGAAGTTGATTGGTAACATACTTGGTCAAACGAATTGCTTCTTTTTTTCTACGACAGATCCTATACCACCCCCTATAAACTGAAAACTTATAAGCCCAGTTGTAACGGAATTATTGTTTAGTTCACCTCTGCCTATTTGAACAGTTTCAGTTAATCGTGTCTTACTTTGATAAGAGTCAATAAGGTTTTTCCTTTGAATGAAATTCTCAAGTATTTTTTTATCAGTTTTCACTTCTTGAGTTGAATGTATGAAGTATTTTTAAAAGATTTATACTAATTAAGAATATATAATTTCATAAAAAATTGCATTTAACTTTTGTATATTTTTCTTGTTTTTATTATTTTTTTCCCTATTCTTCTTGCTAAAAAAAGTCAATGGATTAGAAACAAAAGACAATTAATTAAACATAAATTAAAAAATATGAAAAATTTTCACATTTTTCATGTTTAAATAATAATGATTCTTGATACAATTCTTCTAAGATTTCTATTATTAGTTTTTATGTTTTCGAGTTTAGCATACCTTCCCTCTTTTCTTTCTTATACGTATAAATAATCAGTAGTTGATAAATAAAGAAGAAAATGGAATCTTTTTTATCAAATAGAATGTTTTCAATGAACTTCTTAAAAAATTAAACTTTGATGGGATAATCAAATAAATAGAATAAAAGATAAATAGAATAAAATAAAGTTATATTAGTATAGAAATTTGGCATGATATCTTATTCACAAATATAGATAAAATATCAATCATGATTACGTCATCGAGGTAAAGGTCATCGGGTAATGAATTCTTTCTTGCAGATAACTTTGATAGTATCATATCAAGGAACAAATGTTCCAATTCAATTAATAAAGTTAGGCTAATAAGATAATAAAAAAGTAAATAGATATGATTGTTGATTAGTTTAAGTAATTATATATCAAATTTGATAGTAAATCATGAATGATGTATATAATCTTCTTTGAGCCTACAAGGTAGTGTTCTAAATTTTGTACCAGATTAGTCGAAAAATAGTACAAAGTTGTCTCTTCCTATACTTGGTTACTATTATGAACTGTATTATAAATTTTGAGTTAATCCTATCATATCGATTGGTACACTAAAATATTGAAAATTATTGAGTTAAAATATATTTTATATTTAAATATTTTAAACATATTTTTAAAAAAATATAGTTTGTAATTTAAAGGAAACTGTGTTAAAGAATGTAGCTCTTGAAGGAGTTAAAAACTTAGAATAACTAAGCTGCTAGCTATTCAACTGATTATGTCTATTAAGAACATGTACTAATGCCCTATTATTCAAAGAGGAATTCTTCTAGTAGTATTAGCCATTTTTCTCACTTTCCTCCATATTTAATCAAGGGTCATGCTAGAGATTTAGCAGTCATAGATGATTATAAGATAGTATCTTTTTGATGCAGATGGGATAAGAAAATTTCTACTATTATTTATTATTTTACTATTCTTATTAAACTTTTTTCTCGTATTAATTGAAGAAATTGTCAGAAAATAAAATAGCAAGTAAAAAAAGGAGTAAGATCCTCAAGTAGAGACTAGTGAGATTCAATTCAACATTTTTTTCGTTCGAGTTCGATTGTGACATTGTAACGCCCCAAATTAGGGGTTAGAATAGTAAAAGAAGTTATGACAAATTACGTTTTGCTCTTGCTTATTGATT
>JANZLC010000006.1:16623497-16637086 GCA_026413385.1 Erythroxylum gracilipes | reverse complement strand
AAACATCAACTTCACTTCTCCAAATGGACACGGATGGACTATACATTTGACTTCCTCTCAAAAGCTCAACAGAAAAAGCATCAAAATCCCAATTCAAGGTTCCAGAAACAACATATGATCTAATCCAACCTCATTCGATCATCACTCTTCTTACATAGAATCGGACTCTCTCAAAACTCTCTCTCTCTCAAACCAGCATGCATGCATTCTGTAAAAATGGAAAATCCACCGAAATACAACAACAAACTCAAATTAACTTCAACTTACATGGATCGGCCACAAAACCAGCAAAGAAACAGATCAATCCAACAAGAAAATTCAGAATCACAATCGGACGAGTTAGAGCTTCAACCGAGAACACATGCAATTCTTTTTCTCCTAATTCAAACTAACTTCGGCTATCATGCATGTACTACACGTGTCATCCCATAAAGGCCATTTGTCACTCTTACTAAGCCACTTGTCATCAGCCTACTAATGCCACTTGGCCCAATTACAATTTGCCACATGTCACTATATAATTGGCCCCAAAATTAATATTTTCACAAACTTCACAAAATTCCAAAAATATCATAATTAATCCGAAATTGCCTAAGCACACTGTAATCATCATTAACAGTTCAATTGTACCCGAAAAATATTATGAATGCAATTTCCTAATTTCTCACAAAATCTTAGAATTCACAATTATAGCCCTAACATGGGTAACAGAATGCTACACAAGATGAGCGTAAAAAGTGCACAGTACGTCGAGTTAATGATGTTAAATAAGCGCTACATATGAGGTAACTCATGAATTAGGATAGGTTTTATTTTAGATTTTATGTTATTTTATTTTCATATTTTGAATTTATTTACTTAGTTATTTAATTATTTTTGTTTTTTATTTTCCTTTATCTTTTTATCCCCTTTCTCTGCATATATTGCAAAGAAGTTAGAATATCATATTGGATGGATTAGAATTAGAAAATTATCTAACTCAAGAAAGTACCACTTAAACTTCTCACTTATTCTATGTGCTTATACTGTGTATATTAAGGATAATGTACAACTTTAAGCATGGGGATGGGTTTCATGATTTTCTTAAGGTTATTATAATCATGATTACAAAATTTTATGAATTGATATTCTTGACTTAGTTAAAATATATCCATCAATACTTTACTTCATTATTGAATATTGATTTGAATTAATATGCAAAAGGATTATAGTTATAATAAAATTGTTTTTCTAATTCATAATTTTTAGTAGTCACTGAAATAATCAAAATTGAATGAAAATTGCACGTTATTTACATATAAACCCATCTTTTTCGTGAGCTTGTGAGCCTAAGAATGAAATTTTCAAAAATTTTAAGCTCTTTTATTTCCTTTATATATGTTATTATGCATAGTTGAATAATTTTGGCACTTGCTTTTATTATACATATTGAGATCATATTTGTTAAATTAGAATCATTAAAGTGATAAGGACATTTATATTCAATAATTGTGTTATTCTATTTCTTTGATTATTACCTTACCTATAATTTATCCTGTAGGAATAACTAAGTTGAGCCTTAGTCACTTTCATTGATTATACCTACATATTAACCTTTATCCTATCTTTCTTTAAAGCCTTTTTAATTGTTTTAAACTTGAAGGTTATTTACATTACGTGTTTGTTTGAAACTTGGAATTCTTTGACGAGTCTAATATGTCTATAATTGTGGTATATGATGAATGTTCGAAATTGTTTGGATTAATAAAAAAGAGCATAAGACAAATTGTGAATAAGTATATGGTACCAATGGAGTTACAATGAAAGGACCTGTATATTTGTACCAAGCTTCATGTAATTTCTTTTAGAAAATTTCCTTGAATATAACCTTTATTATTATCCCAACCATATCATACCTAAACCTATTACAACCTTTATAAGACCTTTTGATTTTTGTTTCTAGTTTATACATAACCGGTGGAGACGTGATAATAATGTAAGCCCGTGATAAAAGTTCTACTATACGTTTATTAAGAGTTTGATACTTTTTACCCTAAACACTTGAGTACGTTGAGTGAAATCTTGGTGAGGGTGTATAGGTTTATGCTTTTGATTTCAATGCGATTATCTATGTGATTACTATTACTATTGGCTTAAGAAGTTAATTTTAGGATAATTTGACTCTAATTGTATGTTAATTTGTTTATGAAGGATAATTGTTGTAAGATTTACAATTTTGATTATGGTTTGCTTGAGAACAAGCTAACAACATGACAATTAAGTGTGATAACTCGTGTGAAAGCTAAGATTGAACTGAGAATTGGATTCTAAACTACTTCATCCATCTTATCATTTTTTTCATTATTTGATTTGATTTATTTTCATTAGTTCAATTTCACCTTATTTTCTTAATTGAATCCAACCATCCTCCCCTTTATATCTTAAACATCGATTCATTCATTACGAAAGTTACAAAACACACTCTTTGTGGATATGATCCCTACTTACCATTACTTCAAATTTAGTGTATAGAGTCAGGTTTTATTTTCTGGTGTATTCGAACTATGTCACCCAGACATATTGATTGAAGAATAGAAATATATAACTGATCTCAATGAATCATTCAATTAAATTACATTAAATAAAGGATCAAATCATATTATCTATCCTAACCTAGGGTTCATCCTACCTAGGCACTAAACAAACTTAGTTCCTAAACATAGAAAACAAAATAAACATCAAAAGTAAAAAAAATAGAAAGAAAATAATACATACACACATACATACATATATATATATACATACACACACACACACACACACACACACACACACACACACACACACCCACACCTCTTCTCTCTAATGAAATTCCTTATAATCCTTAATGAAAGGTTTCTTTGTATTGGATCTCTTGAACTCTTCATGTTTTCCTCGTCTTAGGTTCAGAAATGTGTCTTCTACTCTAACTATAATGTCCCCATATCTCATGTTAAGGGCTAGGACCCTAGAATAGTATAAATGAGAGTATATTGAGAAATTAGAAGTGCATTTCATGAATCATATGAAATATTTAAATATGTGAATTGTGTTGATACTCATGAAATAATTGTACATACATTCATTGACATTTTTTGGGTATAATTGATTTCTAAATGCGATTAAAATGAGAAGTATGGTTTTTATGTGTTGAAAATTTATTTGGAGTGTTATTATTATTACGAAATTTTTGGTGAATTTTAGGAAATTTCCAAAACTTTGAGGTATTTTAGCTTGGGAAAATTATGGAAATAAGAGATAAATGGACCAATTATAGTGTGACATGTGGCAATATTATTTGGGTGACAAATGTATTACATGCAATGGTGATATGTGGAGAGATTTGACTAAGACATGTGGTTATGTTTATGATAAAAAGTAGCTATTGTTGATTTCTCACCGTTGTTCTTCACTGTATACATCAACACCAAAATTGTTTTTGTTCATCCATCACAGAATCAGTTAATTGCTTTTGGTTGTCTATTTGGCTTTGGATTCTGATATCAAAGTAAGAACTTCAATCTAAATCTTGTTTTGTTCCTCTTCATTTACGTTATTCTTCATCCACCGAAAGTGTTATAGGTTTTGTAAAGGATTTATGTTGAAGGTGTTTTAATATTTGGAAATGGATACATGCATGAGTGGGATAGGATTTCGATGCTAATTAGTGAAATGGAAAGTTTGAGTAGAAAATGAAAAAGATACAGAAAATAAAAAAATTGTAGAAAGTATGAAATATGCGTGAGTGATGATCAGTTTTTTATGTTAGTGGTTAATCTTAAATTTTGAGTTGTTTCTAGAGTAAGTTGAATTCAAATGGAAGTAGAAAAGATGATATATGCATAAATGTGTTAGTTGAAAAAGGTAGGAGTGTTAAATCTGGAAAAAAAATGAGAGAGGAAGAAGAAAGTTGCAGCTCGTGAGTTAGAGAAGAGGACAATGCACGATCGTGCACAAAAGCACTCAAATTTGTATCATACTTGACAAATTAAAGATGAAATGCACAAACAAATGGCTTGAGAGTCCTATGGATTGAAATGGAGAAACCGAAGTTTACACCATGAACTAAATGAGTCCATTCTTAGGAACTGATATGCCACAAGCGGGTAGTCGGGAGAAGGCTTTAAGTCAACGTGCATATGACGAACGAAATGGTATCTCTCTTGCTCAAACACAAGAAAATATTCAAGCTCAATTCATTTTATCACATATTCATACTTTCATGCTTCTTATGCTTTTTCCTCTTTTGATTATACAAAATGTCATAACATCTTTTAAGATATGACATGAAAATACATCATAATGCATTTTTCAACATTCACAACAATTCAAATTCAAGCAATTAAGCATACACATACACAAGTAAGCAATTTGTCCATCTCAACAATAACTACAAACATTTACCCACCTAAATTGCTTGGAAATCCAAATCAAGGTTGTCTTTCCTCTTGCTCCTGCATGGAATTTTCTTGGTTTCCTTCAAACAAACCAATTTTTCCATTCAACCCAATATTCTAATAAAATCCATAAGCTTCAATAATCACAAAAAATAAAATAGATGAAAATTAGGCTTAGACTTAATCTACCTATAGTTTATCTAGACTAGCAAAAATAAACCCTAGGTCAAAACCCACGAAAATCAAAATGGGTTCTCTTCTTTCTTCCAACACAAAACTCATTTCTCTAACTAATCCCTTTTTATTCTTCTACCCAAGAAAGAAGAAAAGATGATGAAGATTACCTTAAGCTTAGCCAAATCTTCTTCCTTCTTCTTCTTTCTCCTTTTCTTTCTTTCTTTCCTAGCTTTTCCAACACTCTCCACGCACTTTTCTCTTCTCTTTTCTTCCTTAAACGTTTTTCTCTTCTTCATTTAATCAAGACTACATTTTTGTCTTGTCCTTCCAATTTTACCCTTCATTTGTTTAATTAAAAGACTACTTACTCCTTTAGTCCATTAAACACCATATAATGCCTATTACACACTAAATTAATTCTAACATTTCTATTCAAAATTCTAATTTTTATTCATGCTCACTAAATTAATGGACTCAATTCTAAAATAAACAAATAAATAAATAATTAATTAATTAAAGAAAAATTTTGGGGTCTAACAATTCTCCTCCCCTAAAAGAATTTCGTCCTCAAAATTCTTACTTGAGTCGACAATAAGGTGTGGATACTTCTCCTTCATGGCTTCCAAAAGCTCCCATGTTGCCTCCTCTCTTGCATGGTTCTTCCATATGACTTTAACCAGCTTCACAGTCTTATTTCTCAAGACCGTTTCCTTTAAATCTAGAATTTGTACTGGTTGTTCCTTATAAGTCAAGTCCTCCCTTAATTGAACCTTTGAAGGTTGAACTATGTGTGAAGGATCTGATTGGTATTTTCTCAACATTGATACATGGAAGACATTGTGAATCTTGGATAATTCTAGTGGCAAGGCTAACTTATAGGCTAGAGACCCAATCTTCTCAACAATCTCATAAGGGCTTATGTATCTTGGACTGAGCTTGCCCTTTTTGCCAAATCTTAAAACCCCTTTCTATGGAGAGGCTCTAAGAAATACTTTATCTCCAACTTCAAGTTCCATCCCCTTTCTATGTGTCCGTATAACTCTCCATCATGTCTTGAGCTTCCTTGAGTCTCTACTTAACCAATTTTATCTTGTCGAATATAGCATGTACCAACTCTAGACCTAAAAGTCTCCTTTTACCTTCCTCATCCAGAGTTCTGCACCTCCTACCATACAAGGCTTCATAAGGTGCCATTTGAATTCCTGAGCGGTAGGAATTATTGTAAGCAAACTCAATTAAAGGTAAATGATCATCCCATGAGCCTTTGAAGTCCATAACATAAGCTCTTAACATTGCCTCCAATGTTCGGATTGTCCTCTCCCATTGGCCATCAGCCTGTGGGTGGAAAGTCGTGCTAAAATGCAACTTAGTTCCTAAAGCCTCTTGTAAGCTTTCCCTAAATCTGGAGGTGAACCTGGGATCTCTATCCGAGACTATAGAACCTAGAATCCCATGAAGTCTGATTATTTTATCTAAGTATTTCTTGGCTAAGGCATTCAAAGAATCTACTTTTCTAATTGGCAATAAATGTGCTGAGTTGGTTAGCCTATCAACAATCACCCATATTGCATCATGCTTCTTGCTAGTTCTTGGCAATCCTATCAAGAAATCCATCATAATCATCTCCTACTTCCATTCAGGAATAGACAAAGGTTTAAGCTTGCCAATAGGCGCTTGATGTTCTGCTTTAACTTGCCGACACACTAAGCATTTTCTAACATACTCTGCAACATCTTTCTTCATTCCTTTCCACCAAAAGTGTTCTTTTAAATCTCTATACATTCTTGTACTCCCTGGGTGCATTGCATAGGGAACATTGTGTGCCTCATCAAGAATCTCATCCTTCAATTCTAACATATCTGAAATATATAGTCTATTTCCTACCACCATCAATCCATCATCTCTTATCTCTATTTTAGAAGGCTTACCATTTTTAATTTCTTCTTTGAGCTTGCTCAAGTATTCATCTTGCTCCTGCAATTCCTTAATCTTCTCATTCAACACTGACCTTATTCTAAAATTAGCCAATATACAACCAGATTCGACTTGCTTCAATGTCACATTAAGTTTGGCTAATTTCCCAACAAAGGAAGATATACTATCTCCACATGTGCCATAGTAGATTTTCTACTCAATGCATTTGCTACTACATTAGCTTTCCCTGAGTGGTAATCTATCATCAAGTCATAATCCTTCAATAGTTCTAATCATCTTCTTTGCCTTATATTTAACTCTTTTTGGCTCATCAAATATTTAATACTCTTTTAGTCTATAAATTCCTTGGTAGTGACTCCATATAAATAATGTCTCCATATTTTCAATGCAAAAATTATGGCAGCTAACTCCAAGTCATGCTTAGGATAATTCATCTCATAAGGCTTTAATTACCTAGAAGCATAGGAATCACTTTATCTCCTTGCATTAACACACACCCCAATCCCTTCTTGGAGGCCTCACTATACACTATATACCCATCACTAATAGAAGGCACGGTCAAAATTGGTGCAGTTGTGAGTCTATTCTTCAATTCCTCAAAGCTTTTCTGGCATTCGTCTATCCACACAAATTTCTGATTCTTCCTTGTCAATTTGGCAAGTAGGGCTGCTATCATGAAAACCCTCTATAAATCTTCTGTAATAACTAGCTAAACCCAAGAAATTCCTCACTTCTGCCATATTCTTAGGTGCTTCCCATTTAACCACAGATTCTATTTTCTTTGGATCCACAAGTACTCCTTTTTCTGAAATTACATGTCCAAGAAACGCTACTTCCTTTAGCCAGAATTCACATTTATTGAATTTGGCATACATCTCTTTCTTCCTCGGTGTCTCTAAAGTAATCCTTAAATGTTTCTCGGAGTCCTTGTCACTATTGGAATACACCAATATATCATCAATAATGACTATGATAAATTGGTCTAAGAAATGCTTGAAGACTCTATTCATTAAGTCCATAAAGGCTACAGGGGCATTCGTTAGTCCAAAGGGCATGACTAAGAACTCAAAATGCCCATATCATATTCTAAAAGTAGTCTTTGACACATCTGACTCCTTTATTCTCAACTGGTAGTAACCTAATCTCAATTTTATCTTGGAGAAGACTTTTTCCCCTTGCAATTGATCAAACAAGTCATATATGAGGGGGAGCGGATATCTATTCTTGATAGTGATATGATTAAGCTTCCTATAATCCACACATATTCTCAACAACCCATCTTTCTTCCTCACAAAAAGAACTGAGGCTCCCCAAAGTGAAGAGCTAGGCCTAATATAACCTTTCTCCAACAAGTCTTCTAACTGCTCTTTAAGCTCCTTCAATTCTTCCGGAGCCATTCTATAAGGTGGAATTGATATCAGTGCCATACCCGAAAGAAGCTCAATGGGAAACTCAATTTCTTTAGGTGGTGGTAGCCTTGGTAATTCCTTTGGAAAGACATATGGGAATTCCATGACCACAGGAATTCCCTTCATCTACCTTCGTGTCTACTACACATGCCAAGAATGCTTCACACCCTTTTCTCATCATTTTCTCTGCTGTCAGAGCCGAAATAATTCTAAGCGGGCTTCCTTTCTTGTCTCCCATATACACCACCTTTCTACCTTTTTCCAACTCAGACTTTACTGCCTTCTGTTTGCAATCTAAATTGGCATTATATTTTTCTAACGTATCCATGCCTAAAATCACATCTAATCCTCCCATCTTTAATGGCATTAAATCTACCATTAATTTTTCTCCACCAATATATATTTCACAATCTCTATAAACTTTAATAATAATATACTGGCCAATTGGGGTGCTAACCATCAAAGGACTATCTAATGGGCTCAAACTTCTACCATGCACAATTATAGTTGACGAAAAAAATGAATGAGTTGACCCGAGATCAATCAAAACAATACTATCATCATTAGCAATTTAACCATACTAGTCACAATCTCTAGAGTCGTTTATGTATCCTCCCTCGTCATTAGAAACACCCTAGCTGGTGTTTTCCCCTGGGTCTTCTTGAAGGATTCACTCTCTTAGCTGCCTTAGAACTTCCCACTTTAGTTGCAGTCTTGTGTCCCATAGTCTCAGACCTTTTCGAAGCTTGCATCTGAGTTCCCTCTCGTCTTGCATACTGCTGTCACTCTCTAGCTATGTGCCCTTTTTCTCCACAATAGAAACAAGCTTTGATCAATTTATAGCATTCCTCCTTATGGAATTTGTCGCAATGATCGCACTTGGGAACGGGTGGCTTATCCCCCTCTCCCCTTCTACTGCCTCCCGTCGTTGAGGCTTGATGAGAAAAAGTTCTTATCTGTCTGGACCTGCTTGCACCACTGCTCCTATCCTCAAACTGTACAGGAGAAGTCCTGGCACTCCTCTCTAACATTAGGGCACTACCTCCCCTCATAAACGGTTCTCTCCCTTTTCTCTTTCTGTTTACGACGCTTTTTATATTCTCCATATTCTCAACCCTTTTTCTTCGATGGCCAAATGCAATCCCGATTCAAACATACAACATTTATCCGCTTCACTCATTATTATCTCAGTTGCATATCAGGACAGTTGTGTATATCTGCACTCATATTTGCTCACTGTCATCTCCCTCTGGGTGAGACTCAGAAATTCCCTCTGCTCTTACTGGATATATACTTCAGAAAAATATTTCTTCTTATAAGCAGCTAGGAAATCCTTCTATGTCAATACTGGCGGTTTCATCTGACTCCCTAGCACACTTTCCCACCAATGCAGAGCATCTCCTTGTAGCAAGCTTGTAGCATACTCAACCTTTTCATCATCCTCACAATCCATTTGCTCCAATATCCTTTCTGTCTTCCTCAACCATGTTTCAGCTTCTTCTAGATCAGTCGTTCCATAAAAGTTCACTGCCCCATACTTCCTAAGCTTATAAAAGTCTGCTATCGAGAGGGCCCACTACCATGCCCTACAGAAGCCTCAGCATTTTCTGGGGCTCTAAACTCATCAGTACCCTCCTCTCTTGGTGGAGAGTCAGGTGCAATAGATCCTTGCAAAATTCCTTGTGTTCTTCTACAAGGTGGCATCTTACTCCTTCAATTTAAATGCTAATGATTAGCTTACATTTCATTTTAATCTTATTTCCTATATGTATTTATAATATGCATGTTACTTAATGCAATCAATCAATTCAACAATGCAAACAATTTATCACACATTATAATAATTTATACCAATTCATATTTCAAGCCTAGGGGGTCTCGTTACTACTTTCCAATTATAAAGAGAATTTCAGCGTCAGCGTTGGCAGGTTTGCCGCAGGGAAACTAGGAAATGTTTCCAAGGACCTTTCAGGAAAAGTTTACCACGACCAACTTCTCGCTTCGCCGCAGCGAAGTTCCAAGGTCGAGTAACCGTATCATTTGGGAAAAATGCGTTGTGGCAAAAGTCGGGCTTCACCGCGGTGAATTTTCCAGGTCGAACACAAGCACCTCTCAGGAAAAATACGCCGCTACGAAATTCTGGCTTCGCCGCAGCGAAGTTTCAAGGTTGAGCCAAAAACACCTTTCAGGAAAGGTTCATCGCGGCCAAGGTTTGGCTTAGCCGCGACAAAACCTTCGAATCCGCAACCCAGGACCAACAAACAAACACCAAAATATACATATAATTTCCAACAACACATAAAAACTCAACAAAAATGAATATGAACATATACAAAAGAAGCTTTTTCAATTCATAATCTCATTACTGAATGAAATGGAGTTTAAACGTATCTTTAATTACATATCAACAACCACATCAATAACTTAATACAAAATACAAATGGATGCTCATGTTTGATATGCTTATAAAGCTACCCAAAAATATTCGAACTAACTTAGTTACAAAATGTAGCTATTTTGGAGTTTGCCCAAAGCTTTGCAGGATTAACAACCTTCTTGTTCTGCACCTGAAGAGTGAAAAAGTAATGGGTTGAGCTATGACACTCAGTGGCTAATATATTTATAACCATCAGCAACGAGCCACACAATCAACTATATATATATATATGTGTGTGTGTGTGTGTGTGTGTATATCTCATTCTAATCTAACAATTCAGTCATCAACAATTCACTCTCACAGATTCAAAGTAAAAAGTATCAACACGTAGACCATATCATGTGTATTTAACCATCAAAGAAAAACACTCAAATTTATATCATACTTGACAAATAAAAGATAAAATGCACAAACAAATGGCTTGAGAGTCCTATGGATCGAAATGGAGAAACCGAAGTTTATACCATGAACTAAATGAGTCCGTTCTTAGGAGCTCATATGCCACAAGCGGGCAGCCGGCAGAAGGCTTTAAGTCAACGTGCACGTAACAAACGAAATGGTATCTCTCTTTCCTAAACACAAGCAAATATTCATGCTCAATTCATTTTATCACATATTCATATTTGCATGCTTCTTATGCTTTTTCCTCTTTTGATTATATAAAATGTCATAACATCTTTTAAAGCATGACATGATAATACATCATAATGCATTTTCCAACATTCACAACAATTCAAATTCAAGCAATTAAGCATACACATACACAAGTAAGCAATTTGCCAATCTCAACAATAACTATAAACATATTACCCAACTAAATTGCTTGGAAATCCAAATCAAGATTGCCTTTTTTTCTTGCTCTTGCATGGAATTTTCTTGGTTTCCTTCAAACAATCCAATTTTTCCATTCAACCCAATATTCTAATAAAATCCATAAGCTTCAATAATCACAAAAAAATAAAAATAGATGAAAATTAGGCTTAGACTTAATCTACCCATAGTTTATCTAGACTAGCAAAACTAAACCCTAGTTCAAAACCCATAAAAATCAAAATGAGTTTTCTTCTTTCTTCTAACACAAAACTCATTTCTCTCTCTACTCCCTTTTTATTCTTCTACCCAAGCAATAAGAAAAGATGATAAAGATTACTTTAAGCTTAGCCAAATCTTCTTCCTTCTTCTTCTTTCTCCTTTTCTTTCTTTCTTTCCTAGCTTCTCTAACACTCTCCACGCACTCTTCTCTTCTCTTTTCTTCCTTCCACGTTTTTCTCTTCTTCATTTAATCAAGACTACATTTTTGTTTTGTCCTTTCAATTTTACCCTTCATTTGTTTAATTAAAAGACTACTTACTCCTTTAGTCCATTAAACACCATATAATGCTATTACATACCAAATTAATTCTAACATTTCTATTCAAATTTCTAATTTCTATTCATGCTCACTAAATTAATGAACTCAATTCTAAAAATAAACAAATAATTAAATAATTAAAGAAAAATCTCAGGGTCCAACATAAATACTCCATTTTCGTGATCTTAATGATCATGCAAAGTAGACCCAAAAGTCTGTTTTGAGGAAAAAGCTAGAATGGTTAATGAGTGTTTGTATTCTGGAACATTTGGAGTAAAATGGATGTTTACATCAGATTATTACAGAAATATACCTGAGACTTTGTCATTGAACATGCATAATACATGATACATTTTTAGATGTATTTATTCAATTAATTGAGAAATGTAGTAATATAAAATGTGTATGATTGCATATAGAACTACACGTGGAGCGACCACTTCCAAATATTGCCAGGACTTCAAGGTAATAAGCAAAAGGGAGCAATTATGAGTAACCTAAACGGTCTCATCTTGTTATGTGTTTTTAAATTATGTTCTGAATGTGGAATTGATTGTATTGATTCCGGACAATGAAGGTCCGTGATTTCTGATTTATCAATGGGATAATTGAAGTGCTCCTTGTATGTGAATTTGGCAAAATAAGTGTTTCTAAATTGATATGTAATGTATATGTACTGAATTTTAGTTTGATGTACAAATAAAACATTAGAAGTGTTATTTGAATGTGAATGTGATTGTGATTGATTACTTGTTTTTCAACTAAATGTTTAATGCCATACTAAAAATTCGATGATAAAAGTGAATGAGAAAGATGTGAATGTGACTGAATGAGCATAATGATTGAATTTGTGGAATGCATTTCATTCCAATGCATGAAATATAAAGACAGTTGTGACTAATGTCTTTAGTGAAAAAGAGCTTAAAGCTCAGGCATTTGTGGAAAGAGCCTAAGGCTCAATGTGTACAATGAGCCCTGTATCCCTAATAGATAAGGGACAGTATGAAAGTGCTCGGTATCCACAACAAATACGGGACGGTGAAAAAGGTACACGATCACAACAACGTAATAATTGAATTGAGTCTCATAAATATTGCACTCAAATACATGAATGGATAGAATGACCGCTTTGTTATGATGACTTTTCTTGTATAAATACATGGTAATTTATTGATGATTGTGTTCTGAAAAATTGTAACAAAATGATGAATTATATAGACTTTGTGATTAAAATATGACAATTGTGAACAAAGTGTTTCATGATATTACTTGATAATAGTCAAGTTGATGTGAATTGTATGATAATATGAAATGTTGTGTTGCATGCTAACAATGAACCATCGTGGATGGTTACTCAACTGAGTTCGCAAAACTCTCCAAAATTGCACATTGACAATTTCAGGTTCGAGAGAGCGACGACTTAACTGCTATCATTAAAAGACAATTGTTAAACCATTTAATGGTAAGATCATTACTCCATTTAATGATGATAATGCATGATAAATACCACCTTTACTTAGCAATTCAATGCTAAATGTGCAGCTGCACATTCAACCATTAAAAACTGAAATTCCCTTTCATTTCTTTAAGAATTTTTTAATATAATTAATCTAATTAATTAAATTAAAACAAAGTCTAGCCAATTTTTAAATGTTCATTTGGGCTTCTAATTAACCATTAATTAGTGCAAGCTCAACATTCAATCATGGGCTTTGAAACCTCCATTTATATTTCTTACTTTGCTTGATAACCTTCCTTGAAGCCAAGTGGGGAATCTTATTGGACTTAGATAATTCAAGCTCCAATAAGCCTAGAATTAATTTAATCTCATTAGAATTAATTCTAGCTTATTAACTAAATGTCAT
>JANZLC010000006.1:16609877-16620965 GCA_026413385.1 Erythroxylum gracilipes | reverse complement strand
ATGGCAATAAAAAGCTGGGGATATAAGCTACAACTTTCATTAAGACCACTTACTCTAATTCAAACAACATCAGTCCGACAATTGGTCTCAAAGCTACAATTGGTATTATAAAATATTATCAAGGGTATATTAAATATTGTATATTTATTATTTTACATTACATACTAAACACTTCAAATCGGAGGTTTATTATTTTTACTATTTAGGATAGAATGAAATGTAATATGAAACTTTCCTCTTCTATCTTATTCTATTATAAACTCTTTTATCAAACGATGAAATAATATTATATTTCATTAATAAAAACCCCAACCAAACATAAGCTTAAGTATTTGAGGTCTTTTGGAGTTCGCTATTTGTTCTTCCACTATATTCAAAGAAAGTGACACCACTCATTGTCACCTTATCCTTGGGAAACTAATATAACATCCAACTATCTCTTAGTCAGGACAGTTTTGTTATGTTCATAAGAAGGTAATAGAAAATTCCTTAGCTCAATCTTTACATTACTAACGTAAAGACTAAGAGTCCACAAATCAGGGAAATAAACCTAATTTTTGATTTTTGGATTATGACAACTAAAACACTGGAATGGAGCTGAACAGAGAAAAAACTCGTACGAGGATAGTGTCTTTAGAACTAGTTATCCAAATATCTACGAGGAAGAAGTTGAAATAAATTTCCCAAATAAGGGGGGCTTGGTTTATAGAGGGCAATGAGAATGAGAATGAGAATGAATATATTGAGGAATGAGAATGATTATAATCATTATAATTATGATGGTTGGTTAAGATGAAAGAATGATTACTATTACCATTGATGGTGGTTGGTTTGTTAAAAATGTTGAGAAATAAAAATTTGTTAAATTTTTGTTTTATATCAAAATTTAAATATATTTTAAATGATTATTTTTAATTTATGCACCCTAATTATAATGACAAAATGTTTAAAATTAAGTATATTGCGGTTTTTCCATTCCAATAGCTCTTGAAGAAAAAAAATGCTTTAATATTTTCTTGCATCAACATATCATTAGTTACATAATATCCTCAAAATATAGTTTAATCATTGAAAATATTGTGCAATTCATCAATACAACCAAAATATCCACCATTCCATTGTTATAGTAAAATCAATTAATATAGTTTAATATAATTTACATTCCTTTGATAATACAAGTGATGTTATATTTTAAGTAATTAATGAATAATATTTTAATTAATTACATTATAATTAATTAATTAATTAATTATATTTTAATTAATTAATTACATCTTAATTATATTTTAATTAGAATTTAATTAATTAATTAGATTTTAATTAGACTTTAATTAATTAATTAGATTTTATCTTGATTAATTATTTTAATTAATTAATTAATTATAACTAACTAACCATTATTATTCATTCCATTCCCATTGATTTATTCTCATTTCCTTAACCAAATATCTCCTAAAAGATCAGAGAGCTTCAACTACTTATATTTCTCGACTGCCACAAAAGTTGTTAGAATTTTAAATCATCCGCATATTTCTGTACCTTTCCCTAATTCTACAGGCAGTTACATTAATTGGTAGAAGTTTAATATTAGGGTTTTGTTTTCTAATTTATTAAATATTAAAATAATTACATAGAAAAATAGAATTATGACAATTGGTAAAAACATTAATATGACGTGGTTTGTTACACGTCGGATTATTTTAATAATAAATTAAAAATTGAGAATTTTTTAGAACGGATTAATATTATTAAGATTTTTTAATAATTAACTTATTATTATTATGTTAAATTCGTTTTAACTTAATTGATTAAACTTTTACAAATTTGTTGTTTTGCTTGGGTCGAAAACTTCGTCAGTTGTGATTAACCGATCATTAACAGCAATAGAACGCTATTAGCTACCCGGATAAGTTAAGCGTTGCATTTAGGGTTTTAGTTGGATAAACCCTAAGGTAACAGCCTCTTTACACTTACTGTTTAGTTGGAAGCGAATGATGCTGTGATTTCGCAACTTAGCCGCCGCCGACGACACGACAATGGGAATACCTTCATTCTTCACGTATTTGACTGAAAAGTACCGGCGCATAACGATGGATGTGAAGGAAAAATCTCCTCAGGTGGTTGGCGGCGTTTCAGTACCAATAGACACTTCTCTTCCAAACCCCAATGGAGTCGAGTTCGACAACCTCTATCTCGACATGAATGGCATCATTCACCCCTGTTTCCACCCTCCTCAAGGACTCGTAATTAACTACCTACCTACCTGTGTTCTGTCCTGTCCTGTCGTGTCCTGTTCTTTCTCAATTATTTAGTTTTTTTATGCTTTATGTAACAGCCTGCTCCAACTACATACGATGAAGTTTTCGAAGCAGTTTTTAAATACATAGATAGGATCTTCTCCGTTGTTAGGCCTCGCAAACTTATATTCATGGCACTTGGTAATTACTGTTGTTTTGCAATAGCTTCTTTTTTTTTCGTTTTCTATGAGTTAGTTTTTGTTCTCATTGTGTCTTAATCACATATGACTTGACTATATGCAGATGGTGTTGCCCCACGAGCTAAGATGAATCAACAGCGATCAAGGCGTTTCAGGGCTGCTCATGAAGTGAGTCTTACATCTGTCATAAGACGTGGAAAGTGTTGCCATGGCCAATAACAAAATTTGGATTTTTTCTTGTGCAATGCTCTTGTGGATTCATGAAAACATTTGTTCTGATTACTGCCAGGCCTTGCTTGAGAAGGAACCAAACAAGCTAGATTCAAATGTGATCACACCTGGAACTGAGTTTATGGATTTATTATCATCAGCTCTTCGATACTACATACGCTTGAGGATGAATGGGGTTTTGGGTTGGAAAGGGATAAAGGTAGCTTTGATATTGTGAACGGAGAACTAACTTTTGCTCCATCTCTGTCTACTTCCCTCCCTCTTACCATCTACACACAAATACAAAAGAAAAATCATTGTCTTCAGATTTGTGCATATGGACTTTTTTCGTATAACATTTCTTGTGAATGAATGTGGTTTCTTAGGTCATTCTTTCTGATGCCAATGTACCTGGTGAGGGGGAGCATAAGGTAATGTCTTACATCCGCTTGCAGAGAAATCTACCAGGTTATGATCCTAATACACACCATTGCTTGTATGGATTGGTAAATGACTTGCTCTCTGTGTTCTTGGTTGAGTTTCAACTTTGACATGGCCAATTTTACGTCTTCTTTTGTGCTATTTAGGATGCAGATTTGATCCTGCTTGGATTAGCTACTCATGAAATGCACTTCACAATTTTGAGAGAGGTATGTGTATAGAACTCATGAAAAGAAATTTTCATTCCAAACTTGTTTCTCATGTTAGATGATGACCAGAATGTAAGGGGGATGAACTCCTAATTTTGCTGATATAGGTTATCGTCAAAGACAAATCAAAAAAAGGTTCTTTGAAAAAACAGAAGATACGCATCTACTGGCAGAAAAAAAAGGGGACGTTTCGAGATATCAAAAATGTTGAGGACTACATCATGGGGCTGAGATTTAAGGTTATGGCTTTCATTGTTCATCGTATGTAATTGGTACACATCAACACATGACTATGTGCATTATCTCTGTGATTGACTGAAGCGTGTACGATATTAGAAAAAAACAAAGAACAGATGTAATAGAGGAGATCATTATTAGTCATTTTCTTTGTTAAGATATGATATCATTTCTAAAAAAACCTAACTGTAGAAGTCACTTGAAAGTTATTGCATCATAGTGGGTGATGATATTATCATCCACATGGGAAATTCATCTATAGGTCTGTGCAGTAGCTATTTACCGACATAAAGATAAAGATTTGGGCTTGTGGCTTAACCATAAAAACCAAGTAATTTATGCTGTTGAGCAATCAACATGATGTGATTAAACTTTCTTGTGGTTTAAGCATATAAAATTTTTGAAGTTACCAGTGTTGGTTGTCAGCATTTGATGAATACTATATGAAGTTCATGATCCTTGTGCTTCTGTAACTTCTATTTCAAATTTGTATTTATAGGAAATTTAGGCATTCTGACTTATTAATTTCAAATAGGAAAGGAGACTGGTTAAATGTTTTGCTTATCGAGGATAACATAAGATTGATAGAGGTGATTCTGGAAACATACAATCAATGGTCTTGCTGCTGTGTGATTGAATTTAAGACTCTTTACTTTGTTGCACATCTCATCCAAACCTTTTTCTTGGCCTCATCATCCACATCATATTCTGGTTTAACATTGCCAGCTTTGATGGCATATTTGGTTGCAGTTTCTCAGCATTAAAGTTTTGCGTAAGTATTTAGCACGTGAGTTGTCGATCTCATCAGCTAAGTTGAAGGCAGACCCAGAGCGTTTAATTGACGATTTTGTCTTCATGTGTTTGTTCATTGGGAATGATTTTCTTCCAAGCTTACCATCACTGGGGATAAGAGAGGTTGGGAAACAAAAGCTGCCTTTTGTGTGTCTATGTGCGTTTCTTAGAGAAATATATACTGATTTTGTTTCTTAGATGCAAATTAATCATATTTTTGTGGAAGAAAAAATTTTCTGATTGGTAACCAATGAAAAAAATGAAGTGATAACCCTTGATCATGATGTATGTACTGAACAGAAACCTATAACCTAATATGAAACTGCTTTAGTTGTTTCATACTGTTGCCAATTGCATTATCCAAGTAAAGCACTATATGTTGTGCTTATCGTTTGCAAAGTGTTCCCCCACCCCCCAAATCTGTCTCTGCCTTCAATTGCTGATGATGTTGATTTTGATAGGGAGCCATTACTTTGCTAATGAAGGTTTACAAAGACGAATTTATTCGGATGGGTGGTTACTTAACCAATTCTTTTGAGGTGCGTAGCTCGACGCTTATGTGTAAAGCTGACTTAATTGAATATCTCTACTGAAATTCCTGTTTTTATCATATTGTATTCATTTGACTATGTGCTTTATTTGTTTTTTAGTTTTTGTTGGCACATGTATGCTATATGGTATTTCATGTTTGCTTACATTTTTTGTCTAATTATTAGCTTGATTATCTTGGTTGATTGCTCATTAAGTTGATAATCAATTCATTATATGATATCATGTTTCCTTTTCTTTTTTGGTCTTTGATCGGGAGGTATCTCCACATATTCAATCCATTTTGGACGATCCATGTGTTTCCTTCAATATTCTCTTTATTCATTTGATTATTTTTTATATGAGAAGTATGTAAGAGCTGGATGTAAATTAAAAACAGAACATGGGACTATCGAAAAACCATACTGATATAGCTACTAAAACATTATTTTTTGTTTTTTACCCATGAATCATCTAATAAGTGTTCTACAGGACAAGATTATTGACATCTAATCTTCTAAGTGATTTCAGTTGTTCAAGAAAGTAATAACCTCATGCTAGCAGATTTCAACTTGAAGTCCCCCTTTTCTGTTTTGCATAAAAATAATTAACAGGGAACACCCATACGATGATGTTTTCGCTCAATGTTATTTCATGTGGGAAGTAACTCCAACAAAAGGTCATATTAGACTATCAATGAATGTGTTTTCTATGTTACAGGGGAGAAAGATTGAAAGAGCAATGACATCATTTCAATTAGTGGAGATGATGTTGTTGATGGATTGAGATGGCCTTTTGTTGGACAAATAGACTGGTGTTTTGGGGAAACAACACTGTTGAAACGCTCAATGATCAATGATTTTTATGGAAGACTCACCGAAAGGGTTTTCATTACAAAATTAACTTTAGACTACATAACCCTTCTCTAAAATGGATCAAACCACAGGAATGTACAGCCTGATTTTCCCAATATTAGACTATCCTCAATTGTATAATGATTTTGTTCTTTCAACCACATCCATCATGGTAGCACATGATCTGTATTCCTTTTTGCTAGGCTTTGCAGCCTTTTATTACTATAATAATTCATTTATGAGTGTGAGGGTGTGTTAATCAGCCTTTTATTACTATAATGATTCATGGTTGAAGGATGTTTTAAGGAAACTTCCAACTACATTGAGGACGTCCTTAATGTGACCAAACTTATTGTGGACATGGCTTAAATTACACCTTCTTTGGAATTGCTTATCAAAATCTTAAGTGATAAAACTTTCATGTTGTTTTTCTCTTTTAAAAGCAGTTTTGGATGATTATATTCCAGGTCCTTGGCATCTTATATTATACATAGATCCATTATCTTTTTCTCAAAAGAAAATGCATCTTGTAACTATACAATTGATGATATTAAACTGGACCATTGTTGTCAAGTGTCTGCCATTTGTGTGGCTATATTAATCTAATTTACATTCCACACAGCATTGTCTACATGATTTTTTATTTTGAGGCATCACTGAAATTTTTTCTTTCTCAACTTGTTAGTGTTTTTTTTTTCTGGCTTTGTTTTGTAGATAAACTTGACGAGGGTGCAGCACTTTCTACAAGCTTTGGGATCTCGTGAATCTTTTATCTTGAGAAAGCGTATAGAGGTTCCTATTTGCTTCTCAATAACTTGTTGACATATCTATAATCAGATGTAGCTCTGAATTTTTGACATATCTATAATCAGATGTAGCTCTGAATTTTTACTTTTTGATATAGTTTCTTGATCATAAAAGTCACTTTCGATCTATGATATATGCATGTCCATTCATCGACTTCATCATCTACTAGTTGTTTAATTTTGCCCTATTTTTTTCCCTATTGAGCATACCATTGTTCATTATTTCTGTACCACAGATCATTACTCATTTTGTATGGAATATGCATGGGTTAGTAATCTGGAAACCATGTAACCAGCACTGATAAATTTTGATGTATTATCTTGAAGACTAATTTCTGCTGTTGGCAGCAGCGAAAGCAAAGACAAGGAAAGATCCTATTTGCTTCAGCCAAAAAGCCCGTCTCTAATGCTTCTGATTCTCGATTTCTGTACCACAATAATACAAAAACTGATGGAAACTATGGATCAGCTCTTACCCGGGAGACGTCAAACCTATGCCAAGATTCAGAAAATGTGATTATTCTTTTTGTTTAGAGTTCTAAATTGTTCATGTCTCTGTTATATTCAATGTACAATTGAGTTCAAAGTTGTGTTACATAAACTTCACTAAACTGGCATGGGGACATCTAAACTGGCAGATTAATCTCCTGATTCTTCTTACTTACAGTAGCCTGGTTTACTTGTTAAGTTTTGTTCTTTAGTTCTTTATACTTTCAGAATATACAAAATAAAGGGTTTCTAATTCTCCTATTGTAAATTCCTTTTGATAGATAATACGGGAAGAGGAGGATTGCAAGGTGAGATTCTATTATACAAAATTTGAGGCTCAGACAGAGGATGAGCGTCACAGAATTCGGAGTCATGCGGTGAGGCAAATAGACTGAGCAAGTTATCCTTGAATAAACTAGTTTTCGCTTGCATTTATAGGTTTATTTGTAGCTCTAGTTTTGTATCTGACAGTTGAGAGCTCTGATAATGTAAAAACTTAGGATTGACTGTTCACATATTCTTGATTTTGACTGCTGTTGAAAAATTTTGATTTTTGTTTCTGATTTCCTCGTCTGTTTGATGCACATCATTTTTCATTTTTCCTGTGTGTTGATTGAGTCATCATCTGTTTTTGTTTAGTTGCTTTGTCGGTTATCTTTAATGCAGTTATTGCTATATACGTAGGTTTTTAAATTTGTGGAAGGGATATGTTGGGTCATGCGCTATTACTATGAAGGAGTATGCTCGTGGAATTGGTATGCTGTGCTTTCACTTGCTTTTATAGGCTTCATGTTTATATGCTCATGAAAATTAAATGTCTGACAGCCAAATCAGTGAAAATGTGCCCCGGCTACATCTATTTTTTGCTAGGTCAATCAACAAATAATTATGAGATTATTGACTCTAGTTTAAAAGTAAAGTTGCGCAGGATCTAGTTGGATGAGATATTTTTACTTGATTAGTTTGATGACATATTGATTAATTTGAATGTTTCAAAATCAAGGTAATCATGATCAAGCCCAATGGGCTATGTTAATTCCCTTCAAGATTTGAGGAATTTTGCTTCTAATTGCCTGCTGTATTTTCCAACATGATCAGATGTTCTTGTTGCTTCAGAACATACTTTTGGAGCTTTCGCTGACTTGGGTCCTTATTTGCATTGTGAATTGGAAGAAGTACAATGTTCAATACATGAATCAATCCATTCTATTATGTTCCTTGTCACCTTCACCTCTAACCAGCATGATTCCTCTTTTATTCTTGTTTAGTTTGTAGAATTATGGGACATGGGTGCAATATGAATGCTGTTCGCTTGCAAAAACTTAACATCATCCATCTATGTTTGCCTTCTTGGAACATTCAAAGATCATCTCTAATTGTATGAACAATTCTTTTAGGTTCTATCCATATCATTATGCACCGTTTGCCTCAGATTTTCATGGTATTGATAATTTGGACATTCGCTTCACACTGGGACAACCTTTCAAACCATTTGATCAATTAATGGGTGTACTGCCTGCTGCAAGGTTTTTTATTTCTCTTTTTATGATAACTCGTAATGTTTGGTGATTTTGATTTTTGTAAATAGAAATTGACCCGATTTGTACACACCAGTGCACACACTCTTCCATTGTTTTATAGGAAATTGATGACAGATCCATCATCACCCATATTGGATTTCTATCCCACAGGTATAGTTATGTGAGTTAACATAGTGAGTGATTCAGGATATCTTATTTTGACAATTAATTGTTGAATGCTCTTGCAGAATTTGAGCTTGACATGGAAGGAAAGCGTGCTCCTTGGCAGGTGAATTTTGATTCTTGATCCTTTGTGGATGCTTAAAATTGGTTATGGTTGAAAAATCTATATAACTTATGTATGTGCATGTATGTTTGTAGAAGTAGATATTGACTTAGGCATATTTCTATGTATATCTGTTTGGTATGTTAATATTTTAAAACTTCTGCACATTTCATGATTGCCGGTACCTCTTCCAGAAGAATATGCTTATCAACTTAAATTTTTTACTCTTGATGCGGAGTTCTATCTCAAATAACAGGCTGTTTGTAAATTGCCATTCATTGAAGAGACTCGACTTCTTTCTGAGATTGCAAAGGTGGAGCATACGTTGACTGTAAGTTCTATATTTCGTCGAATTTTTTCTACTTATCATTGGTTTAAAATTTTAGGCTGCATGCATGCTTTCAGTGTCCCAGAGCTTAAGGCAAGTAAATCGATGATCCACTCATGTTTTCTTGTGTAATGGTGTTAACTTAAAGTTTGTGCAATTCATTTTTATTATCGTCTTGCAACCCAATTCAATATTAAGAATACAAAAGACATAACCAGCCTCCAACATGGTTTTCAATTGTAATTTGATAAGATGTGGTCTAGTTAACCAAAGTGAAGGTGTAATTGTACTAATCTTCTTAAAAAAGCATGATTATGGTCATTAGGAAATTAGGAGCAGACATGAAATGAATAGAATGTAAATAAGTAACAAAGAAGTTTAGTTGGTAAGAGTACAGCTGGAAGCTGATTGGTTGCTTCTAATTCCGTAGAAAATAGTAGAAATTAAGAATAAACTACAAATTTCAGTCTGAGACAGTAGGAATCGTATACGTGGTTAAAACAGGTATCATTCCTATCATTATAGGAATCTAAAATTTGGCTGGAGCGTAAAAAGGCCCTTGGATTTACTTGAACTTTATATAGCTGGTTATGTAGGTTCGTAATGCTACGTGATGAACAGCTTTCATTATGTGTAGAACCTGTTACCCTTGTTTCAAATTTACTGTGAGTGAAGTTGGCGGTATCTTTGTACGATAACATTTTTCTATTTCTCATTTGTAATTTAGGTTGAAGAGAGAGAAAGAAACAGTTTCCGAATGGATACCCTGTTTGTTCATTCCTCCCATCCTTTGGCAGTCACAATGACTTCTTTTTCAGAACAGAATGATCATAAAGAATTGCCAGGATATGAAACCCAAAAAAAAATTGACCCACAAATCAGGTTTATGTTCCCACTTTTTCAGTGCTTCTGAATGCTGCACTTCTAGTCATTGCTTTTCACTTTTCTGTTTAACTTGAGTGATAATTGAAATTGGTTGTTTCATCAGGATTACATATTATGGAATTCATAGTTTTGCAATTTTTGCTGCTTTCCTGTGATTGTAAAATTTGTTGTCATTTATTGTAAATCTAATTCCTCTTTCCATCCATGATTATACATGAAGGTAAACATTTTTGCGCAATTAAAGCTGCAAGACAAGGGGAAATAAGTGCTTTCTTTTTGACAAATTGCATGAGTTGAAAAAGAAATATAAAAGGTTCAAATTCAGCTATGCTCTATTGGAAATTTGTGCACACATGGACAAACATCGTTTCATTCTGAAATAAAGATATATTTGCAGTCTTGTATTATACCTGTTGGAGCCATTCTCCATTTCTGTGAATCAATTTCTCAATGTCCTGTCTTGTTTGTGGTTCTCTGTTCTATATTGAGTGATTGAGAAGACATCTTTGGATTAAAGGACTCCTTGTCTATTGCTTTCTATTGTTTTCCTTTTCTTTTGCATAACCTGCTGTTACAATTCTTATACTTGAGGGTGACAATCTGTTTTCTCAATTCCTTACGGGACCAACTAAATGGCCAGCAGTTGGTGGCCTTTAGTGGCCATCACTGCCAAATAAAGAAACATTTCTTAAATTATGTTTTTTGCTATTTATGGTATTTGTGGCTACCAATATCAATTGCGCCTCATAGTTATTTTACTGCCTTTATTGATTTGAAGTGCAGTTACTTTCTCAAAAATTTTCCTGCTAATGAAATCTTCTATTGATTTTCTATTGCGAACTGATATTCTGATTTATCTTTAATGTTATCAAGTGGTTAAAATGCCATAAGTCATTTCCATCATTTTGCAAATTATAGATGATTTAACACATTTATTTCAATAATGTAGTGGTGGAATGAATGGATATATTTGTGTTTCTGTTGATCCGGTCCAGCCTGGGGAACTTTATTCACCTATTGATGGCATGCCAATGATTACAAACAATCAAGTGTTGTAAGTTTGTTG
>JANZLC010000006.1:16584610-16596679 GCA_026413385.1 Erythroxylum gracilipes | reverse complement strand
AATTCATTACATTTATTGAAGAACATTTAATAGCTTATTAACTCAATTATAAAAATGTCACCCACCTTGATTTCCTTGCTTGAAGCTTGTTCAAGGATGTGTCTCCTCTTCTGGCTCCTCTTACCCCTCTTGCCTCCCTTCACAAAAATAAAAATCCCCCAAATCAAAAGGAATCCTAAAATTGGAAAACCTAAAGGACCCAATGCATGAAATTGATCCTAGAATACCTAAACCCATCCATTTCCTAAGCTCTTTGAACCAAAACTCTCCAAAAATCCAAAACATCAAAAATCACTTACCTTAAAGCTTCACCCAACAAGGGATTTTCTTAGCTCTAATGGAAGCTTGAACCTTTCTCCTTCTTTTTCCTTCTTGAATCAACCCCAAAACCCCTCTTGAACACCAAGAAAATGAAAACCCTAGCTTTTCTTCTTTTTCTCCTTCCCTCTCTCTTCCTACGACTCTCTCCCTCTTCTCTCCTATCAATTTTCGTTTTTCCCTCTCTTCCTATGTAAGACAAGCCTTATTTCTTCCCTTTTATACCATTAATGATGCTAAAATGTCCAACTTACCCTTACTTATTAGCCTAGGTTCTTACATCCTTAAGTGACATGTCCAAAATGCCCTTAATGCAATACCCTCCTAACACTTCAAGTTAATCTCTTATGTCACATAACCTCATTAACACTAACATGCTAATTAGCTCCAACATACATTAATCTATCAAGACCTCAAAATTCATCTAATCATGCTTAATCAAATAAAAAAAATTCAGGGTCCAACATTTTTGGTGCATGTTGTAGACGTAGATGTGAATGAAGGGATGTTAGGGAAATTTCCAATTGTGAGGGAATTTCTAGACATATTCTTAGAAGATTTACCTGGTTTTTCACCGGTGAGGGAAATTGAGTTCGCCATTGACCTGATTTTAGGTACTACACTGATTTTCATACCACCGTATAGAATGGCTCCAGCTGAGCTGAAGGAGCTTAAGGAACAGTTAGAGGAACTGCTAGAGAAGGGGTACATAAGACCAAGTTCATCGCCTGTACTGTTTGTTAAGAAGAAGGATAGGACATGGCAGATGTGTATTGACTATCGGTGACTCAACAAGGTGATTATTAAAAATAAGTATCCTCTGCCCTGGATTGATGATCTATTTGACCAACTACAAGGAGTAAGGATGTTTTCCAAGATTGATCTCAGATTGGGCTATCATTAGCTCAGAATCAAAGGGTCTGATGTAAGTAAGACAGCTTTTAGGACTTGTTATGGGCATTACGAGTTCCTAGTCATGCCATTTGGTTTGACCAATGCTCCAGCTGCTTTCATGGATCTTATAAATAGGGTCTTCAGGGAGTATTTGGATCAGTTTGTGATAGTGTTTATCGATGACATTCTAGTGTATTCCAAGAGTGAAGGGGAGTACGAGGAACATCTCAGAATAGTGTTGTAGACACTGAGGGTGAAGGAGCTTTATGCTAAGTTCAAAAAGTGTGAGTTTTGGCTCTACGAGGTGATATTCCTTAGGCATATGATTTCGAAAGATGGGATACATGTTAATCTGAGGAGGGTTGAAGCAGTGATAAAGTGGCATGCACCCCAGATAGTAACAGAGGTGAGGAGTTTTCTAGGTATGACAGGTTATTATAAGAGGTTTGTGGGAAGATTCTGCATGATAGCTGCTCCACTGACCCGGTTATTGAGGAAGAATCAGAAATTTATCTAGAGTAATGAATGCCAAAAGAGTTTTGAGGAGCTTAAGCAAAGGTTGACAAGTGCTCCAATTCTGACTTTGCCTATGGGAGATAAAGGTTATACAGTCTACAACGATGCTTCGAGAAAGGGTTTGGTTTGTGTGTTGATGCAAGGAGACAAGGTAATAGTACATGCCTCGCGGCAACTGAAACAATTTGAGTTGAATTATCCAACCCATAATTTGGAACTGACAGTAATAATTTTTGCCTAAAGATTTAGAGACATTATCTATATGGGGTTCAGACGAAGATTTTTACAGATCATAAAAGTCTCAAGTTTTTATTGAGTCAGAAAGAACTGAATTTGAGGCAGAGAAGGTGGTTAGAGCTAATTAAGGATTATGATTTATTGATTGAGTACCATCTAGGGAAGGCAAATGTAGCGGCAAATGCTTTGAGTAGAAAATCCTCAATAGCCCACATTCAGACAGTTTATTTGTCTTTATTGGAAGAGATGGCTAAGCTAAAATTAGCTAAAAATAGGAGGAACTCGATTGTGTTATTACAAATTTCAGAGTGAGGCTGATACTCAGGGAGAAAGTATAGGATTTACGGGCAAAGGATACAGATTTGAGCAAACTCTAAGAAGAAATTAAGAATGGCAAGAAATCTGAAGTGGTAGTGAGGGATGATTGTATTTCAAATGTCAAGGAGGTGAAGGATGAGATACTGGATGAGGCACATAATGCGCCTGATACTATGCATCCAGGTAGCACCAGGATGTACAGAGATTTGAAAGAGCATTTCTGGTGGAAAGGCATGAAGAAGGATGTAGCAGAGTATGCAAGTAAGTGTCTAGTGTGTCAACAAGTCAAGGCTGAACCCCAGGCAACTTCAGGCAAGTTAAGGCCATTATCCATTCCTGAGTGGAAGTGGCAAAGGGTGACTATGGGCTTTTTGATGAGTTTGCCCAAGACTAGTAGGAAGCATGATGTCATATGGGTTATTGTTGATCATCTGACGAAGTCAGCCCATTTTTTGGAATTAAATAGACTGATTCTTTACATGTGCTATCAAAGAAGTATATTGATGAGATAGTGAGATTACATGGGATTCCAGATTCTATAATTTTCGATAGAGACCCTCGGTTCACTTCGAGATTCTGGGAAAGTTTGTAAGAAGCTTTAGGGACCAAGTTACACTTTAGCGCCACTTTTCATCCCCAGACAGATGGTCGTCAATCTGAAAGGACCATTTGGATACTTGAAGGAATGCTCAGGGCATGTGTGATAGATTTCAAAGGTGCTTGGGATGAGCACTTTCCATTTGTCGAATTTGCTTACAATAATTTGTATCATTCGAGCATTCAGATGGCTCCTTATGAAGCACTGTATGGAAGGAGATGTAGAACTTCGATATGCTGGGATAAAGAAGGAAAAAGGAAACTGATAGGGCCAGAGTTACTTCAGATGACAATGGATAAGGTCAACGACTTAAGGCAGCCCAGGATAGAATAAAGAGCTATATTGATGCACACCAAAAGGAGATGGAGTACGAAGTGGGTGAGAAAGTTTTCCTTAAGACATCTCCTTGGAAAGGAGTAACGAGGTTTAGCAAGAAGGGCAAGTTAAGTCCGAGATATGTGGGTCCCTATGAAATTCTTGAAAGGATTGGACCATTAGCTTATAGATTGGCATTGCCACTGGAATTGTCTCAGATACATGATGTCTTTCATGTTTCCATGTTGAGGAGATATAGTTCAGATCCATCCTACATTATTCAGACCATTGAGGTTCAGTTGAGAGATGATCTGAGTTATGAGGAGACTCCAGTGGAGATTTTGGACACCAAGGAAAAGGTCCTCAGGAACAAGACAGTTCAGCTAGTCAAGGTCCTGTGAAGAAACCATTTTATAGAAGAGGCCACGTGGGAGCTTTTGAAAACCATGAGGGAGAAGTATCCGCATCTCTTCAAAAACTCAGGTAATAATTTTGAGGATGAAATTCGTTAAGGAGGGGGGAAATGTTGGACCCTAAAATTTTTCTTTATTTATTTGTTTATTTATTTTGCTTTATTTTATTTTCTTAGAATGGAGTCCATGATCTTTCCAGCATAAGGAGAAATTAGAAGTATTAAATGGAGAAATTAAAATTTAGTTATAGTATATTATGGTGCAAGATAAATTGAAGAAGTAAGAATGCATAAGGGGCATTCTTAGAAGATCACTTAAGTCTAAAAGTTACAAGGCATTAAAGGAAGGGTAGAATGGGAAAAGTAAAATTGTAGTCTTGCATTTGAAGAAGCAAACACGTGAATGGGAGAAAAGAAGAGAGAAAATAACGAAGAGAAGAAGAGAAGGAGAGAAAGGAAGGAAGAAAATTAAGATTTTTGGAGATCTTGAAGAGATTGAAAAATTTGAAGCTAAATCAAGTAAGTATAAGCATTAACCCTTCTTGTTTTGTTGGATGAACAATAATTAGTGATAGTTAAAAGTGAAAATGAAGCTGAATAAGTGTAGGAAGTTGTTGATGAATGGTATATGCAAATGTTTTATTGTTTGGTTAATGATCAAATATAGATTATGAATTGGTTTGTGAATGATTTTGGGTTGAAATGAAGTAGAAGAAATGGTTTAGGTTTAAGATGGGTTACATGTGAAATGTGGGAAGTAAAAAGTTGGAAAAAGTGGCAAAACATGTTCTCGGTGCATGTTTCTATGAAAGTTTGTCGCGGTGAAGTTAACTTTCCTACACAAACATACATTGGTATTTTGCCGATAACTTTTTCTGTTTTTTTATTTGGATATAATAGAGACATAGTACTACAAATTGTATGAAGGACTCGAATCTAAATTCAGTTTCTAAGAATTTCAAATTCTGGATGAAAGTTGAGCACAAAATTTTTGCTTCAATATAAGAACAGTCCGAAATTGTTAAGGTATAACTTTCCGATTACTGAACCAAATTGAATAAAATTTTAGTTATTGTTTAAAGAAATCAAGTGAGGCAAGAGAAGCACAACTGAGAAAGTTATAAGCAAGGAAATTCAAGTTGGGTTACATTTTTATAATTAAGTAATAGGCCATTAATGTTTTCTTTCAAATGAGGGAAAATTAATGATTTCAACTATTTTATGAATCTGCAATTATTGCTCTTTGAATGCTTTAAGAAGGTGTTATGTGGTTGATATGTGATTACTGTGTTGATGATTTATGAAAAGAATGTGAAAATGATGCTTGAAAAGATACTATGTTTATGAAAGCAAGTTTCGAAAATGTGTCATTTTGGGCAACAAGTTTACAAGTTATGAAATACATGTTATTTGGGTTTGGTTTGATCCATTCTGTATGTCAAGTGCACTTCGACTAAAGGTTTCTCTTGCCTGTCCACTAATGGCATGGAGCTCCTTCAAGGACTCACTCATGTTTACGACTACATAAAATCACTGTGTGGGATTGTGTTAGTTCGTTCTGTTCACGACTACACAGGACCATTATATGGGAATGTGATAGTTCATTCTATTTATGGACCTCCCAAATTATTGTGATGTGCTTATGTGTTGACAAGTTTGTTGAATACATGATTTATTTTGTTTTGAGAATTGTGAAATAGGTGTTTCATGATTCAATGTGAGTTTTACAATGGAAATGAATCTTTAAATGCTTTTTGCTTGTTACCGATTATAAAACTGTTACCAAGAGCTTTAAGCTCACCCCCATTCTCCTCTCCATATTTAGGTGATGAGCAAGAGATTGAGTAGGCAAGAGTTATGACATCACCTCGAATTGGCATACTTTTATATTTTTAAGTTAGATTTTTGGGAATTCAACGCTTTAGCAGCATTTCAAGTAACATTTAAATATCTTTTGTATTTATCGTTTATGAAGCTATTGATGTATTATGGCTTGAAATGCCATTAAAGCTTTGTAAAAACTTTTGCCTATTAATATAAATGGAATGCATTTTGGGTTTGTTTATGACCACTTTTAAGTTTTCACATTGCATTTGATGTACAAATGAGATTAGGGTTTTGGGAAGTAGTTTGTGTTTATGGTTATGTGTATTCTTGTCCTTGGGATTGGATTGATGAGGGTGGTTGAAAGTATTTAAGTTTGCTTTTAGTAAGGTAAGTTGATCTAGGTTTATGGGTTCTGCTACAGGGGTTTTTGCCGTGGCGAACCCGAAGGTTTTCTGCTTGTTCTCGTGGCGAAGCCAAATGTTCGCCACGGCATAGTCAATCTTCCAAGGTTGCCGCGACAACGATCGCCGCGGTGAAGTTATAATCGATTGTTGCAGTAAAATTGACCTGAAGGGTCAGGGGAGTTTTCTCTCATATGTTCACCATAGTGAAGCCCGCCATTACTTTGGAAGGAGTTTTCTTTTTAACTTCCAAATTCAAAGTCTTCCCCACGCCTAAGCTTCATGATTCCATATCCGATGTTGGGCTTTAGGAACGGGGTCCAACATAGAAGCCAGCTAGGAAGCTTTTCTAGCGAGAGGATTGTATGGAACTTGTACACATTAATGCTAAGAATGAGGTAGGAAATAATAACATTACATGTTAAACTTTCAGAGAAAATTCATTGGATTAACTCTTCTAATATTGAAGGAGAGAAGAATCCCATTAATAAGCTTTTAGAATATGATCTCTTTAGTACCACTAAAAATGGTGTGAATCCTACTCTAGAAGTTGAAGAAATTCAGGTCCATCAGATATCAAAAGTGGATATGGAGGCTATGGAACCATCCAATTAAGGTGACATAGCTAATTAGAATTTAAAAGAAGTTTACCTAGAAACTCCTGGAGATCTTACTAAAAAACTTACAAGTGATCCGTACCATCCAATTAAGGGGACGTAGCTAATTAGAATTTAAAAGAAGTTTACCTCGAAACTCTTGGAAATCTTACTAGAAAACTTACAAATGATCCGTAATTAAATCCTAACTTTCAAAGAGTTATAAGGAGTAGCTCTAAAAGGAAGGAAAAAAACTAAGACATCTACTTATCAAGATGAAACATACAAATGTAAGTTTCCATATCTTAATTATTTGTGCTTTCAATTATAGCCTTCAAAGAACCTTTACGTGTAACAAAATTAGAAATATTGATGGAAATCTGCACAAGCATAGATGATCATAAGGGATTTCAATAGAATGATGCACTCATAAAAAGCTAAAGTGAATGTTAGGTTAAGGAATCATATTAGTGAACTCAAATACTGTTCTAATCAAATCCATATAATAGACCTTAAAATGGAGGGGTAAGTTTACACATAAATAAACAAATAAAAGGGGAATTAACTAAGGAGGAAGTGGTTGGATAAAGCTATGGTTAATGAATTATGGATAAGGAGGAATATAGGCAATAAAACAACTTTCTATTGTCATTTGATCATACCCCAATTCTAGTGCAAAGCATTCTCAGTTAATAAAGAAGGAAATTTCCATTTCAATTTAACAACTAATTGAATGAGTTGGAAGCCTTTCATTTAGCTCTTTCTTAAAGTCAATATAAGGGGTAGTAAGTTGTTTTTTTGTACGAGGAAGTTACAACTGTTTAATAATGAACTTAAAAAACTAAATAGTAAAAAATGCTCCAGCACTTTAGTAGTTACTAGAAAGGAAAAGAAGAATATTAAGAAAGGTTAATATGCTTTATATGAAGCACCCATAATGAACAATTAAGAAAAAGGAGGTAACAATTTTATGTCACGTGATCTCTTAGTCTTCTGCTAGCATTTGTTGATTCAAGGGCATAAGAAGAGGGACACGTTTTTCGGCTCAAAGAGTTTGATAAAATATATAATAAGGATATACAAAGAAAAACCAATCCCAATGAAAAACAAAATAAATTGATTTGGTAAAGAATACTACTCCCATCCCCCCAATATTAGATAACATTTTCTTACTGAGGAAAAAGTCTAGGACATTGTGACTATAAGATGGAAAAAATCATTAATTTTTTTTTCATATAACTCTCCTTACAAAAAGGAATACCAACAAAGTTACCTCTTTAAAAGAAGAAAATGGTTGTGAGCTAACCTCCAAATAGACTTGCATTAAAAAGACTATACATTCTTTTCCAAGATAGTTGGAAGAAACTATGATGCTTTATCTAACATTAGTATAGTGAAATCCATTATTAAGTAACAAATATCTTCTTAATTAGCTATGTCTTTAACAAAACACTTTGAAGCTAAATATGTTAATGAGCCTTTTTGTGTTTCTCTTCACCCTGATAAGACACTCAGACCTAATGGTTTTAATGCTTATTTCTCAAATCATGGCCTTTAACCAAAAAAATGTGTTGATTGATGCACTCCTTGACCTTTTCAAGAATGGGAGCATCTTAAAGGAACAAAACAAGGTACACATTTATCTTATCCCCAAGGTATGATCCCTTAAATATTTAAAGGATTTTCTTCCTATCTCTTATTATAAAATAATGTATAAGATAATTGCAAAAATACTAGCTAATAGGTCAAAGCCAGTGATTGCACAAATGGATGATAGCTCTCAAGGAACATTCATTAAGGAAAGATTAATATAAGATGACATAATTCTTATCCAAGAACTATTTAAGAAATATAATAGGAAAGATTCTAACAAGAATTATGTCGTTAAGTTAACTTTCATAAATCATTTGTTTCATTAGATTAGAACTTCATTCAAAATATTTTATAAGCCTTTATCTTTCCTGTAATATTCTTTAAATTGATTACTCAATATAAAATTACCGTCTTGTATGGTATTTTGGTTAATGGGGAGCCTACAAAATTGATTAACCTTGCCTTTTCATTCGTACAATGGAGATCCTATTAAGATTGATAAAAGATTTGTCAAATTCCATTCTAAATACAAGTTTTTAAGAATAACTAGCTTATCATTCGTTGATGATTTGATGTTTTTCTCCAAATTATATCATAATTTAGTGATTATGTGAATGATAAATCTTAATATTTTTAAAGCTCTTTCAAGTGTCTCTATAAACAATAAAGATCCATTGAACATTAGCCATTGGTGTAGGTGCAACTTTTAATGGCTTACCTTATAAAATAAGCTTAAAGACACCCAAACCTCCAATTACATATTTACGTATCAGAATAACCTCCAGGAGATCCACTTACGCAAGGTATAAACCTCTAATAAAAAGGAGAAATTCTTAAGGTATAAGTTGGTTTAACAAGAGTTAATTTATGTCTAGTAGATAAATTGGTTAATTCAGTGTTAAACAACATGTTTGTATATTAGTCATCTCATTTTTTGTTTTTTAAAAAATATAAGCAAGGACATTGAAAATATACTAAGGAAGTTTATCTATTTTGAAGGTGTTATTAACAGTTTCTTAATTAAAGTAAAATGGAAAGACCTCTGTAGGGATAAGAAAGAGGGGGGACTTTGAATTCTTAATTAAAGTAAAATGGAAGATCTCTATGAGGATAAGAAAAAGGGGTGGGGGGTGCGCTTGGAATTCTACATTCTAGTATTACCAAATAAGTATATATGATTAAAAGATCTTAGAGGCTCTTAAATGAAAAAAAAAAAACTCATTATTGGTGAAATGGGTTCATTCATATTACTTAAGGGGTTTAAGCCTTTTAGAATTTGTAACCTAAATATGATACTTTATGGACATTGTCTCATATACTAAAGTCGAAGCAAAGATATAGCCTGAAGTTCATTTACAAGATTGGTATCATAACTTTAACCTCTATTTAGAATGACAACTTGTCCAATTTAGGACCTTTATTTGAAGTAGAGGAAACAATCTTAACTCCAACTAATCTACAACAAGTAACCTAATTATACAACTCAGTCCAAACTAGGAGGATCATATCAGATAGAGGAGACATCCTTTATGGAATTTTACAAATAACACTTGTAGGAACTATTAATGGAATAAATCCCTAATCCCTTAATATGAATTCATTGGTATGATCACCATACGACCTTTATCATTCTCTAGATTCTTATTAAAGGGAAGTTGAATACCTGAGGTAAGATGAAAGTTTTCTCCAATTATCTGATTTTTTTAATTATGAAATCATACTACTAAATCTATGAAGCACCTATATTTTGATTTTCAGTATATAAGGAGAATATGGAGTTCTATAACGACATTATGCCTATATATTTTTTCCTTTAATGAAATGGAAAAATATGCTATTATGGTGTAATAAAAACTAGAGGATAAAAGATGAGGATTGTATTATGTCTAAGTTGGTTTAAAGTAACATAATCTATGGAATTTGGGTGGTAAGAAACAAAAGAATATTTATGAAGGAATTTGCACATTAACAAAAGTTGATCAAATTCTATAGTAGCTGTCAATGGTTAATTACTTGCCCACAAGCTAAACTAAAGATGAAGTTAGGCTTGAGCACGTAAATAGAGGCTTCTACTCAAGAATAGAAAGTGTACTTGTTTAGAATTGCTTAAAGGTTCCCCCAGTATCACTAAAAATTGAAAGACTATAGATTGGATGTAATAACTACTTAGTTTTCCTAATTGTTATAATTTGCACTTTATGTTAGCTATCTAGTTCTTTCAAGTTACCTTTTGTGTCGATAATACATTGGATAAATGGCCCATTTGAACCTTTAGATTATCAATGGAAGATGTACGATTCTTCATAATTTGATCAAACCTGGTTGTCATCCTCTTTTGGTTCTCATCTCAGATCATGAACATAGATTTAGCACATGCATTAGCTTATCCATTTCCAATTCCAATGAATTGAGCCTATCTTATTGAAATCCTAGTAGGCTTTGAGCTCTTATAGGATTTCCTGCATTGGTGGACCAAAAATAATTATTTTCCGCCCAGGATTATAAGTATTAGAGTAGGGACTTTTACCTCCCGAACTATATTGTGCTCCTATAAAGTTGAGTTGCTTCATGTTATTATTTTCCACTAAGAAGCAATCAGTTAAGACATAACTTTCTTGTCCACATAGTTTGCATCCATGCTAAATTACCTTGAGTAGGCTGGAAGAAGTGGCTTGTAGGTTATTTAATTATTTGGCTTTGTTCTCCACTTTAACTTTTAATGTTGTCACTGAATCCACAACAAGCACTACCTGTTAATCCCTAAATGATGGTCATTGTTTACTTCTTTTCGATGTCTATAGACATTTGTTGTTTTTCCATCTCTTCTAACAAATTATGTGTTTTTTTCAACTATTTTCCTCATTAAAGAGCCATCAACTACTGAATCTATGGTGCCTTACGTGGCTGGATTCACTCTATTGTAGAATGTTTATTAAAGGAACTCCTTTAGCAAGTTATGATGTGAGAAACTCCTTTGTAACTCTTTAAATCACTCTCATTCTTTATATTGCTCTTTTATATTGTAATTCAATGATTTGGAGCAAAAGGAACAAAATGGGACAAGTTTAGAACGATTTGGAGATGTTATGACTAAGTTAAAAAAATGATGAAAATCAACATGGTCGATGGAAATGCCTAGGTTGATGTACACATCTGTATTGATGATAACACGCCTATATTGACATGGTTCATACAAGATAGTTGGTAACACAATTCTAGAGAGTTACACGAACTCTATATATGCTCTTGTCATATGGACACACTTGAGTCCATAGCTTTGTTTACCTTTTGAACCCAATTCATTTTGAATTCGAGAGTTTTATGACTTGTGATCAACATGGACACCATACATGCACATGTTGGTGACTGAGTACCACGTAGAACTCTAATTGTTGAATATACAAGGCAAAATTAAGAGCAAAAGTAAAGAAGAGGCTCAAGAAACAAAAATTGACAACTTAAGAAAAATAAAAAGTATGAAGAACAAGTAAGGAAAAACATTTAGAGTAGATTTCCATCAATCTAAAGTGGACTTCTTAAAGATTAAAATGAATTTCAACATGTTTCTTTTAGTTTTCTATTTTTCCTTTAGTTTTGATGTCATGTCTTATATGATTAGGAATTACACCTTTATTAGTACTGTTGGATCCTATTTTTGGAACCCAACTTCTTAACATTCAGAATCATGAAACTGATCCTAATATCCTGTAGTGTTATTTCCATGAACCCTTCTTAGGCATCATCCCACAAAGGTGGCATACCCACGACATTCAAACATCAAAACAAACTTATTACTTCAACTCAAACCTTTTCCAAGGAAGTCAAAATGAACATACACAACCGAAACTACTTCAATCTATCATTTCATTACTAAAGCAACAAAGTTTGAAAAACGTTATTTATATATAAAAATCCACACCATTGGCTTATTACAAAATAAAAAATAGCAAATTTGAAGAAATTGCCTTAGGCTCTTGATCACTTGATCTCTTAGTTATCACCTGAAGATGGGACAGAAAGGGGGTGAGCTTGAAAGCTCGTGGG
>JANZLC010000006.1:16556900-16567239 GCA_026413385.1 Erythroxylum gracilipes | reverse complement strand
TGAAAGTGATACAGATAGCCTGAAGAGGCTAAGCGTGAAAGAATACTGACTGTAAAGAGACCTGAAGAGGCTCAGAGGAAAAGAATACTTGTAAAGTTTTGAGAGATAGTGAAAAAAATCAGAAAGT
Organism: Erythroxylum gracilipes; assembly: GCA_026413385.1. Classification (NCBI taxonomy): domain Eukaryota; kingdom Viridiplantae; phylum Streptophyta; class Magnoliopsida; order Malpighiales; family Erythroxylaceae; genus Erythroxylum; species Erythroxylum gracilipes. Next base: position 16,567,112 of record JANZLC010000006.1, on the reverse strand, counting down.
CATCTGAGGACTAGACGTAGCCCACGGTTTGGGGTGATCCAGTATAAAAATTACTGTGTCAAATCTCTCAAACTCTCTCTCTCTTTTAAACGTGATTTTCGATATTACTGTTATATGCAAGTTTCAGAAAATCTTTTACAAATGTAATTTACGGTAGTTCTTTTGAAACGAAAAAATTTGTTTTAAGCAAAAGATTTTTACTAAAAGGGGTTTAAAGAAAAAGTTTACCACAATTTAACCCCCTTCTTGTGCATCTATCTATCATTACTGAATATTATATTAACATGTGATTCACTACAAAGAACGTTCAAGGAAATCAGACGGAACCTCAACATGGTGATGTTAAGCGATCAATCATCTGATACGTCACAGCCAAGTTAAGAGGACATGGAAGTTAACGGCGTTAGTAACAGTGAGTTACAGCTGGTAACTTCTCTCTCAAGGAAGTTTTGGAGGGAAAAATCTTATAGCATTAAGAACCTCACCTATTCTAGAACATTCTCAATATACTCTAAACATCGACATTTGGAGTGTTCTTAAACCTAATACTTTTAATTCCTCGAGCTATTTCAAATCTCCGCAACCAACTTTACCCTTTCTAAGACCAAATCTGAACATTCAGTACCTTAACCACCAAAGAAGAAATGGAGCCAGCAATGATTTTTGGAAGACATGTTAATTTCGAATCCCTAAGGAAGGACGATATGGACATCGAACCGGAGATAGTTGCGGCAGGTTGGAGAAAGTTCTTTCAAATCCAAGAAGTCATATATTATGATGAAGTGTATGATTTCTGGAAGAATGTGAAGCTAGTTGACAATACTATTGTCTCTTCGGTAGATCGACTGTCTATCATTATGACGAAGGAGTCAATTGAGAAAATAATTAAGTGTCCATCTGCTGGAGAAAAGCTCACAAGCAAAGCGATATGGATGACGAAGTTTAATGTAAAGGAAGATGAAGTTAGTCGACAGTTATATGGAGAAAATGACCCAACAGAGAGGAAGGTGTCAAGTTTGGTGCCGAAGGCTAGGGTCCTATTTGTAATTCTATTCAATTGCATACTACCGAGAGCAGGTTCAAGACATTTGGTGACAACACTGGATGAGCAGTGTATATTCTATCTGTTGAATCGTCAATCTGTAGACCTTCCATTTCTGATTTTTCAGTATATAGTCAAGTCGATGAAGGATACGAATAGTTATCCTTATGGAATGTTGCTGACAAGGATATTCAGGGAGTTTGGAGTCCTTCTTGACAGGGGAAACAGAATGAAGGTGCCTGTTAAGAGTTTCATCAATTCAGCAACTGTGGGAAAAATGGGTTTGAAGAATCTGGATAAAGCACAAGTACATTCTCATAATAAAGCAAGAACTGAGGAGGAGCGTACAAAGAAGAAATCTCCCATAAAGATTATAGAAGAAGGTACTCTGAAGAGAAAAGGGGAAACATTTCTAAGTGAAATTCCAAAGCAAGCGAGAAGATCACGCAGAGTTCGAACCCTAAGATAACAAGAGGAAAAGACATCTAGAGTGCTCAGTCAAATAGAAGATTCTGAGGCAAGAGTATCTCAGCCAACGAGATCTCTAGTCTCTATCTTACAGGAAGATACTACCCAAAAGGTTAGAGAGATTCAGAGTAAGAGAAAATTGGAGTTTGAAAAACAGAAATATCAATCTCAGAAAGCTCCAAGAGTGATTGAAGTAGGAAAGAAGGATGAAATTAGTCAGGCGAAGACTATTACTACTGCTGAAGAAGTCAATCAGGAGAAAAGTATCTCTACAGTTGAGAAAGTCAGTCAGGAGAAGGCTACTCCTATTGTTGAGGAAGTTAGTCAGGATTTGGCTACTCCCACTGTTGTTCAGACAGTGGAGCCAGTAGAACGCAGTGACGCACAGGTTAATGTATTTCAACCTCTGAGGAAAGAAGATTTGGAGATCAGAGTGATTGAAGAAATTGAACCTGCGAAAAAAAGAGAGCAATTCCATAATTATCAAGGACATCCCTAGAAGGTTAATAAAGGTACATTTTCAACCGATTGTGGTAAATGAAAGTACCATGCACTTATTAAATGAAGACGAAAAGAGTATGTATGAGCGTTTAAGGAATGAAGGGATGATGCCTTATCCTACACAAATGACAAAAAAGAAGCATACTATTTTCCCAATAACAGAGAGCACAGTGCTAAAAATTGTGCCTGACATTCAACCGAAGCGTCCAGTTGTAAACAATGACAAAGGGAAGGAGAGACTATACCCGGAAGAGGTATTAGATGATCTGACACCAGATCAAATTGAAGAAGAAGTGCGTCTAATAGACGAGGCGTGCTATGTTGAGAAGAAGGTGAGGGAAATGAAAATTTCTCATCACATTTCAGAAGACCCAGGAACGAGTGATAGTCGATCAACGATAAATGATCCAGTGGGGGGAAAACTTATTCAAGGGAAGCACAAAATAGCGAAGATTGGAAACTTCACTTGTATACCAGAATCTCTTGTGAAGTTCATTTTGAATATTAGGCCTTTGCCTAATGTGTCTTTACTTGAAGAAGTTTGGCCCTTGCTACGAAGACAAACCAAACACCTACCACTTCCTGATGACTTAGATGTTCCTCACCCCAACCTTTCTGTATAACCTCCTACACTTCAAATCATTGAAGAGTGTGTTCCATCTTCAGATGTATACAACACTACAGTTGCTATTGAAGAAGAACAACAGAAGAATGATGACCAATCAACCTCATCTACTAATTTACAGGCACAGGTAGCTCATCTACGAGATGAAGTCAAGGAGTTAAAGGATATGATGAGGGAATTTTTTCAACGGTTTCGGTCATGATCAGTTTTTTGATCAATAACAAATAGGGGGAGAAGAGACGAGAAGAAAGGAGGAAAGAAAAATAGAAAAAGAAGGAAAGATAGGGGAAGGAAAATGGAGAAGAAGATCAGAAGATTCAAGAATACAAGTAGACTTAGTTAGTTCTTACGTTGTTCTCACTTTCTGTATTTTTGGTTATAATATGTTTATTAATATGAGTATTTGTTATCATGAAAAAGGGGGAGATTGTTAAGTCAAAATGACTCTACGAATAATAATTTTGATGAAAAACAAATAACGAAGCTAAGTAGAAAAGCAGACGGAAGCTAGGCTTAGAAAAGCAAATGGAAGCTAAGTAGAAAATCAGACGGAGGTTATGCTTAGAAAAGCAGATGGAAGCTAAGGAAGAAAACAGACGCAAGAAAGGAGACGCAAAAAAAGGCAGACCTGTTCGTCCATTTTATCTGTTCATAGAATGTTGTGCCACGCAATTCATCCCGTTTGTCTATGTTATCTGGTCATTGAATGTTGTGCCTCAAAGCTTTCTCTATTAGTCTCCGTAGAGTTTCACAATTGCTCTGCCTGGAACAGTTCAGTTCTGGAAAGTTTTCTCTGTCTTTCCTTAGTTCTCCGTCCTTGCCTTCCTCTTTGTTTTAGTAAAGGTGTCGGTAACTCTGACAGTTTAGAAGTTTCAATATAGAGCGGTTAGCGGACCGTCTGATAGGGAAGCGATTTTGATGTGAGTTATTAGCAACTTTTGAATAATCGAGGCCAAAATACATCATTGCACTACATTAAATGCGGGGCAGAATTACGAGATGATACAGTGAAACAGAAGTGATTTTGCTAGAGAAACGTAAAAAAAGACACGTTTACATGTCTAGAGAAGAGAAAGACATCTAAATTTTGGGTTTTGAAGAATAAATTGGGCTGTATTAAATGATGACTGCTACATTAAATATTTTACATATAAGCAGATCTGTAAGGTATATAATCTGTAAAGTAAAGATAGGGATTGAGAGGGCGAGAAGGAATATCGAACGATCGAAAATCGGACCTCTCTTGAATTCGTTTATTGGAAGAAGTATTACGCAATTTATAAATGATATTTCATGGGACTTGGAAATGACATGAAAGGGATGGCGGTTCATTTTCGAGTGGTTTCTTTAGATAAGGATCACTCAATTCATTTTAAATTGATGTTTGCAAAACCAAGACGAAGCGGAGAAGCAACAATCAGACGAAACGGGAAGAGAACGCTAAACTCGATTGCTACCTGTAAGCGGAAGGCACCACATTGTGTACCTTGTGGCAGGAGAAATTGAAGGATCTATTGTGGCATCCATATAAGATAATTAAGGATGAAGGGAGTTCATAGGTATTATATCAGCTTTACTATCGTTAGGAAGTGCGCTGAATGGTTGGTAGTCACTTAGTACGCTGCATGACGCAATAAATTGAAGAGTTTCAATTGCTTTATTAGAGTTAAATGAGTTTAATCCAAGTGGAAGATATGTGGTTTCAGAGCTCTGCGATTCCAAAGAAGCAAGGAAGCCACATTGAAAGAGGTGATCAATTACATATTCAGAAATATGAGGTTCAGCAAGCGGAGCAGGACTTCCTCCTTGATCTTCTGGAACAAGTGAAGCGGAAAAGGAAAAAACACTCGAAGGGCGAAACAAGTTTTGGTTTTTCCTCTTCTTTCTCTGACGCTGTGATAAGTTTTCCTTCTTTTCTCCTTCTTTTTGTGTTGTTAAGGCTTTGCTTTTTCTTTTGTTTCTCTGCAGGTGTTGTAGTTTCTCTACGGCAGGTGTTTCTCTTTCAGCTTTGGTAAGTTTTGGTTTTTCCTTTTCTTTCTCTGCAGATCTGATAATTTTTCCTTCTTTTTTCCTTTTTTTGTGTTGTTAAGTTCTTGGTTTTATCTTTTGTTTCTCTGCAGTTGTTGTAGCTTCTTTCTTCCATGTGGCTGCAGGTGTTGTGATGTGTTTCTCTCTCTCCGATGTGTTTCTGTTTCTACTTTGGTAAGTTTTTGTTTTTTCCTTTTGTTTCTCTGCTCTGCAGCTGTGATAAGTTTTCCTTTTTCCTTCTCGTCTTTTTGTTGTTAAGTTGTCGGCTTTTTCTTTTGTTTCTCTGCAGGTGTTGCAGTTTCTCTCTGGCAGGTATGGTATCGAGTTCCTCTTTGGAGCAAGAATTCCTCCTTGATCTTCTGTAACAAGTGAAGCGGAGAAGCAAAAATCACTCGAAGGGCGGAGACAAACATAAGATGAAGTGGGTAGACAAAGTAAGACGAAGCGAAACTAAGACGGAGCGGTTGTTGCTAATCATTTAGTACGCTGCATGATGCAGGAAATTGAAGTAGTGGATGAGGTAGACGAGAAGCTGCAAAATGAAGTTTCAACTACTTTATTAGAGTTAAACGAGCATAATCCAAGTGGAAGATTCGTGGTTTCAAAGCTCTGCAACTCCAAAGAAGGAAGGAAAGTCACATTGAAAAAGATGATCAATTACATATTCAGAAATATGAAGTTCAACAAGGGGAGGAGAACTTCCTCTTTGATCTTTTGGAACAAATGAAACGGAGAAGCAAAAATCACGCGAAGGGAGCAAACAAACGTAAGATGAAATGCGAAGACAAAGTAAAACAAAGTGAAACTAAGATGAAGCCGTTGAATTTAGCAAAGCGTTTGGCAAGCGCGGAAGCAAAAGTAATAGGAAGTATACAGAGAAAAGTAAGACGAAGCAAAAACTAAGACGAAGTGGAAAATATTCATCTGTTATTATACAATATATTATGCGTATTTGTCAAGTGTGTCAATCAAGGAGGTCAAACAAAAATGATATGACACTATATAATATTAATCTTTTATTATGTAACTAAAATATTTAAATTGTATAATAAGCAGGGGAAAAGCCATAAATAGAAAGTAAGACAGAGGAAAAGCACACGGAAGCGCAAAACTAAAAAGCAGACGGAAGCAGAAAACGAAAAGCAGACGGTAGGGCAAGCCAAAGTGGGACAATAAAAAAGTCAAACGGAAGGGTAAGCCAATTTGAAACGATAGAAAACTATGACCGAAATTAATCAGGCGTGTCGACTTTCTCTTTGAACTGTGAACTATTACTCTCACTGTTTGATACAAGCACTTACAGAATAAATTGAAAAAGTTTATAATATAGTTTTCCAATAGTTGATAGGAAAAGAAAGTTTTTCAAGAAGTTTTAAGGAAAAAATAATTAATTTATAATAAAAAAACAATAAAAATGTATGATAACAATAATAATAATATTAATAGTCACAGATTAATAATAATAATAATAATAATAATAATAATAATGATAATAATAATAACAACCATAACACAATTGTTAATAGTCATAATCATAATAATAATAATAATTAGCAAATTAATTATAATAAGAAAAATAATAAGAAATTTATTTCCGAATAATAATAATATTAGAAAGTGAGACTACACATTTAAAAAACAGACATATCATTGGTTGAGTTCATTAAGTATAACGTGACAAATATTATTGGTTAGAGAAGTTAGTGTAAACAGTAAAACAGACAGGGATTGGAGATATGATTTACATGACTGAGACCCTTCTAATTATCATCTTTCTTTAATAATAATAAACATAATGAATAAATCACAAACTATCAATAGATCTAGTTGATTATATTATTATATAATTCCAAGATATAAATTAAAGAACTGAGACGATGTGGACACTAAGACGAACTGGGAGCTAAGACGAAGCGCTTGAATGGAGAATAGCATAGCCGAAAGCAGACAGAACTGGGAGCTAAGACGGAGCGCTTGAATGCACAATAGTGTTGGTTCTATCAAGATAATTATAATATGAATAAAAACCATATCACGCTATATAATATTAATCTTTGATTATGGAACATGTTACTTAATAAATTAATTGATATGATAATTAGGTTAATATGCATAATTTATAAGCTTTTTAATGCGTTTTTTATTAATAATGATCACATTTCTTTAATAATAATAACTGTAATGGATAAATGATAATAATATAAATGGATCTAATTGATTATATTATTATATAATTTCAATATATAAATTAAAGAACTAAGACGAAGTGGACACTAAGACGAATTAGGAACTAAGACGAAGCGCTTGAATGCAGAATAGTGTTGGCAAAACCAGACGGAACTGGGAACTAAGAAGAAGCGCTTGAATGTAGTATAGCGTTGGTTCTATTAAGATAATTATCATATCAATAAAAATATAGGCCTTTCCAAATTCAATCTCCGTAAAAATAATAAGAAAGAGGAAAGTAATAAGACGATGCGGTTGAATAGTTTATATATCTACTATTTACATGTGCAGTATAAAGATGACTTAATCTATAAGCTTACTAATTTGTCTTTCATAAAATTTTCTCGTCTGGATGGCTATTTGTTTGAGATCGTTCGCCATCTTTATCTTCCGAGCAGTTTCAAACATCTCGATGTAATGATGAGCATGTAAACTATTACGTGCCTTTTTATTCCATGCATGGTATCGAGTAAGCAATTCATCTAGCTCATTTTGACGATCATATGTCTCTTTTATGGCAGTTTTCAAATACCTCTTGCGCTCGAAATAGATGGAATTCATATCTGCCATTAAAATAATGAAATCAGTTTATAAAAGTTCAGATTTTATGTTGTAATAGATATACAAGCCAATTTTCGATAGCTAAAAACAAGTTGTGATCAAAAACAGAGTGTAAACGTAGGCAGACTAATAAGCCGAGGGGAAAATTACAAATATAAAAAATTGGTGGAAAAAATTATTGCGCAAAAGATTTGCTTACTGATTTGAATGGTTTTTTTTTGTTGAAATAGTAGATGTCACTCTGGATCTTTCGATGTTCCTGGAATGGAGGATGTGATGTGTTTATGTTAAAGAGGGATAAGGGAAAAGAAGAGGGTAGTAATTGTTTGATTGACGCTAAGAGGAGAAACTGTGTGGTATGGTACAAATATAGTTGTGTAATGATAGATTTAACTTGAAGAGTTGCGCTGCATTAAATGAGAGGCATTAGTGGAGGATGATAAAGGGCAAGAGAAATGATTTTCCTAGAGAAACGTAACAGCTGAATGTTAGGTTTTCAAAAATAAACTGCGTTGTATTAAATCATGACCGCTGCATGAAATACGTAGAAGAGAAGCGGATCTGTAAAGATTGGATATAAGATTCCATACCATTTTTACTAGTTAAATTAACTTCTACAAGTTAACACTCACGACATATCAAACCTAAAAAGTGATACAACTTCTTCATCGCCGTTTGTAATCATTATATAACCGCTACTCCTCACAGGTTGAGCTTGTATAATAATTTTTACTTCTGTACACATTCAGAAATTACTATGATTCCTTGCCTTTTTTGGCGGCCCTATTTAATGCAGTAGTCATCATTTAATCCAACGCGAATTAATCTTGAAAACCCAATAATTACTAAAAAGTGATACAATTTCTTCATTGCCGTTTGTAATCATTATATAGCCGCTACTCCTCACAGGTTGAGCTTGTATAATAATTTTCACTTCTGTACACATTCAGAAATTACTATGATTCCTTGCCTTTTTTGGCGGCCCTATTTAATGCAGCAGTCATCATTTAATCCAATGCACATTAATCTTGAAAATCCAATAATTACATGTCTTTCTCTTCTCTCCACATTTAGAAATTAGTATCATTGCGATAAACATTTTCGTTGTAATAAATTTATTCATAAGTATGATGTTTGTTTAATAATAATAAATGTAATTAATAAATGGGAATAAAATAAACAGCAATGATGAATTCAAGAATAGAAGTTAGTTTTGCATTCAAAGTCGCGACGGTCCATTTAAGTGCAAAAAATCAACAGAAAAAACTTTGAGATAATGAAAATTGTACATAGCCAAATAGAAAAGTTGGTCAAAAAAACGATTGCATATTTAAGGCGGCACGATGGAGTCGTTAACTTCAATAAGGATTAGTCGATTCGTTTACTTGAAGAAGGATTACCGAAAGCGAAGAAGTAATCATAAGACGAAGCGGGGGGTCAAATATAAGACAAAGCAGGGAAACAAAACTAATGAACCGTATTGGTAAGGCTGAAGCAAAGTAAGACGAAGAGAAAATGAGAGCAAGCAGCGAAAACGAAACAGAGACGGAAGCAGAAGACAAACTAAGACGACGTTGAAGTCAAACTTAGACGAGAGTGAAGAGAAAAGTAAGACGATGTGCAAAGGAAAAACTAAGTCGAATCGGAGAAGCAATAATTAGACGAAATGCTAAGAGAAAAGTTAGACGAAGTGCAAAGAGAAACACAAGACGAAGCGGAGAGTCGTCAGTTGTTCGTTTTAGTTAATTTTGGCTTACATAAACTATTTCAATTGTTTAAATAAATTAGATTGTTAAGTCAAAATGACTTTCAGAATAATGATATTGATGAGAAAGAACTAACAAAGCAAATTAAAAAACAGACGGAAGCTAGTTAGAAAGCGGACGCAACAGAGCAGATGCTAGAAAGTAGACACTAGAAATCCCTAATGATTTTAACCTTCCTGAACCAAACCTATCTGTTCAACCTACTACCTTTGTTAGAAGAGAAACACATGTTCCATCTTCAGATGCATACAGTACAACAATTGCCTTTAAAGCGTGATGGGACTTTTCGGTTTATGTTGACGTTGAAATTGGAAATTCTTAGTAATATATATATATATATATATTTGTTATAACCTTTGTGCAAATGGACGAGGTCACTTATTTATATAACATTATTATATATTATAAATTAATCGTATAAAGATAGTTTTTGCAAGGAAAAAAATCAATTTCTAATTTATAAAATTTTCGAGAGTTAATAATAACAATAATAAATGTTAGTATGAAGAAAAGTTAAACAAAGCAGAGGTATGAAAGTGAGAGGATAAAAAAGTGAGACGCAAGCGGAAGCCAAAGTGAGACGATAGAAAAGTAAGATGAAAGGGCAAGTCAAAGTGAGTCGATAGAAAACTAAGACAGAAATGAATTTGGCGTGTCGGCTTTCTCTCTGAACTCTCAACTATTACTCTTATTCTTTGATACAAGCACTTACAAAATGAACTACAATACTTGACAATATAGATTTTCATTTATTCGCAGAAAAATAAACTTTGTGAAGAAGTGTTCAGAAAGGGGATAACCAAAAAATATCAGACAATTCTTTCCAATTTGGGTTTTTTTCTATTGCGACGAGTCTCTGGAGTTGATTGTGCATCTGATTGTGTTGTACATTCGATATTGCTGATCATCTTAGCAGTATGTGACGTCGCATTGTATTCATCATCGCAGAATCTTTTCTCAAGGCATTGTTTAACTGATGAAGAAGATTCAGGAAT
>JANZLC010000006.1:16538484-16548601 GCA_026413385.1 Erythroxylum gracilipes | reverse complement strand
GAAATTATTCCATAACACTTAGCGATTATTGACATGAAATTGCTTAAGATATTCACTTTGACTCATATGTGATTTTAGGCACAATTTGAAAGCAAAGAAATTAAAGTGAGTCGAAAGCTCTATATTTTTGCTATTTTCTGAAGATTTATACTCACTTGTTTTCGTTGAACAAAAATGATAAATATCAGAGCAAGTAAAGACAAGAAAATCAAGATGATGAAGCTATATGAAAATTGCATGTGACAACCCCATGTAAGAACGTGAATTTAATAGAAAGCATCTTGGAATTAAGGTAAAACAAAGATGGAAGGACAACAGAAGAAGAAAACATAAGAACAAAACACATGCAGCACTAGGAGAACATTTGCCCAAGGAGGACCAAAACGCCAGGCAGCACAACAATGTCCAAGAAGAAAACGACAGCGCAATGATGAACTGGGAAAAGTTTCCGTTAAACACAAATGTATGCATTTAACGCATACGTCTGCGTTTCATACAAGGCGTGAAACGTAGACGTAGCAGATGCAAAGAAAACGAGAGAGTGGGTTTAAAGGCGTGAACAATACCAATGGATCAAAGAATAATTCACAAAATAGAGAGAACAATAGCGTAGAGAGAAAGGAGGCATAGTAGAGAGCTGAGAGTGAGTCTTCGACTTGGGTTATTTCAACTAGGCTAAAGCATTTTTTTGGGAGAAACCCATGAAGGGTTAGACGTCCCGATGTCGGTTCAGATATGACATCTACGCCGACGACTCAGGTTAAGTGTATTTCACTATTTTTGTTGTTTCTTTCTCTCATTAGAAATTGATTGTGTTATCCTATATTAATTGATTTAGGTTTTGTGAATGAATAATCGTATTCTCATTATTGTTCAGTTATTTGTGTATTTGTAAAAAGATGATTTTAATGCTATTGGGTACTGTAAAAAGATGATTTTAATGCGTTCATTGAATCGTTTATTTGCAAACACTGCTAGAATTTTGATATAATTATTAATTATTATGTTGAAATTCATGTGTAGCGACTAATGATTCATAATCATTAGGAATAACTTAACCTAGGTTAAATGACTCACCGTATGTGGTTATTACCTTGATTAATCAGTTTTCTTAATTCATAACGCTACTTCTTAATTAAATATAGATATCGTATCTTAGGTTATTCGGTAGTTAGGTTTAATTAACGATCATATCTTGATTAAATACTACCTAAGAAAAAACTCAGGGTAAATATTAACCCACGATTAATAGTTGCTAGGAGAGGTTTGAGAACAACAAATCAATGAATATGTTTAATTAGGGTGTAGGCCGAGATTGAACCAAATCTCTACCGCATTCCCCACTTTTATCATTTTCACATGTTTTCTTTAATTTATTTTTATTAGTCTAGTTTCATTTTATTTTCTTGACTGAAAAATCCAAAAACCCCCCAAACCTTAACACTGATTAATTTCATTTCAACAATTTTACACACTCTCTGTAAAATCGACCTAGACTTAAAACTGTTATAGTAATAGTTTAGTTCATTTTGACTAGCGTTATGACGCATTGTCAATTCTGTAATATCAAAAATATTTTTCATCATCAAAAAGAGGGAGATTGTTAAACTAAGAGATGTTGCAATTGATGTTTGGATGATAACAAAATATTATGACTACTAATAAGTTTATCACTTAAATGAAAAGCAATATAAGAACAAATAGTATATGAAAATAAAAAGAAGTTGAAGTTTGTAATTAATGAAATGAAGATCAAACCAAGAGCAAAATAAGTTCAAGGTTCATCAAGGTCATTTTATATTTTTTATTATTATTTGTAATTTTACTTCGTTAATTTGAAGTGCTAAAAGGCTCACAATACATAAACATTTCATTTCACTTTATTACGTTAGTCTTTTCATTCATCAAAAGTTTTGAAGCTTTTGGTTTTAATATAAATGCCCTCTTGATCTTTTAAAAAACTTTAGGAAATATTTTGAGAAGTGTTTAAATTATAATTACATTAAGCAAACTAAGTTTCAACATTTGAAAGTGTTAAAATCATATATTTGGGAGGATTGATCAACCAAGATGGGTTAGACCACTAACTGGTTAGATTTGTTAAATTTGATAAATCAATAGTTTGTTGTAAAATTGGCTAATGTATTGGTCAATCAATGTCCTATATTAGTCAATCAATGTACCTACTATTCAACCAATATCTCAACAACTAATGAATTTAGTGTTTGTAATGCATATTGGTCAATAAGTGCTTTGCAAATAGTTGCCTCATTAATTGTAGCATCAAGAAGCATTTGGATATATTTTACATACATTTCTAACTATTTTCTATCATTTGAGTATTATTATCTTATTTTTATTTACGCGAGTCTCTTTTGAAGTCAAGTGGTAAGGTGATGTAGTTTTAAGTTATAATAATTGACTAGGGCATCCTATTATTATACATGAGAGTGCTTAAAGTGGGATCAAGATTCCTCCACTTTAGAAGAAAATTATTTAAAAAAATTCAGATTGTACAAAAGTTATTTACTTAAAAAAGAATTATAGTGATATTTTAAAATAAATTTTGGAAGTAAAAGTCAATAAGGATTGTTTGCTAAATCATTATAAATTAGTTTACTTCTCTCCCCCTATTCTCTCTAGATTATTATTTAATTGTTTGATTAATTTATATTAAATAATTTCTATATTCTCATATATATTACTTGTTTTTAATTGAATAGATAAAAAAAATTAATTTTACAAACACTCAATTCACTCCTTTTAGGTGCCATTAAAGACTTAAGTTAATATTGAAAACCAAAGAGAGATGGATAAGAATTAGAAGAGAAGAACCGGAAAGGCTCGAGAAGAACCGGAAATGAAAACCATCGGTCAACTGAACAGAGAAAAGAGAACCAGCACAGAAAAGGAACTGAAATGTTCTTAAAACCTGATACATTAGAGTCAATTGTTTTCCAATTTAAAGAATATATTGGATATAGTTTTAACTATAGTGATTTCTGCTTCAGTTTTGAAAATGTTTTATATGATAAATCTTCAAACATTATTACATTTTCCAAATGAATAAAGTAGTTTTAAATTTAACCAAAATGAACACAAATTTCCTTTAGCCTCCGTTTTGTGTAAAAAATAGAAAATCGTAAAAATAGAAATGTGAAATGTGAAAACAATTTGTTAACTACTTCAGAGTTGATTTGACTCGTCTCTTGAATTATTAGCCAAAAAAAAAAATTACTAAAACATCAAAACGATCACAGGCATAATTCCGGAAAAAGATGGGTTAATCTTTATACGCAAATAATCTACTAATGATGACAGGCAAACAGAACAAGAGCTGCATATTTTGGGTCAAAACGATGTATACATAATTGCAATTTGAATATTATTAAATTTATATCCCTATATATGTACAACATGGCACAAATAACACTTACCAATAAATTACATGCTGGCAACTCTTTTAGGAATATCTGGTTCCACATCCAGTTCTCCATCAGACCCTTCAACAGTGGTCTAAAAACACAAATTATGTTTATCAACCCAGAAATGTCGAGACAGTCGAAAAAGGACGATATGCAAGTGGGAATTACATACCTTGGACTTTTGTTTAGCAAGATAGCGATTCAATGATCCCTTGCCACACAGAATTTTGGCACCAGTCCCACTTCCCTCAACACCAACAGCTTCTTCGTCAACTACAACGGCATCTATAATATCATCCCCACTTCTGACATCGGGAATCTGTACATATAGAAGTTGGTGTATCTAAAGGTCAAATTTTGCTAGATGAATAAAAGCACAACTTGTTACATTCATAATTCTGGAACAGTCTATAAGCATTCTGAAGTCCAAAGGTTAGAACATGTTTATTTCAGAAGAATGTAATTAATGTCATGCAAAAGTTCATGGTCTTCTACACTTCTCCTCGCACCCTTCACTCAAACAGTAGAATAGACAACAAACATGATGTTTCCAGCTGTCACTTATCATTGGCTGAGTTCATTGGCATGTGTGCTAGGGTCCCGTAATCTGTATAGACAAGAAAAGGTGCTCCAACTTGAAAGAAAAACACGACATTATGATGCTGTAATGCTGTAGTCCGATACCTATATAACAGGAGAGGCCAAGATTTGCTTTGGATCTTGCATACAGTTCAAACGACGCTCCACACAAGGTAGCCAAAGGTTTTTACATAAAACTACTAGTGTCAACAAAAATTAAATAGCAATGCAGGAAAAACAGAAATCCAGTAAGAACACCACATAAAGTCAACTCTTCTAACCTCATTTTGCATAATGCATAGCTCTAACACTAAAACAATATTCTCAGCATCACTAACCTGAAAGTAATATCGTTTTCAATACAAGGTTTTCAACAGAAGAGAAGAAATGATATACCTCGTACATAGCATCCATCAAGATATTCTCTAAAATCAACCTCAAGCCCCGAGCCCCAGTGTTTTTGGTTATTGTTTTTCTAGCAATTGATCTCAAAGCATTCTCTGTAAAATGCAGTCTAACCTGAGGAGGGAATAAAAACATGAATATGTTTGTAGAATTATAACTATTCCCATAAACTGAAAACAACTGAACAAAATCGCTGAAGTCCCAGAATAGTTACCATCTTTCAGCATGCAAGAAAACTTACAGAATTACCAAAAAAAATATCCCGTGGTACATAGGTTCACGAAATATGCTTCATAAGCAATAGAAGCAACAAAAATCACTTACATCATTCATTTGGAACATCTTCATGTATTGCTTACCAAGAGCATTTTTTGGCTCAGTGAGAACCTGAGTGACAAAAGGCACTAATAATTTATAATCAATCGTATTAATGCATTAAAGAAACTGACAAGTTACGAACATAATAATGTTGGCCATTGGTAACATAGACTCCAGAAAACAGTTCCGGGAACAGAATATAAACTCCAAGCTTTCTAGCAAGTTCAAATGTAAATAGAGTTTAAATCTAGCATCTCTATGGAAATTATAATCAGGCATATATTAAGCGATGTATTTCATCATCAAACCACATACAACATGCAGATATGTAACAAACAAAACAGTTCCAGGAACAAAATATAAACTCCAAGCATTCTAGCAAGTCCCAATGGAAAGAGTTTAAATCTAGCATCTCTTATTGAAATTATAATCAGACACATATTAAGTGCATGTATTTCATCATCAAACCACAAAAAACATGCAGATATGTAACACAGAAAACTGTCTTGAGAATATACCTGCACAAGCTCATTTTCAGTAAGAGCTGACAAACTGACAAGAACAGGGAATCTTCCAACAAATTCAGGTATCAAACCGTAAGAGATAAGATCACTACTTTCAACCTGCCAACAAAAGCAAGTTGAAGATTCATAAAAACAATCGAAAACTGCTATAATCAAAGAAAACTCAGAAGTGCATATGGAAAATAGAAAACATCACAAGCAATTCTTGTCAACTTAAGATATATTTGAACTCACAGTCTCCAACAGAGATGATGTTACAGCAGCACTTGCAGCACCACCTGTCCTCATGTTTGCACGTACTGGTGCGCAAAACCCAATTGAAGAATCTTGGCGCCTGAGACAGAAACAAAGACAATCTGTTAACATCATCTATGCTAGAGTTCAGAATTTGTATACCACAAGCAACGCTTTTGTATTTTTATGCTAGTTCAACCTTTCGGAAATTGTCTTCTCCAAATCAATGAATGCACCCCCACAAATGAAAAGGATATCCTTAGTGTCAATCTGGAGAAGGAAAAAAACAAGTCAAACAGTAAAAAAAATAAATAGAGAAAACTAATAAAGAATGAAGAACAAAGGAAGTATGAGCCCCAATGTGATACAAGGAACAGCATATCTCATCTGATTAGAGCTACATAGGTGAACCTGGCCCTTATAAATTTCTCACCAAAATCTATAGCAACAGCAAGCAAAATTCTTTTTAACAAACAATAAATCAAAAAATTAGATGCATGCATTATATTTATGCAACATGTACCTGAATATTGTCACCTCTTGGATGCTTTCTAGCACCCTTCTCTGGAACATTGACAACCTATGTCAAAGTCAACATGGATGTGAATATACTGTCCAAATGTTAACCAAATAGAGTTCATATTTAGATTGCTGGCATTCAAATTGTTGGACTTCAAGCTGTTTGAAATCTGACATTTTATGGAGCCATAAGCAATGGAACATCCCGTAATTTCTATAGTCTATCCAACAAAAGTACATACTGTTCCTTCCAACATTTTCAGTAAAGCCTGCTGAACACCCTCTCCTGACACATCTCTACTGATGTTAACGCTCTCAGCCTGCACAGTTAAGGAAAATATGAATGATTCATATAGTGTTTTGACGGGAGATTAAGATTGAATGCATAAATACAAAGCTTGAGCAACCTTTTTTGTAATCTTGTCAACTTCATCAATATAAACAATACCCTGCTGTGCAGCTGCCACATTATAATCAGCAACCTAAGACGTTATTAAGGCATTAAAAAAAGTTAAATCAAAGAAATTGGAAAAGAAAAAATGATAGGCATCACAATGAAAACCCAAAAGTAAATTTAAAAACATAGTCAAGTTACTCTTAACAGTACTCTTCGGATCACTATCCACTTCTTATGCCACCATTCGCATATGTGGCTGCAAACACATTTGCCACCGTAGTTATTATTTAAATTTCTTCAACCATGCATTGTATCACTTTTATCATACTTTTTACATATTCTAATACTATAGAATGGTTGCCACCTTTTTGCATGTACAGAAGGGAGTACTAAGAAAAATTTTGCAGTGGTGAAATATCAGATGTGATTTACCGCTTTCCTACCATCAACCCACTGAGTATTTCGTACTTATCATTCTTCTTGTCCTATCTTCCTTGTCTTCTTTCTCAACTATTCACAGAGATTTTGTAGTTCTACAATGAAGCAAATCCAACACCAGAGATTGAACTATCAACAATTAAATCTACCAATCCTTAAGATCCGATTTGCTTGCACTTTACCACAATCCTAAATCTGGAGGAAGTGCCTGAGATAATAGAGGTGAAAGTTTCTAAGTAATTTGTTTCCCAATGTCACCATCAGCAATAGTGTAGAAAAAAGTTACCATTTAACCCAAAAGATTAACTTAATGGATGAGGCTCAAAAATGAATCATTTATTGTTCCAGTACACCGCTCATACTAAGCCTGAATAAATCCTAAATCCACCATAAACGAGGGCAGCACGACCTGAGAGGAAAACCTCCTGGTCACAGGCTCTAATGCCATGTTAACAAACTATTCAATCCAAAAGTTTAAGCTAGTGGATTAGACTTACGGATCATAAATTATTCTAATGATGGCAAAATAAATCCTAAATTTATTAACTGGTAACCCCACTGATCATCTATGAACAAATATGCTTACGGTAGTTAAACAGCAGCAACAGAACTTAAAAGCAAGATAAGAAGCAGATAGTTGGAGGATCCGAAAGAAATAAGAGGTAGGAAGACTAAAATTTATTGGTCAAAGGTCACCTCAGCATATAAACTCTTAACAAAATATGCGCATAGACTATGAGCAAATAAAGTGAAGTCCAGTCTTAGATTGTACGTGACACTGCATAATGTAACAAATAATCACTTTCAAGGACAATAGGCTTTCAAGTCATAATTAGTGGTAAAATCAAAATTTTAGCGATGACAATTACCACAAGTAGCTTGTATAGTATGGACTCCACATCTTCCCCCACATATCCTGCCTGCATGTAGCATTTTGTGGTAATCATAACAGAATGATTAAGACTCTAGTAATAAAAACAGGTAGCTAAATGTTATGAATAGACCTGAAGAGATAAAATCACGAAGAAGATCAACTGATAATATTGCAACAGAATTCTCTAATGCAAACTTGTATGTTGTTTGTGCATTGCATTCAGGAAAGAGATTTTAAAGGGACTTACGATGACATTGGGTGAAATAAAATCATGTCCATTCCAAGTTAAAAGATAAAAGAACAAAACAATGGTATTTCAGTACCCAACATTACAGAGTTTTGAATAAGATAGGACGGGGGTGAAACTTATTCTTATTTCATCACAGAAATAATAACTTCAAGTCAACATAAAACCAAAGGAGAACTAAACCCATCATGCTTAAAGCAGGCAACAAACAGGTCTCAACAAAAGGCAATATCAATAGTTTAGAAAAGCAAAAGACCAATGCCAAAACTATATTTAACTAGATGAAACAGTTAAAGTTTTTCACTGAGTTTTAGTAATACTACCCAGTCCCCCAATCATTTTATTTTCAGTTTCAAGACTCATTTTAAATTTTTTGAAAAAAAGCAGTTAAATTTAACTCAATGAAAAAACAAGGACACCCCCCTATTGGACCATGAAGTCCACGCAAAGAAGCAAGAAAAATATATCACAACATCTAGTTTACTAAATAAAACAGTAACTCAAATGACAAACCAATTCCACCCTCCCCTCATCCCCCACCAATTCAAACAATGGTTCGCCTTCTTATTCCATGATTCTTCAAACTATTTGAAATCAACCCAAAGATTAAGAAAATCAAATACGCAAAACATCTCATAAGATCAGATACAAATATGTAATGAATTCCAACAACTTGCCTGAGTCAATGTAGTCGCATCGGCAATAACAAAGGGGACATTAACAAATCGGGCCAAAGTCTTGGCTATTAATGTCTTCCCTGTCCTTGAAATGAAATTGAGAGCAATGAACAAAGGAGACCAATAATCAACAGCATCTACACTGACTAGTCAAGAACAAGTTCAGCTTGATTTCTTTGTCTACTAATTAATTAATTGTGTACAAGTTCATTGGAAACAGCCAATAAAAATAAACTAGCATAAATGTATTTTCATAAAACAGAAAAATGTATAACTCTTGGTATACAGGATGCAGTCACGATACGATGCTAACTGTCATGGATAAAAATAATGGCAGTCTTGGAATTCCTTTGTCAAACTGTTAGCAAAGTAGGCAAATGTTGTATGGAGGAACAAGCGATTGGTGAATACAATGGTAAACGAAGATGAACTCTTTGTATTCAAATTCAACACCGAAGAGAATGCACAAAAACTGTTGGAAGCAGGGCCATGGCACATAATGAGCCATCCTATTCTGATTAAGAAGTGGCAGCCTAGAGTTACCTTGGACAGAAGCAGGCTTAATTCAGTACCTTTATGGGTGAATATTCACAAGGTTCCCTTGGAGTATTGGTCTGCAGAAGGTATGAGTTATATTGCTAGCAAGATTGGAAAACCTTTAGGATTAGATGAGAATATTGCCTTCATGAAGAGGATTGGGTTTGCTAGAGTTTGTATAGATGTTAATATATCAATGAAGCTTCTAGATATCCTAAAAATCATGAAGCTAGATGAGAAAGGAGATCATGTTGAGGATTCAATAGGAGTAACATATATGTGGAAAACCGAAGATGAAAAAAGCGAAGCAGGTTAGGAAAAGAAAAGAGAAGCAAGAGGGGAAGCAGATGACTGAGGCATGTCCAAGCCAAGAGAAGGGCATCCTAGCAGAAGGAGATACACCAATTGAAGTGCAGGTTCTCCAGAATTTGACTGAGGAGGAGAATCAAGTGATCGGACATGGGCAATAGGGCAAGAATCAGAAGGAGTACAATATGGCTAGGATTGGAGCACAAATAGTGGGGGCTAATCAAGGATCAAGAAATGGGAAACAAGTGATGAATTTGGCAAGTACTATTCCGATAGTACATGTACCACTGACAATTGAGGATAAGGAAGTAGGACAGGGAGAAGGGACAATTGCCACTCCAGTGATGGAAAGGGAGGAAGCTTTTGGTACCAAGAGTGATCCAACATCTATATCCCTAAGTTTGAATAGGAAGTATAAGAGAGAAGGGCAGGTAAAAAGAAAAAATGATTAAGGTAGCAGAATGGAATGTTAGAGGCCTTAATAGCCTAAATAAACAACTTGCGGTTAAGGAGTTTATCAAGAACAGCAAGTTAGATTTTGTTGGTTTATTAGAAACTGTTAGGATCGTCATGAGAGAGGGAATGTCAGAGGAAGGACAGTGGGCCAAGGGGGAGTTAGTTACAGCTGATGTGG
>JANZLC010000006.1:16456927-16468215 GCA_026413385.1 Erythroxylum gracilipes | reverse complement strand
TGATCTTTCATTCAAGATTTGTTCTTATCATTCAAGATTCATCTAGATTGTCTTTCTTTTATTCAAGAACCTATCAAAAAACATCTAAGATTATGAGTCTTTGAATCTTTGTTTGATCTTTCATTCAAGATTTTTTTATCATTCAAGATTCATCTAGATTGTCTTTATTTTATTCAAGAACCTATCAAGAAACATCCAAGATTGTGATTCTTTAAATATTTGTTTGATCTTTCATTCAAGATTTGTTCTTATCATTCAAGATTCATTTAGATTGTCTTTCTTTCGTTTAAGAACCTATCAAGAAATGTTTTCTTTGAATCTTTTGTTCAATTCTTAAAATCTTGGGCAGATTGGGATATTAAAATTAAAAAAAATTAGTCTTAGGTTCGGTGAGTTTTGTCATATTTTTGTGTCTTTCCTTGTTTCCTAGTTTATTTATTGTTTTGGTACGTATCTTTGCTTCTCTACATTGATTTGAACAATTGTTACACTCATAATTGTTCAACTGACACAAGAATCGTTGCCTACACTACTCTTCATCCGTGTATTGGCACATTTCATTGCATGTCATAAAACTGATGATGCTGTAAATATTCCCGAGTTATTTTTTAGGGATGTTGTGCATTTGCATGGTGTTCCTAAGACTATTGTTTTTGATGAATGAAGTTTTTAAACCACTTTTGGCGTGTTCTTTGGGGTAAGGTAGTTACTAAAATTTTGTTTTCTACTACTTGCCATCCTTAAACTGATGGACAAACTGAAGTGGTGAATAGAACTTTAGGTTCTTTTTTGCGTGCTACGTTTGGTAAAAATCTTAAAACATGGGAAGAATGTTTGTCATTAGTTGAATTTGCATACAATAGGAGCATACATTCTACTACTGGTTATTTGCCTTTTGAGATTGTTTATGGTTTTAATACATTAACGCCTTTAGATTTGTGTTCTTTACCTTTAAGTGAGATAACTAGTGCAGATGGAAAAAAGAAGGTAGATTTGGTGCGCAACATCATGAGAAGGCGAGACAACACATAGAGAAGTGGAATGAAGCATATGCACAAAGAGCTAATCAAGGGCAAAAGTTGATGCGATTTAAGCCTGGTAATTGAGTTTGGTGCATTTTAGGAAAAAGAGGTTTCCTAAGCAAAGGAAATCCAAGTTAGATCCTAGAAGCGATGGACCTTTCCAAGTCCTTGAAAAGATTAATGATAATGCCTATAAGATTGGTTTGCCAGGTGAGTATCAAGTATCTGCTACATTTAATATTGCTAATCTCTCTCCATTTGATAATCCAGGGGTTAATTCGAGGGCGAATCCTTTTAAAGAGGGAGGGAATGATACAAGAAGCCATGGCAATGGAGATCGAGGCATCACACACTAAGACAATTTTACTTTACTAAATGGACCTAGTACAAGACAAGTGCAGCAAGGCTTAAACAAGCATTTCAAGGGTTTTTTCAAAGTCACATTACATCTCACCTTAATGAAAAGGCAGAACCATCCATGGAGAATTTAAGTGGAGTAGTCAAGGTTGTGATTCTTTTAGAGAGGACGTATGGAGGGGCTAATACTTAGCCAACTTTCAAGACAAGTTCAATTATTCTTATGGCTTAATTTAACACATTGGGCTTGTTATTTATCCTTTATTTATTAGGCCCAAAAGACCTATTATGGGTTGGATATTTATTTGTAAGCATGTGCACTTATTAAAAGTCACTTGCCTTTGTTTACTTTAAGCTAGTTTTGGACAACTAAGCATGTGGGCCTAAGTAGAGTGCTCCATTAGGCCCATTCACCCCCTTAGGTTTATTTAAGTTATTTTGGTCTTATTTAAGTTAGTTTAGCCCAATCCTAAGTGGATTAGGATCAGATTGCATTATTAGGCTATAAACTCCTAAACTAGTTAGGATTAGGCTTGTTTTAGCATTAAAGGGTCTTGTAATCTATTCCTTTTAGGGTTAGAACGTGGGCAAGGGTATAAATACCTCATTTTATCCTTGTAAACATTAGATTAAGCTGATTAACGAAATTAAGAAATATTCCCTTCAAGAGAGGCGTGTTCTTCGTGTTGTTACTTCAAGTATTGCATCACTAATCAAGGTAATCGCTTATGGCGTGTTTAAATCTTCTGTTTTCTTTAGGTTTGGATCTCAATATCGTATAATTGGGGTTTGAACTAGCACATTCTTAGAATAGAAAGATTGGAGTTTTGATTCAATAGGATTAGGGCGTTTCAAGAACTTTGTTTTCTTTAGGTTTCTGTATCAGTCACAGTAGAGAATAAGTATCTGTTGCCAAGGATAGAAGATCTGTTTGATCAATTGAAAGATGCAAAGTATTTTCAAAGATAGACATGCAATCAGGATACTATTAACTTCAGGTAAAAGATGTTGATTTTTTGAAGACTGCATTCAGGACCTGTCATGGACATTATGAATTCTTGGTAATGCCATTCAGGTTAATTAATGCTCCAGCTGCATTCATAGATTTGATGAATATAGTGTTTAGGCCCTATTTAGACCAATTTGTAGTGGTGTTTATAGATTATATCCTGGTCTATTCCAAGAATGAGTGTGATCATGTTGAGCATCTACAAGTCATATTGTAGACCATACGGGAAAAGCAGTTGTATGCCAAGGTAAGTATGTGTGATTTTTGGCTTTAGTAAGTATCTTTTCTATGACATGTTGTTTCTTCTTAAGAGATTATGGTTGATCCCAGTGAGATTGAAGCAATTATTAACTGGAAGCCACCACAAAGTGTGACAGAAATGAAGAAGTTTTCTGAGTTTGGCAGGTTACTATCGCCAGTTTGTGAAGGGATTTTCGGTTATAACATTCTCTTTGACTAAATTGCTATGGAAAGGAGTGAAGTATGAATGATCTGATAAATTTCAAATTAGTTTTGATCAACTAAAAAGAAGAAGTTCCTGTGTTGGCTTAACCCACTTCTGGTAAGGAATATGTTATGTTTAGTGATGCATCTATAAATGATTTAGGTTGTGTTTTCAAGTAAGATGGAAAGGTAGTTGCATATGCCTCTTGGCAAATAAAGCCTCACAAATAGAACTATCATACACATGATCTTGAACTTGCAGCGATAGTGTTTGCTTTGAAAATTTGGCATTACTACTTGTATGGTGACAAGTGTAGGATTTTTACTAATCATAGAAGTTTAAAGTACCTGCTTACCCAAAAGGAACTTAATCTGAGACAACAACGTTGGTTGGAACTATTTAAAGATTATGACTATATTATGGATTACCATCCAAGTAAGCCTAATATCGTGGTAGATGCCTTAAGTCAGAAGACTATTTCGGCATTGTTAATGCAGCAGGGCGAGCGGGGACTTACATCTGATAGGGCTTTACAGCTCAGTTGAAAATTTGGCCTACTTTGAGACAAGAGATTTGTGATGCTCAGAAAGTTGATGATAAGTTGCAATAACTTATCTTGGAAACTTGGGAAGGTAAACAATATGACTTTTCTGTGAAAAGCGGTGGTGATTTGTATTATAAAGATCGATTGTGTGTTCCAGCTTATGATGACTTGAAGCAAAGGCTATTGTTTGAAGCCCATAATACTATTTTTACAATGCATCTTGGTGGAAATAAGATATATCAAGATCTGAAGCAGCATTACTAGTGGTCAGGTATGAAACGTGATATAATGAATTATTTATCTAAATGTTTGACATGTTAGCAAGTTAAAGCTGAGCACTAGGTTTCATATGGCTTGTTACATCATATTTCGATTCCTCAATGGAAATGGGATAATATTAACATAGATTTTGTCATTAGAATTCCTCTTACTCAAAGGAACTATGATGTTGTATGGGTGATTGTTGATAAGTTTTACCAAGTCTGCTCACTTTCTGTCTGTTCGTCCTGATTATTTACTGGATAGGCTTATATAACAATATGTGAATGAGATAGAGAGGTTACATAGGGTTCCATTATTTATTATTTCTGATCATGATCCAATTCACTTTGAGATTCTAGAAAAGTCTACAAAAGTCTTTGGGTACTCAAGTGAAGTTTGGTACCGCTTTCCATCCCCAGATAGATGGACAATCTAAACGAGTTATTCAGATGTTGGAAGATATGCTTTGAGGTTGTGTATTAGAATTCTCAGGAAGTTAGGATAACTATTTTGCTCTGATGGAGTTTGCTTATAACAATAGTTATTAGACTAGCATTGGCATGGCTCCTTATAAAGCTCTTTATGGTAGGAAGTGTAGAACTCTGATATGTTGGACTGAATTATGTGAGAACAAGATGATCAAGCCTGATATTGTGAAAGATACTACAGCAAAAGTTCAAGTTATCCAACAAAGATTGAAAGTTACACGTGGTAGGCAGAAGTCCTATGTTGATTTAAAAAGAAAATATATTGAGTATCAAGTTGGTGATAAGGTATTCTTGAAAGTCACCATGGAAACACATACTCCGGTTTGGAAAGAAAGGTAAGCTCATTCCACGATACATCGATGGATCCTATTATCAAGATAAGATACGTCAAGCACTCTCAAAGAAAATTTAGAAACCATACAATGGATGCAGAGTTAGTTGTTTCATAGGATTGGAAATAGAGAAAGCACATCTTTTTGGTATGATAATTAGCACTGTAAAGGTCCTCTATATAAAGTGGAGGAAGCACAGGGCTTGAAATTAGTGGTGAATCCAACTACTAAAGTAAGTATGCTTATTCAAAATAATTAGTGGATATGGCCCTTCCACAATAGTAGAAGTGCTAGTTTCATCATGGAAGAGTTGCCACGATGTCAGGAAGGAGAGCAGGATGAAATTCAGGGGCTAGCAGATAACTCAAGGAAGTTCAACACAAAAGCCTGTAAAACATTGTTACAAGCTACATAAAGCACAAGGTAGGAGTGGGCAGCCTTAGTATGGGATAGTAATCTTCAGCTCATTCATTCATCTTATGGATGGGAATCAATGGAGGGTTGCTTTCAATGGATAAGATCAGGTTCTCCATTAGCAATTTGAGCTGTGAATTATGTAATGCGGAAATGGAAAGTTTGGAACACCTCATGATTAGATGCAGGTATACCAAACAAGTCAAGGCTGACCAACTAATTCTTGGAGTGAAACTATTGCTTGGTTGGGGAAATTAGAGTGCATAATGCGACTGATCTCAAAGCTATTAGGTTAAGTGGGGCAGCCTTGGTGTACTACATATAGAAATAGCGCAATTGTAGAGTATTCAAACAAGAAAGTAGAAGCAGTGAGATGGTTTTTTAGGCCATCTTCCTACATTGCAGATGGTCATGTTAGCCAGAGGAGTAGCTGCAAATCTGACAAGTAGCATGAAGAGCAGATGGGGATTGGTGTAATACTGGACTAAGTGGTCTTGCAAGTTCCCTTGATCTCAAGATGTAGACGATTACTAGGAACTTTAAATCTTTGTAATCTAGATTCTATGGATTATACTTGTTTTGTCCTCTAGATTGTATAAATTTTCTTATAATGAAATCTTTAATTAAAAAAAAGGTAGCTAATAAGATAGTTTAAACCTATAATAGTTCAGTACTCCAATGGAAGGTTATGAATGTTAAGCTATAAAGGAACCTAATTCACCTTAGTGTTTTGCATATTAAAGCCTTGTTTCCATCTATGTATAATTAAAAGTTGGTTATAAAAATTCCATAGACTTGTTTCAACTTCCTTTTGAGCATATTTTGGGGAAGAAAACTTGAAGAGGAACGAATTTTCTTTGTTAGCCAAAAGTTCCAGTAAGCCTATGTGTTAAGTCCAAATGGCTTTACGATTAATAATTTTGATGATGAACAAAAAAGCAGACAGAAGCAAAAGTAGATGGGAGTAAAAAAGCAGATGGAAACAAAAAACATACGGAAGCCAAGTAAAAAAAAGTAGATGGGAGTAAAAAAGCAGACGGAAACAAAAAGCAGACGGAAGCCAAGTAAAAAAAAAGTAGACGAATGAAAAACAGACGAAAGCTATTTGAAAAGCAGACGGAAGCAAAAGTAGACGGAAGCAAAAGCAGACAGAAGTAAAAAAGCAGACGAAAGCTAAAGAAGAAACAAGACAAAAGCATCAGTCTGAGTTAGTTACAGAACTCAACTGAATAGCCGTTTCTTTGAAGAATCAAGAAGCAGTTGAAGACGAAGGCTATAAATATAAGTCGAAGATAAAGACTGCAAAAGTTACGAGAAGTTATACAAGTTAGAAAAGTGAAACAAGTGATTACTGTACAAAAAGCTAGAGCAATATTATTTTCTATAACAAGCTCGAAACACTTTTTAGTTTGAAAGTGATACAGATAGCCTGAAGAGGCTAAGCGTGAAAGAATACTGACTGTAAAGAGACCTGAAGAGGCTCAAAGAAAAAGAATACTTGTAAATCTTTGAGAAATAGTGAAAACTCAGAAAGTCATCTGAGGACTGGACGTAGCCCACGGTTTGGGGTGAACTAGTATAAAATTTATTGTGTCAAATCTCTCAAACTCTCTCTCTCTCTTAAACGTGATTTTCTATATTACTGTTATATGCAAGTTTTAGAAAAACTTTTACAAACGTAATTTACGATAGGTCTTTTGAAACGAACAAATTTGTTTTAAGCAAAAGATTTTTACGAATAGGGGTTAAAGAAAAAGTTTACCACAATTCAACCCCCCTTCTTGTGCATTTATCTATCATTACTGAATATTATATTAATGTGTGATTCACTACACTATGGACTTTTAATGGAGAAGATCCCATAAGTTGACTTCCTGGAAATCATGTCTTTTATTTAGGAAGAAACCAATTAAATTAGAATTCTATTTCAAATCCCCCCATTTGAGGATATTAATTAGAGGATCTATTATAGAGAACTCCTCTCTATAAGAGTAGTTCCATCTTTCCTTTTGAAATTTTCTTTATTGAATTTTTTTACTTGGTTTGAGTTTACATTTCCATTATTATTTATATTTAATACTTGATTCTATCGCAAGATTTATTTTGTAAGGATTTTATCATTACATAAATTTAAAATAGAGGTCTTATTCATCAAAAACCATGAAAATGATAAGACCTGAAAAAAGAACTATAGGCTTTATTCCTAAAAATATGAGAAACAACTATATAAGATCAACATTCAATAAGGAGATTTAAGCTTACTAGAAATAGTGATTGAGGATTATTTGTAGATATAATTGAAAAATTCAGGATCTACTACATATCAAAGCATGATGGTCAGTAATGAACACTATTATAAAGTTCTGGAACCTAAATTATTGTACTTTGCCTTTTGTTAAAATGATCTAATTTATACTATGAAGTTGTAAAAGTTGTTTAAACCATTTAAAGTAGTACACGGTGCATATATTTTTATGAACCTCCTTATAAAGTAAAAATATTTTGCCCAAGTAATTTCATATAAAAGGGGAACATATATTAAATAAAGGCATCAAGTGAAGCAAGGGATGGTCTTGGTCTTTAATTTATATATATCTAGACAAGTAGTTAAAATAATGCATTTTAATTACACGGAATAAAACTGGACATTTATGGCCTTGTTTTATTCTCATATATCTAGATGTCACTGATGAAAATGTGATAGGTATATTTAACTAAGTGGTGTATAACCAAACAGTTCCTATGTCAGCCTTCTTAATAGAGACATTAAGAGAAGTATATCGATGTCATAAAACTAGGGAGGGACAACTTTATTGTTGTACTCAATTTACATTTGGATTTTAAGACATACGATCCAAATATATGAAAATTTTGATTTTTAATTTAGGCATTTTGTCCTGATTAGAAAGTTTGCTTATTAGGTATAGAAGAATTAGGGCTATATGTGAGTCAGTCTTTAAATTAACAGTTGCAACTGGCTATGCCAATGAATACATCTTTAAATTTATAGAATGTATAACTAGGTTTGACTACTTACCTTTGTTTAGTGTTATCAAATGATAACTTATGGTCCAACTTCTGTGATTAGGAAATTTCATCTAATTTAATGAGATATCCCTTAATTAAAATGTCTGGTAGACTACCATATAGATTTTCCTAAGCTAGTAATATGAATTAATTATTTGGATAAGAACAAAAATAATTAGAGAAAGTGGTTGAGTAAGGTATGAAATAAATGAATATAATAATACAAAAAGGAACAGGTTAAAATTATTGAATGAAAACCATCGCCCACTGAAAATATGGTATCTAAGTGTAAGATACCAACCCTATCCTATAGTGGAAGAGAGTTGGGATTTTGAGCTCCTTGATGTCTATATCATGAGGGAGAGTGTTTTATATGAATCAATGCTTAAGACCATCTCCTATACATATGTGAAGAATATCAAAAGCAATATCAAGAATGGGAAGAGGAAAAAGAAAAAGGAACAAGTCTCAACTTAGAAAGGTAACGTTTAAAGGTTCGATTATGTTAATTGAAAATAAGAGATCTTACCGAGATAATTTAGTTATGGAAATATATTTATAAGGAAATCATACAAGAAAGACAACTTTGTGAAGAATAGAAAACAAAATAAATCAACTACTAATTCACAAAGAAATATTAATAAAACAAAATAAGTTGCTAGAGTATGATCTTAAAACCTAGGAAATTTCAACTTTCTCCTTTGATACCTACAACAAGTCCATATGCAAGTAAATTAATAATCAACACAAATAGGGTCCAAATCCTACCTAAACATTGATATACAACCATGCAAGTTGGATAATCAACACAAATAAGGTCCAAATTCTACCTAAACATTTACATACAACCATGCAAGTTGTATATACATCAAAACATATGAAAAGCATGCAAAACCTAAGCTTAAAAACTGTCATTTATAACCTAAGATGCAATTTATCATATACAATAGCTTACACATGCAAGTTATATGAAAATTACACAAAAGCTAGGCTAAAAATCCTAGTATTTATATTAAACATACACATTATCACATAAAATGACTTAGATAATCCTATAACAGATATCACTTATCAATCCCAAAATCATCAGACAATCCTATAACAAATATCACTTATCAATCCTGAAATCATCAAAAGCATCCAGATAAGTCTTCATTAGTGAGTCTTGTATCATCTTATGAGCAACAATATTTGTAATAATTAATAACATTCCTTTATTATCTTCAATTTTTAAAACATTTGGTCTAAAATAGACACTAGGATTCAAAAATACCCTAGTTGCAAACAACAAAGAGTAAAGTTGTCTTTTCCATCTCTCATTGATGATTGCAAAATAAGGTGTGTACAAAGAAGGCTTATTTTTCATATTGCCTTTAATTGCTTCCTTCACCCTCTTTATGGAATCATAAAAATAACCCATTATTGTCTTCTCATCACTATCAACCAGACGAAGTACCCTCACTAAAGCCTCGTAAACTAGGATAACAAATTGAAATTGAGACCAAAATTCATGACCTTCAAGTATAATTCTAGAAACCTCTTATCTAACGTTAAACTCAACATACTTGTATGCAACTCACTTATTACTTGTAAAAATTTACCTCAGCTCCTTCTTTATTAGAACAAAAAACTGAAGTGATAACAAATTTGTTGCAAATCTTATAATAGAAAGACAATATAAATTCCTATCATTAGTGAAATCCTTTCTTATTAAATTTAGGACCCTTATACGATTGTAGATGAACTTGGTCACTTTCTTTTCGCTTTTTGCATAATCTCATCAACAATAGAAAAATATCTAACATCTTTTATATTTTCTAACATTAGGCTAATACAATGTGTAGCTCAAGGACTCTGATAAAAATAATTATGTATGCTTTACAATCTTCTTTTAACTATTTTTTAAGCATAATGATTGTCAATAATGAACTGAACAATATTTTTTGGCCTAACTTCATTCTCAACTTCATCAAATATCTTAAATAGAGTATCAGCATTCCTAATCAAGCTAGACGTGTTAATGGACTTCATAAATATTATCCCTATAGAATAAACCAAAAAATTAATGATAGGATCTTGTCTTCTATTTATCCAACCATTACACACGATTAAATACCTAAAAGTAGATCAAGTCATTCTTCTTTCATCCAAATAACTGTTTATTTCATAAACAGAGCTACTTAGAAGTTTACTTCTATAGTCATCAATTGAAGGGGCTTTGTATCTTGAACCATAAAAGGTGATAACATCCATGATACGCTGATGGTAATAAGATTAAGCAGCATTGAATGCTATACTTGAATTATACCACCATCTAGCCATTGTCATGTTCACATTATGAGCCGCTTCTCTAGAATATAAGGCATTACGATTGAAGGTTAAGCTTTAGGATTTGTTCGTGGTGTAAAAGAAATTTGAAACATGTCTTCACAAAAGGAACTTCCACTACTAATTTTACAGTTTAGTCTTTGCCTTCTGTCTTTCTTATACGGATTCTCTTTAAGCAAAGTTTTCATTTGTCATTTCATGTCATGGCTAACTTTCTTACAAGGCTCAACATCACCTTTAATTCCTAGCTAAATGCTTTTTTAATCTTATGATTCTCCCACCTTTCAAATTCTTATTACAATATAAACCAATGATATGGTTCTTTATTCCAAAAATCAATCTATCATGAACCTAAACTAGATCATCGAATTTTCCTAAAGCGGCTGAATTATCAAGAGTACTTGAATTTTCTTATATTTATCTATAAAAATAAATGAAGGCATTCAAAATTAACTTAATAATTTCACATAAAAATAAAGTTGTATAAAAATGAAGAAATAGATTAATAATAGTTTCTCAATAATTATACGGTATAAACATGCAAGTGAATTTCATGAACTTAGATGAATGATTCCTTAAGAAATTTGATGTTTAAGCACATTCTACCTAAGAAATTGTCATGTTATTTCTTAACCCAAACGTCAAATATATATATTGATTATTGTACTTTCATAACTATAATTCATTTTATGTGATTACATAATTCAAACATAAAGTCACGACTATAAAGTATTCTGTGTAATTATATAATTCAAAAATAAACTCACAACTATAGCATATTTTGTATAATTATATAATTCAATCATAAAATCATAAGTCACAACTATAACTCACTTTGTGTTATTACATAATTCAACCATAAATTCACATATATAATTCAATTTATGTAATCATATAATTCAACCATAAAGTTACAAATAGAAGTTATATAATTACATAATTTAAACATAAACTCACAACTATAATATATTGTATATGATTATATGATTCAACCATAAACTGTTAACTATAACTTATTTTGTATGATTATTGATTAGTTGATTAAATAATTCAATAACAGA
>JANZLC010000006.1:16419998-16434792 GCA_026413385.1 Erythroxylum gracilipes | reverse complement strand
GTCCCTTTTGACATCTTGTTGGATCGAAAGAAGAGAAATTTATTTCTTAAAAATCTTGGTAAAACATGTGAGAGTCAAGGTAAGTTGAAGGTCCTAGAGGATGCTAAAACTGCTCTAGCATCTCTTGCTGCCTTTGAGGAAGCACTAGAGAGGGAGCTATATCTAACCACTTCGTAAGTATTGCTTCCAGTTGACATTATTGCCTATTGTTTTACATACAAGCACTTAATTGCTTTCATGTTTCACAATTATTTGTAAAATTCACGTCCCATATGCAACCATAATTACTATCAATTTGTTTATTTATAAAGAATCTCTCTCTCTTTCTCTCTCTCTCTCCCTTGCTTATAGTTATGTCCCAGGGATGGAAGTTACATTGTCGAGTCGACTAAAGAGCCTGTTTAGCATCTATAGCAAGGTATGTCAAAACCTTTATGGTTTATTTTAACTTACTACAACTAATAATGAAGAATGTCATCAATTTCCAATTTGATTTGGTGTTTGACAATCCTAGACTACAATTTCTATCGATTTTCTAATATTAGGTTTCCGTGGCCCTAGTGATGTGAAGCTCTAAAGGGCAGATATACATGTTCTTTTTTTTTTTAGCATTTTTAGAGCTTAGATCATTGTTAGCTTTGTGCATCGGTAAATGTGTTAGATGCCAGTTTGCAACTTTCTTTTAAGCTATACACTAAAAATATAGACAAAATATCATTGATTTATGGGATGACATCAATACATAATTTTTTATTGGGACTCTGGGAGAATATAAAGATGGGACTTGAACATTCTAGCTTTGTTGAGCATGTCAAGAATATATTTATACTTAAATGTAAATATGTCATCCATGTTAAGATGTAATATGCCATGTTTTGACTGAACAACCTTTATGTCAAGAAAATGTTGCAAAGGCCTTAAATCCTTTATTGAACATAAGATAAAGGGACACATTAAGATATTGCCTTCTAGTAGAACTATTCCCAATTATGAGCTTATCATCTACATACAACAACATTATACCTTTACTAGATGAGTAGCATTGATAAAATAATTAATGATCTTTCATATAATGAAAAGAAGAAACTGTAGAACAACCTCACTTAAACTACCAAACCAACTTAAAGGAGACTGCTTCAACTAATATAGTGCCGTCTTGAGGCACATAATGTTAGGCCCATATTGTGCTTGAGCAACAAAAGCCAAGCGATTGCTCTAAATACACTTTTTCATAAAGAATACCATCAAGAAAGGATATCTTAACATCCAAATGATACACATACCAATTATATTAGGTTGCTAAAAAGAAAAGGATACAAATAAAGCCAATCATAGTAATAGAACAAAGGTGTCTTCAAAATCCTAACCATATATCTAGGTGAAGCCCTTAGCAACCAAACAAAATTTGAGATGATTAATAATGCCATTAGAAGAAACTTTGATACTAAACATCTAACAAAAACCAAAAAAAGACTTCTTTGAAGGAAGAGAGATAAGTTTCTAGTGTCATTAGATTGTATAGCATGCATCTCATCTTGCATGACAACATGCCAATCTAGGTGTTGGGGAGTCTCACTAATAGTGTTAGGAATAAAAACATAAGAAAATGAAGAGACAAAAGATATGATAACCAAAATACAAATGGGAGTATATATGACTATGCGCCAAAATTTGAATAGGAATCGTATTTTTTTTGGGGCATATTTTTGATGTTTATAGCAGGCAGAGCTTATATACAAAATACTACTACGTATAAATGGGAACTAATGACTA
The DNA here is from genome assembly GCA_026413385.1 of Erythroxylum gracilipes. Taxonomy (NCBI): domain Eukaryota; kingdom Viridiplantae; phylum Streptophyta; class Magnoliopsida; order Malpighiales; family Erythroxylaceae; genus Erythroxylum; species Erythroxylum gracilipes. The sequence continues at coordinate 16,433,019 of JANZLC010000006.1, read as the reverse complement.
ATACAATATCTAATCTATAATTTATGGGATACTCTCTAATCTCATGTTTTACGGAATATTCTAATGTAGTAGGAAATTTAATCAAATACAATCAATCAATCAATATATATGATTTGGCCACACTCTCCCTCAAATTGGTGAATAGGTATTCTCCATTCCCAACGTGGACACAATAGTCTAAAAGTTTGAGTTGCTCATACCTTTAGTGAGAATGTCAATCATTTGACTATGGGTAAAAACATAAGGTACGCAAATTAATCCATTCTCTAACTTTCCTTGATGAACTGCCATCCTACTTAATCTTCAAGTCTTCAACTAGAGTAGTTCACACACGCATTGAGCCATCGTCTCTACATTCCCACCAAGAAAAGTGCAATATCTTGAAGTTGATCTTCTATCAACTATTGATCCATCATAATTAGCATTATTGTATGCCTAAATAACCAAACCTCCATTTCTTTTGAACAAAATGCCCTTCCTTGGTGTTCCTTTAAGATATTGAAGTACTCTTTGAGCTGTTTACAAATGAACTTCCTTCGGACTATGTATAAAGTGATTAACTACACTTATTGCATATGCTATATCTAATCATGAGTGAGAGGAATAAATTATTCTTCCTACTAGATGCTGATACATCTCTCTATCTTTGTAACATCTTCCTTTGCTTTTCCTAGCTTAATATTCAGATTAATAGTAGTGTTTGTAGGTTTGCATGTTGTTTTGCCTATTTCCTTGAGACGATCTGTAACATACTTTTGTTGAGAGATAAAAATTCCTTGCCTAAATGTGCAACTTCAATTCCAAAGTAATACGTTAACCTTCCCACACCTTAATCTCAAGTTCCTTAGCTGATCGTTGACTAAGCAACTATTTCTTTTTATCATCATCCCCCATCACTATTATGTCATCAACATACACTAGGAGAGCTATAATTCCCTTTGAAGGAGAGTATTTGATAAACAATGTATGATATCCTTGACTTTGTCTATATCCCATAGCCAATATAACTCTTGCAAATCTTCTGAATTATGCTCGAGGTGATTACTTAAGGCCATATAGTGCCTTCTTCAACTTACACACTATATGATTAGCCAAATTCTTCCCATAACCTGGTGGAACTTTCATGTAGATTTCTTCTTCTAGATTTCTATGTAAAAATACATTCTTTTTTTTTTGGAAAATTAAAGATTTCATTGATTAAAGATAATTACAACTATAATATAAACGGTCAAGGATAATCCAAAAAGTCTAGATTACAAAGAGTTGTGGTTCCTAGTAAACGACTACATCTTGATATCTAAGGGGTAATTATGAGCCCACATAAACCAATATTGCTCCTATCCCCATCTGCTCGTCATAGTACTTGACAGATTTGTATCAATTCCTCTTGCTAATATGGCCAATCTGCAACGGAGGAAAATGTCCTGAAAAACCGTTTCAATGCTTTGACATTGTTGTCTAAAAATTCTGCAATTACACTCCTTCCAAATGTAGTACACCACTGGATTGTCCAAGTTGAAAATAATTTGCATCTGATCTCAAACTTGCCTGGTATATCTGCATCTAATTATAAGATGCTCTAGATTTTCCACTTCTATAGTACATAACTCACAATGCAATGTGTTAATGGAGAACTTGATCCTGTCCCTCATAGGCAACCCTCCATTGATTCCCATCCATAAGATAATGAATGAGCTGGATGGATGTCACTTTCCCACACTAACTTTGTCCACTCCAGCCATGTGTTATGTGGAATCTACAAAAGTGTTTTGCATGCTTTAGTGCTAAACTTCCTTGATTTATCGACTAGCCACTGAATTTCATCTTGTGATCCCTCTTGGCATCTAGGTAGTTCTTCTATTATGAGGTTTGTGATCTTCATACCGCTATGGAACTAGAATTCTGGGTGTCTTTGGATATTGCTTGCGAGGAGAGTTGACAAAACCTCCATGCATATTACAAACAGGTAAGGGGATAAATGGTTCCCTTGCCTTAAGCCCCTTCTTGCTTTGATCAGGTTTGTAGGTTCCCTATCCACTAGGATTGTCATAGAAGTAGTGGTAACATATTCCTCTACCCATTTTCTGAACACGGGAGGATATCCCATTGCTTCCAATGTGTTTAATAGGAAGCTCCAGTTGATTGAGTCATAGGCTTTTGCAAGATCCATCTTTATAGTGCAGTTCCTCATTCTTCTCTTAGCATTATACCCCCTCTAACAATTCCTGATAGAGTATGATATTGGTTCCCACTGATCTTCCCTTGATGAATGCATTCTATTTTGAGTTGATTAACTTCCCCAAGCTTGCTCTCAGTCTATTGGCTATTATCTTTGTGATAATTTTGTATAGGAAGTTACAGCAAGCTATTGACTGGAATTGTTCTAGCTTCCTTGCATTACTTTGTTTAGGAACAAGGCAAATGAATGTTTTATTCCATTCCTTGAGAAGTGTTCCTCTCTCAAGGAACTCTCCCATTGCTTCTACCACTTCATCCCCTAAAATATCCCAATGTTTTTGGAAAAATCGCCCATTGTATCTATCTGGTCTTGGGGCTTTTTTAGGGTTCATTGAGAAAGTAACATTTTGGACTTCTTCCCTTGTTATTTCCCTAACTAGCTCCACCTTGTCCTCTTAATCGAGCTTTTTAAGACCTGCTAGGATCTCCTTGGGTATGGCCCTTGTTGTCATTAGAGTCCCATACTGCCGAGTAAAATACTCTAAGGCATTTTTGCTTTCTAGGTCCTCATGGATCTGCCCTGCTTCATCTTCCAACGTTCTGATAGAATTCATGTTTATCCTGGCTGAGATTGAACTCATAAAATACTTGGTACATGTCTCACCCTCCTTAATCCAGATCATTCTAGATTTCTACCTTAGTAGAGTATTGGTAGGTAGAGTATTGGTACTGAGCAATAGTTGATTATACTTTTCCACCATTGTAGATTCCTCTTTTCTTACTTGCATATCATCTTGTCTATCCAGTAGTCTTTTCTGACATTTCTTTAGCTCCTCCAAAACAACAGCTTTAGCTTTTAACTTCAGTTGCACTGTTTCTCTATTGAGCAATTTGAATCTGGTTTACAAGGCTTTCAACTTCATGCTAAGTTGGTGACCCTTTGATCCTAGAACTCCCTCTGCATCTTCACGCTGAGTATATTTCTGAATTCTGGATTATCCATCAACTGATTGAATATCCTAAATGGGGCCTTCCTCTTCCTGTCCTCTGCTAACAATTCTACTATTATTAGGCTGTGATATGATACAGCTGGATCATCAAACATGGCACTACTTGTTGGATCATCAAACATGGCACTGCTTGTTGACATATTCATAAGCATTACCAAACAATAAATCTTCATTGCACTGTTTAAACAACTTTGGATATAATCTTTCTAAAACATTAAATGATGGATGTCCTAATCTTTTATATAATTAAATTAATTGTGGTTAGATGGCTTAAGTCTTAGAAGATAGCAATGAGTGACTAATCCTATCTAGCATATACAAACCATGGTCTACCATTGCCAATCATCTTTCCTATGCTCTCTTCGTAAATGCACAATAAGTATGATAGACTTTAACTTTACAATTCAGTTTACTGGTAAGGCAACTAATAGACAATAGATATTAGGAAAATTAAAAACATGAAAAATTGATGACAGTTTAATAGGAGTAAAATTAGAGAACATGCTACAGGTATAGGAGATTAAGAACTATTTGCAATACAGACTTCATCTTTGCCTAAACATGGAGTGTAAGTCAAAAAATTATTGAAAGAGCTTGTCATACGACCTGACGCTCCAAAATCTATAACCCAAAGATCATTTTAAGTTTCAGAATAACAAGAAATGCAATACTTGATTTGGCAAAATTAGAAGAACCAATAGTTGAATGTGAGTCAAGGCGAGATAATAGATGTCCTAGAATTCGCATCTCTTTATTGGAAAAACCACCAATACTTGTTATTTCTTGAGAAATAGTTTCATTTATAGCCTTGGACATATGGGCTTATGGCTTAGTAGAGCCCATTCGTTTACCTCCACTTCCCATTGTTGTTCAACCATAAAGCTTATAACAACTCTCTTAGTTTGTCTTGATTTACCACAATAATAACATTTCAGGTGATCTTTATTTGATGGACCCTAGTCACTCCCTTTTGTGTTTGCGTGTATCATGGCATTCCTATGACTTTCTTCCTGTTGAGTGAAAGAGTAAGCTTGTCTCAAGGAAGGAAAAGGAGCCTTACATAGAAATTGTCCCCGTTTATGATCATATTCCATATTCAAACCAACAAGAAAATCAAACACATTCCTTTTCTATCAGCTTCTAAAATTTAATTGCATCTTGTGGACATACAGGCTAGAAATCTTGATAATAGTCTAATTTTTTCCATAGACCATGTAATTCAACAAAGTATTGTGCTGTAATCTTCTCTTCTTGTTTAGTCTCATGTACGTTACTTCATGTCTCATAAATTTGAGCATCATTACCCCCTTGAGAATAGATTTGATAAGCTACACTCCAAATTTTTTGTGCAGTGTTGAATAGTAGATAACCTCGAGCAATTTTCAATTGCATAGTTTAGTAACCCTGACATGACAATGGAGTTTTATCCGTAGAGTGAGTGCTTGATCAGTAATAGTTAGCTTTGAATTATTTCCTGTGACATATCCTTGCAAATCCCAAGTTTGAATGAACAATAATCAAGACCTCAACTAAGCAAGGTAGTTGGTTCCATCCAGCTTTAGTGGACTGATTTGCAGAGAAGGATTTTTAGCTATAGATCCAGCTCAAACTCGAGAATTTGTGTTCTCCATTTTTTAAGAAAAAAAGTTATTTGATCAGTCGAGAAAAAAAGGTAGCAAATTTATGCCATAAAGGAGCAAAAGGATGCAATGGGCTTTGGGTATGAGGATTGATTTTCCCTAAGTGACAAGAGTTTAGAGCATGAGCTGTGATACCATGTTGAAATAATAAAGATAAAGATGGGAGAGAAAAATAACTCATATATTTTTATAATTTACAACAGTCCCTATATATATTGGGATTCTAAAATAGGAAAATAGAATATACGAAAATAATATCTATTATGTCCTAAAAAGAAATCCCCATTCAACTAGCAATACACCAAAACTTAACCCACAAGACTAGGAATATATAGTTGTCATTAGTTGTTATCAATAAGTTTTGATAATACGCTGAGAAGTTGCATCCACCTATTCGCGACATTCCAAACCTGTAAGGATAAAGTTCTATCATATAATTAAAACCTGACTACTAAACCATACTTTGATAATGATAGCTGAATTGACACAATTCTTCCCATTCAATTTTTCTATAGCAATATTAGGATTTTTTTGAGAATGAGAAGTGAGAGAATTAGAAAAGCAATATAATTATTATCACCTTAGGTATAGGAGATGATATGATGGGAAAGTAGATATAAATTGGGTAGCAGTGGCTTATGGAGGCTTGTCATTAGTTGGATTGATGGTTAGCTAGCAAGATAGGTAGCTAGTGCAATTACAACTCTCTTGGTGGCTGCAGATTTTGTCCCAACTAATCTCAACTTTGCTTCTACCTTGGTTTGAGCCATTCCACAAGAATTCTCTAAGTCTCCTATCTATTTTCTTGAGGATACTTTTAGGGATGGATAAATGGTTAATCTAATAATTAGTAAGGTTGCTTAGCATTGTCTGAATAAGTTGTAGCTTGCCTCCGTAACTAAGGTACCTATTCCTCCATTGGTTAATTCTTCCATGGATTGAATCCAATAAAGGTTTGCAGTTGGCTGCATTGACTCTTCTTGGAGATGTTACCCCCAAGTATTTAAAGGGTAGGTTCCTTGTTTCAATCCCATCTCGACTGCCTTAGAGGCTACCTCTCTACTTGAGTTACATGATAAGTAGAAACAGGTCTTCAGTGGGTTACATCTTAGATCTCTTGGAACTCCATCATCACTTGCAAGATTAGATCTATTGAGTTTCTCTCAACTCTGGAAAGCAATAGCAAGTCATCTGCAAAAGATAGATGTTTGATCTTCATCCCTTTACATTTGCCATGGAACTGGAATTCTGGGTGCTTTTGCATATTGCTTTCGAGGAGAGTTGACAATACCTCCATGAAAATTACAAACAAGTAAGGGGATAATGGGTCCCTTTGCCTTAGTCCCCTCCTTGCTTTGATCAGGTTTGTAGGTTCCCCATCCTCTGGGATTGCCATAGAAGCAGGGATTGCACATTCCTCTACCCATTTTCTAAACATGGGAGGATAACCTGTTGCTTCCATTGTATTAAATATGAAGCTCCAATTGATTGAGTCATAGGCCTTTGCAAGATCCATCTTTATAGTGAAGTTCCTCATTCTCCTCTTAGCATTATACCCCTCAAACAATTCCTAACGTAGTAGGATATTGGTTCCCATAGATATCTCTTTGTTGAATGCATTATGTTTTGAGTTGATTAACTTTCCCAAGCTTGCTCTCAGTCTATTAGCTATTATCTTCATGATAATTTTGTATAGGAAGTTACAACAAGCTATAGGCCTGGATTGTTCTAACTTCCTTACATTGCTTTGTTTAGGAACAAGGTAGAGAAATGTTTTACTCCTATCTTGAGAATTGTTCCTTTCTTAAAGAACTCTCCCACTGCTTCTACCACTTTTTCCCCTATAATATCCCAATGTTTTTGAAAAAATCTCCCATTGTATCCACCCAGTCCTAGGGATTTATTAGGGTTCATTAAGAAAGTAACATTTTTTATTTCTTCCCTTATTATTTCCCTAACCAACTCCACCTTGTGTTTTTCATCAAACTTTTTAAGACCTGCTAGAATCTCCTTAGGTATGGCCCTTGTTGTCATTCCACTCCCATACTGCCTAGTAAAGTACTCTAGGGAAACCCCCTTCTTACTTTCTAGATCCTCATGGATTTGCCCTGCTTCATCTTCCAACATTCTAATAAAATTCTTGTTCCCCCTGGCTAATATTGAACTCATAAAATAATTAGTACATCTCTCACCCTCCTTCATTCAGATCGTTCTAGATTTCTGTCTTAGCTGTTTATTGGTACTAATCAGTAGTTGATTATACTTTTCCACTTGTGCAGATTCTGCTCTTCTCACTTGTAGATCTTTTGGTCTCTCTAATAATCTCTTCTGAAATTTCTTTTGCTCCTCTAAAGCATCAGCTTTAGCTTTTAATTCTGGTTGTACTATTTCTCTATTGAACAATTTCAGTCTGGTTTTCAAGGCTTTCAGTTGAGTATGGAACCTCCATCTGCATCTCCAGTCTGAGGATGTTTTTGAATTTAGGATTGTTCATCAAGTGATTGAATATCCTAAATGGGGCTTTCCTCTTCCTGTCACTTGTCAACAATTCCACTAATATTGGACTGTGATCTGATACAGATGGATCATCAAACATAGCACTGCTTATTGGGTATATCTCTATCCACTTATCATTAACCATAGATCTATCCCATTTTCTCAAGAAAAACCATTCCCCTGATTGCTTATTATTCCAAGTATAAAAGTTATCATATCATTTAAGATCATCCAAACCTGTCCTATCCACCACTTGTTGAAGTTCTCGACAATCTACTTGTTTCCATCTTCTCCCTCCCCTTGATTCTTCTAATTTTAAAGTGCAGTTATAATCTCTGATGACTATCCATGGATGACTCACTGATGTGCTAGTTTTCTCCAGCTCATTCCATGCATGTTGTCTTTTGAATTTATGGTTTGCTGCATACATCATTGTAATTGCAATCATTGTCCCACTAGCTTTAATCATGACACCACAATTTATCAACCAATCATAATTCAATATCAAGAACAAAAGAGATATTTGAAATTAAAAAAAAATCCATACATAAAGATAACATAAATTTTCTCAAGCATATCATATGAAGTGCAAGAAATATAAAAATAACAAAGCAATTACTCACCCTAAATCTAATACCACCAAACTTTCTCCCCTTTTTTGGAATCATTAAAAAGAAATCTATTAACCAAAAATTCATAATGTAAAGTGTCATGTGTCAAACTAACTTGCTTAAGAAGCTAAATTTTATTAAGATATGCAAACTTTCTCACTAAAGAGTGCTATTGAGTATTTAAATAGTTAGAACATAATTGTAACATCCAACAATCAATTTCATAAAAGACTGTATAATTCTGAAAGCCCTAAAATTTCAAAAATAGAAACATCAAAAAGTACCCATAATACCAATATTGAACAAAATTAAAGATGTATCGGTATAATTAAAAGGAAAAAATGTAAGTCCTTTTTTAATTTAACTATGAAGGAATTACTTAAAAAGATAATTCTTAATTAAGAAAAATATGAAAATCCTAAATATGAAATTCAAGAATGATATTTTTTCAATTTGATGCAATCTAATAAGATTTTTATGTAATAGGGGATGATGTTTTTTAAGGAAAATACTAATTGTTTGGGGTTTTTAGAGGATATAAAGATACAATATGAAAATATAAGAATAAAAGAGAAGAAGATAATAAATATGGGACGACTAGTCAACTATATTATACCTATACTAATCGAGCAGTATTTATGTTTCTGAGATAACCAAAAGTAAGTAGTGAAGGCATGGAAGAAAAAAAAAATTGGTTAGCATATGTTGGTTATTTATTAACCAAACTCATAGCAAACTCTTCGAGAAAGGAGGAAGTCTTAAAATTAGGGAAATTGGCCAATTACTAAAAGATACTAGTCAACCAATGTGGCTATCTGGGTAACCAGTTAAATAAAAACCATTGGAAATGTAAAAAACTTGGTTTTTGGTCACATTGGTCGATAACAATAATGGTCACATTGGTCGATAACAATAAGATATTGGTCGACCAGTATAACAATAAGATATTGGTCGACCAGTATGTTCCAGAAAGCTAAGAAACAACTTTGAAACTCAAATTTAAACATCAAAACACATAGTAGTCTCAACTAAGAACTATCAAATAAACTTAAAAGAGACTTTAAATACACAAAGTCAATGAAGAAAATAAAAAGGGATCTTTATCATATAAGATTTCCATCAAACGTACCTAATTTTCTTATAATTAAGAAAAAACTATCCTTTTTCAAAGTTTTAGTGGAATAATTACCTAACTATTTTAAATTCTAATTAAGTGTCCTTATTTCGTACAATAATCTCTAAGTATAGGTACTAAGGTTCACGCTTTAAAAATAATTATTAAACACCTTATTCATAATTCAAACATAAACAATCACCACCAAGGTCTTAAATTCACTCATAAAAGCAAGTTATCACATCTTTCTAAATTATGAACTAATAATTACTTCATGTTGAACATTACTTATGAGAGATTTGGATGAAGATTCTTCTTGAGTTTACAATCCCTTGGTGGCTTCTCATCATTCTCATCTCTAACTTGGATCAATAGTTTTCTCTTTTGAAAAGTCTTTGGTGGCTAAATTCTCCACATCCTGTACAAACATTTTCTAGAATTTCTTGGAGATAAGAAGGTTGGATTCATTATGATAAAATGAATAAACTCACTAATTATACTTAATTTAAGAACTACCATCTCTACTACATACCCTTTGTTCTTTCTTTTCTAATAGCCTTATAAACTAAGGTAATTAATGTGTTTTAGGAACCTAAATAAGCTTGATTCTGTGTTTTTTTTAGGTTTCTTCTTTTCAACCTATACTTCTATGGGTTTGCTTGACATTCTTTATTTAAGGAAACAAAATCTATCAACATGTTCATACTTACCATAAAAGTGACGTACTATGTTGTATGAGTAATGATGATACATATATGCATTTTTATATGTGTTTGCTGAACGAGGAAACTTCTTTTGGGCATTAAAGTTGTTGAATGTTCTCTAAGGTAGTGAAATATCCTATGGTTATATATGTGATGCCTACTATGAATGAAGGTTTAATGTATGATTCTTTGAGGCTTAAAAGGGTATGGGTGGGTTTGTTTGTTATCATAGAAATTACAACTATTCTTCCCTTAATAGTATTAAACTCTATGCTTAGCTTGTGTGTCATATATAAAAGCACGATGCTTACTTTTAGGATTAGTCCTAGTGGATTTGGAATGTGCATGTGTATTCTTAGATGTAGATGCTCTATGCTTATTTGTCATTTTAGGCAATGATTCTTTAGTATGCAAATTTTTCTTAACAAATGTAGTTTTAGAATTATCGTAACTTCTATATCAAATTCCATGCCTACCATTGGAATTCTTTTGAGCTCCTAGCATGTTTTCTTATTTTTCTCTCCTATTAGTAAACTTGGACAAGAGTCCTTAAAAGAATCTACCTTTTATTTCCAATGTTTCATTCTCATGCCTTAATTCATCTAAGTCATTACTGTCATCAACAACCATATTTTTGGATGCTTCAATGCTATGCAATTCACTTTTTATCTTTTCATTCTTACTCAGCCATACATCTAAACTATTTTTAATTTTCTTTGAGTTTGGAAGACAATTTCTTCCTTTTCTTATTCATGACTTCTAACCTTTCATCTAATTCATCATAATTCAAATCAATACCGTTTCCTTATAAATTAAGGTCAGATGTTACCTCATCATCTTCTATAGTGTTAAAGCACATATAAACTATGTCTTCTTTCAAATGCTCACTTATAGATTCACTTGTGCCATCCTAAGTTGATGCTTCAAGTGCTTTCTTTTTGTCCTTCTTCTTCTTGCTACAGTTTCTCTTATACTTGGTATAACTAGAATATAAAAATTTTCTTTAAAGAATCAATAGATTTACTCCATGTCATCTTGCCCTTTGTACCCAAAAGTTTCTTAAGGGAATCGATATTGTAGATCTATTAGATATAGCCCTCCTATTTAACTTCCTCCTTTTATTAGTTTGGAAATCCCCATTATTCATTTCAATTAGATCTAGTGGGGATTGAGTGTTGGAAGGGTCTGTTTGGTGCTTGATAAGATACCTAATCCTAATAGATTTAAGTTTACTTATTCAAGAAGGGTAGACGTGGCAGATAAGAATTAGATATGGAATAGTTGTTTATTATTAACAAGTTTCAGTTGTGAAATAAGTGGGATACCCACTTTAACGAATAGAGTTAGTTTTAGAATAGAGTTAGTTTTAGATTTAGATGCGGATTTTATCCTCTATGTAATTTATTATAAAAAGGCTTATCAACCTCATTAATAAGACATGATAATTTTCAGAGAGCTTATTCATATTGGAGATTCTCCTTCGGTCTTTTAGAAAGTATTGTGAGATACTTGCAGTCCTTTCTATTAGAATTTTTCCCTATTTCTTCTGTTGTGTTATTCTCTAATCCTGGTTTCTACCAAATTGGTATCAGAGACCATGATTGAGACTAGATCTTCCTGTCACACCAACCTACCCGAAAACACTGAAAACCCACTTATAGGAAATAGTGATCCTTTTACCACCATAGCTGCGTGACTTGAGAATATTGAAGCACTGGCCAACTATGTAGCCTCTCTTGAGGCTACATCTGAGAGAAGCCGCAGAGGTACCCATCGTTCACATGGGGAAGCTGATAGCGAGGATGATCCGAAAGCATCTTATAAATGCAGATTACCATACACAAAAATTGAATTCCCTAAATTTAATGGGGGTGACGCGAGAGGCTAGGTATTGAAGGCAGAAAAATATTTTAAGTATTACGATACCTCAGAGGATTTGAAGGTCGATGTTGCATCAATGTATTTGGAGGGGGATGCTCTTGACTTATTCTCTTGGGTAAATAATGAACGCACTATAGAGTACTGGGAAGAGCTTGTAAAGGCTCTCCAAGAGACTTATGGACCTCCAGAATATCAAAACCCAGATGAGTACCTTTGTAGTATCCGTCAAACAGGAACAATGGCAGAGTATCGTTCCGAGTTCTCTCGCAGGTCTTCGCAAGTCAAAAATTGTCCTGAACACTGTTTGTTGGGTGTCTTCATAAATGGTCTTCGAGATGAATTGAAGGCAGATGTTCGACTACACAAACCCCGAGTGATGTATAGAGCGGCTAATTTGGCCCTAAAATATAAGAACAAACTGAAGTTAACTATGGGACCCAAGACCTTCTCCTCTCAATACCGTCCAAACTCGGCTCCTCCCAAAAATGCCGTGTCTGATACTTCGGCATCCAAGACTCCAGTGACTCAAGTGCAGTGCAGTACCACGGCGACAATAGTAAGACAAACGCCTGAAGAGTTCGAAAGACAGAGAAGGAGAGATAAGGGGTTGTGTTACCGTTGTGGGGCCACTTTTCGACCCGGGCACTGCTGCAATTCTAACTTCTCACTTATGGAAATTACCAAAGAAGAAGAGGAGGTAATACAGCCACTTGTCAAGGACGAAAACGAGAGCTCATTAGGGGGTATTGAAGCCAAAATCTCCTTCAATGTGATCCTAGGAAAGTCTTCGGCGGCCACTATAAAGCTTAAGGGGTCGGTGAAGGAGCGAAGCATTTTGATTTTGGCGGATAGTAGATCCACCCATAACTTCATATCAAAAGCATTGGTTGCTGAATTAAAATTACCGATCCAAAATGTTCAAATGTTTGGAGTACAAATTAGGAATGGAAGTACAGTCAAATGCAATCATTTATGTCCAGACCTCGAGGTAAAAGTTTCTAATTTAATTATCAAGCAGGACTTCTTTCCTTTCTCCCTTGGTGGTTCTGATCTAGTATTGGGAATTAAATGGCTAGCATCACTAAATACAGTTGAGGCCTATTGGAATAAGATGTTCATGATCTTTTGGGTAGCTGGTAAAAAATACAAACTGCAGGGAATTGTGCCCGAGACCAATGCTCCAGTGCGTCTCCAAAGCTTAGTGTTAACACATGAAGCAGAGGAGGATGAGATTGGTACAAAGATTGCCTATACCATTTTTGATGAATTTGCCCAAGTATTCACAGCACCCACGTCCTTACCTCCAAGCCGTGGAAGATACCATGCCATCACATTGCTCCCAAATTCACCACCACCCAACTCAAGGCCTTATCGGTACCCACATTTT
>JANZLC010000006.1:16390668-16416534 GCA_026413385.1 Erythroxylum gracilipes | reverse complement strand
CCCGCAGACGTAGGCAAAGTGTGCCGAACTGCGTTAACAAACGTCGTAGTCTTAGTTATTTTGCAGTTGTGATTTATCATTCATTTGCACTTAGAAGAAATTGTGAATATCCTGCGAACAGATTAACGATTTAATTTCTTCAGTATGTATGAATTCGTAAATTGTAGAAGACTGTAGTATACGAGAAGAATGAAGTAAGTTTTCATTTACTCTCTTTTCTGTATTTATACACTTGGCTGTCAACATCGTTAACAGACTTTACAAAGACTTAACTTCTAACTGTTTCTAACTCCTTCTTGTTCTTGATTTACAAGATCTAAGACACCAACAGTTTATCTACATATATACACTAGGAGTCCTACCTAAATAAAGAATATACAATCAGCTCCTTTAATTTAGATTTGACTATCTAAATAGGAAAGCATATAAATACATTAATTACATTAACAAATAAGGTAACTAAAGCTATCTAAATAGGAAAGCATATAAAATACATTAATTACATTAACAAATAAGGTAACTAAATTGGCAAGTTGGCAAATGATTGATTAACTGAATCTTTTGACAGTATTCTCATCAAAACCTAAGGGTTTTCCAATCCTGTTTGCCATATAGCTCATACCCTCTGCAGACCAATACTTCAAGGGAAACTTGTGAATATTCTCCCATAATGTAATTGAATGAAGCTTGCTTCCATCCAAGGCAACTCTAGGCTGCCACTTCTTAATAGGAATTGGATGCCCCATTATGTTCCATGGCCTTGCTTCTAACACATTCTGTGCGTTCTTTCGGTGTTGAATTTGAATACAAAGAATTCATCTTCGTTTACCATAGTATTCACCAACCTCTTATTCCTCTATGTAGACTATCGTCCCTTTGCTAACAGTTGTAAAAGCTAACCTCTTCTCTAGAAAGAAACCCACTTGAGATGTACTCCACTTCTTAGCACCTTGATGTTGGACTTCAATCGAAGCTTGGATTGGTTTGTCTCCACCTGACCCCACAAATCTAAGTCTGCCTAAGTTCTCAGAATCCCGTCCAATTTTGGGTGCTTCTGCATATTGCTCGCGAGGAGAATTGATAATACCTCCATGAAAACTACAAACAAGTAAGGGGATAATGGGTCCCTTTGCCTTAGTCCCCTCCTCGCTTTGATCAGGTTTGTAGGTTCCCCATCTCCTAGGATTGCCATAGACGCAGTGATTACACATTCCTCTACCCATTTTCTGAACATGGGAGGATAACCTATTGCTGCCATTGTATTAAATAGGAAGCTCCAGTTGAAGGAGTCGTAGGCCTTTGTAAGATCCATCTTTATAGTGCAGTTCCTCATTCTCCTCTTAGCTTTATAGCCCTCGAACATTTCCTGACATAGTGGGATTGGTTCCCATAGATCTCTGCTTTTTGAATGCATTATGATATGAGTTGATTAACTTTCCCATGCTTGCTCTTTGTCTATTAGCTATTATCTTCGTGATAATTTCATATATGAATTTACAATAGGCTATTGGCCTGAATTGTTCTAACTTCCTTACATTGCTTTATTTAGGAACAAGGTAGAGAGTTGTTTTATTCCTGTCTTGAGAATTTTTCCTTTCTTAAAGAACTCTCCATTGCTTCTACCACTTTTTCCCCTATAATATCCCAATTTTTTTTGAAAAAATCTCCCATTGTATCCATCCAATCCTAGGGCTTTATTAGGTTTCATTGAGAAAGTAACATTTTTAATTTCTTTCCTTATTATTTCCCTAACCAACTCCGGCTTGTATTTTTCATCAAACTTTTTAAGACCTGTTAGAATCTCCTTGGGTATGGCCCTTGTTGTCATTCCACTTCGATACTGCTTAGTGAAGTACTCTAAGGCAACCCCCTTCTTACTTTCTAGATCCTCATGCATCTGCCTTGCTTCATCTTCCAACATTCTAATAAAATTCTTGTTTCCCCTGGCTAAGATTGAACTCATAAAATACTTAGTACATCTCTCCCCCTCCTTCATTCAGATCGTTCTAGATTTCTGCCTTAGCTGTTTATTGGTACTAATCAGCAGTTGATTACAGTTTTCCACTTGTGCAGATTCTGCTCTTTTCACTTGCAGATCTTTTGGTCTGTCCAATAATCTATTCTGATATTTCTTTAGCTCCTCTAAAGCTTCAACTTTAGCTTTTAATTCTGGTTGTACTATTTCTCTACTGAGCAATTGCAGTCTGGTTTTCAAGGCTTTCAGTTGTGCCTGGAACCTCCATTTGCATCTCCAGTCTGAGCATGTTTTTGAATTCAGGATTGTTCATCAAGTGATTGAATATCCTAAATGGGGCTTTCCTCTTCCTAACACTTGTTAACAATTCCACTAATATTGGGCTGTGATTTGATACAGATGGATCATCAAACATAGCACTGCTTGATGGGTATATCTCTATCTACTTATCATTAACCATACATCTATCTAATTTTCTTAACAAAAATCTTTCCCTTTGTTAAGTGACCGTTTCATCACAATAGCTTAAACTGTTGTATGAGGCCAACTTAATTAGTTTTATATATTCACTAACACACCCCCTCAAGTGAAAGCCTTTTGGGCTTGAAACCTGTACTGGCTCACTCTACCTTGTGCTGAATAATTAGTGGGTGGTAAGATTTGAATTAACGATCACTTGGTCACAAAGGCTCTGATACCATGTTAAGTGACCGTTTCATCACAATAACTTAAGCTGTTATATAAGGCCAACTTAATTGGCTTTATATATATGTTACTCCTATTGAATCCTCTACAAGTTCTTGTTTCTCATCTAGCTTCTTGATTCTAAGGGTATCCAGAAGCTTCCTTGATATATCAACATCAATACAAACTCTAGCGAACCCAATCCTCTTCATTAAGGCAGTATTCTTATCAAAACCCAAGGGTTTTCCAATCCTATTGGCAATATAGCTCATACCCTCTGTAGATCAATACTCCAAGGGAACCTTGTGAATATTCACCCATAATGGAATTGAATGAAGCTTGCTTCTATCCATGGCAACTCTAGGCTGCCACTTCTTAATAAGAATTGGATGCCCTATTATGTTCCATGGCCTTGCTTCTAACACCTTCTGTGCATTCTTTTGGTGTTGAATTTGAATACAAAGAATTCATCTTCATTTACCATAGTATTCACCAACCTCTTGTTCCTCTATGTAGCACTCACCCACTTGCTAACAACTGGAAAAGCTAACCTCTTCTCTAGATAGAATCCCACAAGAGATGTACTCCACTTCTTGGCACCTTGCTGTAGGACTTCAATCGGAGCTTGGATTGGTTTATCTCCATCTGACCCCACAAATCTAAGTCTTCCTAAGTTCCTAGAATCCCCCACAATTCTGGATGCTTCTGCATTTTGATCGCGAGGAGAGTTGACAATACCTCCATCAAAATTACAAACAAGTAAGGGGATAATGGGTCCCTTTGCATTAGTTCCCTCCTTGCTTTGATCAAGTTTGTAGGTTCCCCATCCCTTGAGATTGCCATAGAAGTAGTGATTACACATTCCTCTACCCATTTTCTGAACATGGGAGGATAACCTACTGCTTCAATTGTATTAAATAGGAAGCTCCAGTTGATTGAGTCATAGGCCTTTGCAAGATCCATCTTTATAATGCAGTTTCTCATTCTCCTCTTAGCATTATATCCCTCGAACAATTCCGAACATAGTAGGATATTGGTTCCCATAGATCTCTCCTTGTTGATTGCATTATGTTCTGAGTTGATTAACTTTCCCAGGCTTGCTCTTACTCTATTAGCTATTATCTTCGTGATAATTTCGTATAGGAAGTTACAACAGGCTATTTGGCTTGGATTGTTCTAACTTCCTTACATTGCTTTGTTTAGGAACAAGGTATAGAAATGTTTTATTCCTATCTTGAGAATTGTTCCTTTCTTAAAGAACTCTCCCACTGCTTCTACCACTTTTTCCCCTATAATATCCCAATGTTTTTGAAAAAATCTCCCATTGCATCCATCCAGTCCTAGGACTTTATTAGGGTGAGAAAGTAACATTTTTTATTTCTTCCCTTATTATTTCCCTAACCAACTCCACCTTGTTTTTTTCATCAAACTTTTTAAGACTTGCTAGAATCTCCTTGGGTATGGCCCTTGTTGTCATTCCACTCCCATACTGCCTATAATCTGACAAGTAACATGAAGAGCAGATGTGGATTGGAGTAATACTGGATTAAGTGGTCTCGCAAGTTCCCTCGATCTCAAGATGTAGACGATTACTAGGAACCATAAATCTCTGTAATCTAGATTCTATGGATTATACTAGTTTTGTCATCTAGATTGTATATTTTTCTTATAATGAAATCTATTAATTTTCAAAAAAAAAAAATCTTCGGGTTTCTTTAATTAATCTCCACTAGTTTTTTTTCCACTTTGTTACTGGTTTATTTGTGTTGTAAAAGATTTTATAGTTACTCTGGAAGTTTTGTGAATTTAAGGAGCTCTTATAGAGGCTCTTTATTATATGTGGATATAGTACATTTCTATTTTTCTCTTTTGTAGATGAAGCGAAAAGATGTTGGCATCAATAAAGTTTATGATACTCGTGCATTGAGGGTTGTTGTTGGAGATAAGAACGGAACTTTAAATGGACCAGCAATTCAGTCCTGCTACAGTCTTCTCAACATAGTTCACAGGTACGCCAATTATTTGTTTGTACTCACCTTGCAATTTAGAACATATTTTGTGTTCAATGAAACTTATTGAGCATGTTTAATATCTTGGATATTTAGTATTAAATATAAAATATTATATATATCCTCCTAATAAGGAATGTGGTTATGATGAGATATGTTTGTCACCTTATAAATAAGGATTGATTGTACTACGAAACTTACATAAACCCTAATAAAGACCTAGTTCTAATAATTCGTCTATTGAAGTAGGCTTTATAGCCAAACCATGTTAAACCTCGTGTTAATTCTTTGGCTCCATTCCTTCTCTTTATATTTACTCTCATAGACGACATAAGATTCTTCCATCTTTGTCACAAATTGTTTATCCAGAAAATCTTGATTGGATAATAGACTAAGGGGTAAAACTTGAAGGCCTCAAGATATAAAATTGTCATTGATATTGTTGCAAAATTTTACCTCATGTTTTATTTTCCAATTTCACGCTTGTTGTATTCCTTTCTAGCTTTTACTAATTAAAATATAATATGACAATGACAAACCTTTTGCAAGCTAAAAGTTCAGGCTTGCCATTGGCATGATGAACATGAATTTTAGTTTCTAAAAGGAAAGTCTTAATATGCAGATTGTGGACCCCTATTGATGGTGAATTTGATGATTACATTGTCAACCCAAAGCCTAGTGGCTATCAGGTGATGTGTCCTATCGCTTATTTATATTAAGTAATAAAAACCCAAGAAGTAAAGCTTGTTGCTTCCCATGTAGATTAGTGATTTGAACTTGCAATTTCAGCATATTGCACTCAAGTTGACATTAGCTAAATGTTCATTTAATCTCAGGTTTAAAGCCTCAATTAGATCCTAACACATGGTTGATCTTTAGTTGGATGCTTGGTTGATCTTTAGTTGGATTCTAAGTTACTGTGGGTTGGGGCTGATGGATTGTAGTTAGGGATTTTACTACTTCAGAAGTAAATGAATGGTATATGAATATGGACAGTGATTAAGAACTATTCAGTCTCACCATTGCTGGTTTTATTGACAGATAAAGAAATTAATAGTACTTTATTCAAATCACTCTTTGGTTGTTTTATTTACCTATATTTGCAATGTGCTAGTTGCTGTGTCTTTTGGTGTTTACTTCTCGGTTGCTTTTACTTTCTGTGAAACTTTGAGAAAATATTTTCTGTACTACTTGGAAAGGAAACAAAGAAATGATTTCTCATAATTGTAGGATATCCTAACTAAATAGGAAACCCTAAAAAGATACAAAAATCCTAAAATGATCATGAGTTTTTCGACACTCCCCCCCAAGTTGGTGAATAGGTATTCTCCATTCCCTACTTAGGTACAATGTTCTCAAAACTTAAACTACTTAACCCTTTGGTAAAGTCACAAAATAGAATGGAAATGACTTGTATGATTCTCAATTGATTTAGGATTACATTCTTATATACATTTTAAAGGAGAAGATAAGAAACAATCTCTAGGAATCAATTTACAAGGATTCCATACTCAACTAGGAAATAAAAATAGTATCCTAAGATTCTATTCTTTCTCTTAGAGATTTTGATTGTGATTTGATTAAGAGGATTTTGGAGATTATGACTGGTTGAAAGTAATTTTAGATTGATTAAGAATAATTTTAGATGATTGATTATAATTGTAATATATGTTATGTGAATAAAATAATCTAGTATATAAAGGGAGGGTGATGCGGAACTCCAAGGCTAAAAAGCCCAAAACCCCTTAAACACACATTTTGGATAGAATATGAACAAGAAGAAATCCCCAACCCTAGTGAAACCCCAATCAATTATATGGATGTAAACGCATATGATTAGGTTGATTTGAAATCAAGAATAGAATTTGCCACAAATGATTACCTTGATAAGAATTATATTCTTGATGTAAGTAATAGAAGATGACAAGAAAACCTCCCCTAAAGAATTCGACCAAGCCAACGTGAGAATTATTCATAAAAAAAAATCCCTAAATAATGTTTTATTATGAGGTATTTATATCCCTCGAAAAGAAAGGAACTCTAAATATGTAAAAGACCTTTAAACATGGGTCTCCCACCAAAATAACTAAAGCCCAAACTAATATTTCTAAAATACATCTCATTAAACTTAAAAAGTTTAAATTAAATGAGTTGAAAGTTAATAAAAGTCTTATCTCACTAAAACCAGCCCAAAACACAAGTAGTGGGCTGCCCAAAGCTATGCTTCTAACTTGAAATAATTAATTAAACAAGAACAAAAGTCTTCTTGTACATTCTACTCAACTTGATTAGTTATGATGCCATTGGCTCTCATTGTCTCTTGAGATTTCTTGCCATCTACAATTCGGCCCATGTAGGATTGAAGCACTTCTTTGAACTTCTTAGCAAGATCTTGTTATTGGTCCCTCCAATATTGCTAGCTCATCTTTGGTTCCATTTCTTTTACAAAGTACCATAGTCATATTCACATAATCCCCTCCCTCTTCGAAAGGATTCATCTTTGATTCACTCGAATCTAAATCAAAGTCAAAAGGAGATAAGTCAGAAACGTTAAAAGTAGTACTAATGTTATACTCACCTGGCAAGTCTATCTTGTATGCATTGTTATTGATGCGTTCCAACACTTGGAATGATGCATCACCCCTTGCATCAAGTTTTGACTTCCATTGCTGCGGAAACCTTTCTTTTCGCATATGCATCCAATCCCAATTACTTGGTTTGATGAGAACTTGTTTTCTACATTTATTTGCTTTTTGTGCATACATGCGATTCTTTTTCTCAATTTGTTCATGTGCTTTCTCATGTATTGTTTTAATCAAGTTAACCTTCTTCTTGCCATCTACACTAGCAATCTTAGTCAAAGGTAAAGGCGTTAAACTAAAATAGTTCCCGGAAATCTGTTTGGTCTTGTGATGGTCTTTGGCTACCAACATATTTTTTATGTTGATATTGTGGGAACATGATCTAACAATGCATATCACTACCCTTATTTTTGTTCACAGTTGGCTACCAATTGTGATGGTATTGGTTCCACAACATATATCCTATGTTGATATTGTGGGAAAATGATCTAAGAATTCATATTGCTACCCTTATTTTTGTTCACAGTTTAATTTAACTTTTTGTTTAATTATTGTAGTCTCTGCATACTGCAGTGCAAGGTCTTGATGGTGCACCTCTTGAAGTGCAAATAAGAACACAGGTGCCAGGTTTCTCTAATTTTCAGACCCAAAAATAAGGTGCTATAATTTTGTATTCAGCTTGCTAGAATGATGCAATAATTTGCAGAAAATGCACGAGTGCGCTGAGCATGGACTTGCTGCACATTGGCTTTATAAAGAAACTGGGAACAAATTGTTTCCTGTTAGCAACATGGATGAATTTGAAATGAATGGTTCATACTTCTCCAATGAAATTAAAGGTCACAGTACCATGGAAATTGATCAATTCCATAAGTACAGATCCTTGAGAGTTGGGCATCCAGTCCTTAGAGTAGAAGGAAGTCAGTTACTTGCTGCTGTTATAATAAGGTATGTCGTGTTTATAGGTTTGTTCTAGTTGGAATAATATATAATCATTGACCTCGCCTTACAGTTCAAGTCGTGCTTTCTCTTTTATGTTGAATTTGTGCCTTGTTTTCATTTTTCAACCATTTATGAGAGAGAGCATGTTACAACGATATATAGTCCATTATTGGCGACCCCACACTACAACTTAAGTTTGGGGTTGAATGGTTTCTCGACAATTAGTTTGTTGCTTATCAATTTTTTCATACCTTATGAAATTGAATTCATAAGCCATGGTCTGTGTAAGATTTTTTAGGAAAACTTTATTTTCTCTTATTTTTATTTATGACATAATACATTGAATTTATAGGATTACTTTGTACCCTTGGAAAAGACTAATAAAAAATAGAAATAATCTAAATATAGTAACTAAAATATACACTACCTTATTTCGAATGATCCTTAACCCCAATTTAGGGATTCACGTCCTTTATTCAAAAATAGAAACAACTAGAAATTAGGAAAGGAAATCAAACTAAATCTTTTATTTTCCAACACTCCCCCTCAAGTTGGTGCACAGATATCATGCAAACCTAAATTGCTAATAAGGAATCAAATGATGGCTTGCTCAATCCCTTTGTGAGGATATCTGTTGTTTGTTGTTTTACAGATTAATCCTCCTAGCTTCTCTTTGATAAAATGTCGATCAAATTCAACGTGTTTAGTTCAATCATGTTGCACTAGGTTATTTGCTATATTGATTGCGGCTTTGCGGTCATAGTATAACTTCATAGGAGTCTCTAAAGGCAACTTTAATTCTTTTAGTATCCACTACAGCCGTAGTATTTCACAAACACCATTGGCCATTGCTCTATATTCAACCTCAACACTACTTCTTGTTACTACACTCTACTTTTTACTTCTCCAAGTTACCAAATTACCCCACATGTAGGAACAATATCCCTTTGTTGATCTCCGATCAGTAGAGGGCCCAGCCTAATCTGCATCAGTGTAGATTTCGATCCTAAATTGATTTTTTTCCCTAAAACATAGGCCTTTTTTTGGAGATTTCTTCAGATACCGTAGAATATGGTAGGTAGCCACAAGGTGTTCCTTTGTAAGTGAGTGCATAAATTGACTCACAAGGCTGACTACGAAGGCTATGTCTGGCCAAGTGTGAGATAAATAAATTAACTTACCTACCAGCTTTTGATATCTTGTTGTATCCATTGGCATCCTCCTTTGCTATTTCCTAGTTTCACATTTGGATCCACTGGTGTATCTACCAGTTTACATCCACTCATCCCTGTCTCTTTCAACAAATCTAGCGCATACTTTCTTTGGCTAACAACAATCCCCCTTTTGGATCTTAATACTTCCATTCCTAGGAAATATTTGAGCGAACCTAAATCTTTGATTTCAAATTCAGTAGCCAAATTCTTCTTTAAGCGATACATCTCTTCTAAGTCATTGCCTGTCAGGATAATGTCATTGACATAGACTATGAAGGTTGTGATTCTTTCACTTGATGAGTGCCTAAAGAACACTGTGTGATCTGTTTGAGATTGTATATAACCTTGCCTTTTCACCGAACAAGTAAACTTCTCGAACCAAGCCCAGGGTGATTGCTTCAAACCATAAAGGGATTTAATTAATCTGCATACCTTCGAGCCAAATTTTTCTTCGAAACCCGGTGGAGTATCCATGTAACTTCTTCTTCCAAGTCTCCGTTCAAGAATGCATTCTTGACATCTAATTGTTGTAAAAGCCAATCTAGATTGGCAGCCAATGAATGAAGCACTCTTACGGTGTTAGTTTTTGCTACTGGAGCAAAGGTCTCAATGTAATCGATTCCGTACGTCTGGGTGAAGCCTTTAGCAACTAACCACCCTTTATATCTCTCCAGGGATCCATCCGAGTTGTATGTTACTGTAAATACTCATTTACACCCTACGATCCTCTTGTCTTTTGGCAAATCCACTTCTTCCCATGTTTTGTTCTTCTCAAGAGCTCTCATATCTTCTAGAATTGCTTCCTTCCATTCAGGAATCTATAAAGCATCTTGAACATTTTTTGGATTCTCCACAAGTGACATTTGATTAGTGAAGAAGGAGAAAGCAGGAGATGGGTTTTTATAAGACAAATTTCGACATTAGGTGTTTAGTACAGAACCTAATCTCTTTCCGAAGAGCAATAGGAATATAAATATTTGTAATAGGTTTTTCTTCAGAAAGAGAATATAAGGAGGGAGTATCACCTGGAGAGTTTTGAACTGAAAGAGGCATATTCGAAGAGTTTCGGACATCTTTTCCTGAGTCAAGTTCTTCCGGGTGTAAATCAATCCGAATTTTTTCTTTCTTTCATCTCCTTCAAAGGAATCATTATTTTCTACTAGGACAAGACTTGGCCCGTCTTTTTTTTCACTTTGGTCTTGTTCGGGTTGAGTTAAAACAATCTTTGTTGGTGAGATGTTTGACACAGGTTCAGACATTGAATTATTTTGAATCTGGAAAAGATCTTCATTCACCAAGGTTTTGATATTATCCCAAGTTGGATCTTCATTATTTTTCTCCCCCTAAAGAGGAGACTTAAAAAAAGGTGTCGTTTCAAAAAAGGATACATCTATGGAAACAAACATTTTTTTCAAAGTAGGATCATAGCATTTATAGCCCTTTTTAATAGGTGAATATCCTACAAAAACACATTTCCGAGCTCTAGGATCAAGTTTACTTTGGTTTGGGTCATGAGTGTGGACAAAAACTATGCATCCAAAGAGTTTAATGGGTAAATCGGATACTACCCGAGAGGATGAATATTTTTTTGAAAAAAACTTTTAAAGGAGTTTTGAAATCTAAAATCTTTGAGGGCATTTGATTAATAAGATAGGTTGTTGTGAGAATAGCTTCACACAAAGGTACTTTGGAACTTTTTGTGAATAGTAATGCTCTTGATACTTCTAGTAGACGTTTGTTTTTTTCTCTCCCCAACTCCTTTTGGGGGTATCATTGCATGAACTATGATGAATAATTCCCTTTTCAATAAAAAAGCTCCCAAATGTCTTATTAAAAAATTCCTTCCCATTATCACTTCTAAAGATTTGAATTTTTTCATCAAATTGTGTTTGAACCATGGTATAAAAGTTTTTAAAAACTTCTTCAACCTCAGATTTTTCTTTTAATAAATATACCCAACTTATTCTAGTGTGATCATCTATAAATGAGACGAACCATTTTTTTCCAAGAATTGTTGGTGTTTTTGAAGGACCCTAAACGTTACTATGAATTAAAGAAAATGGTTTAGTGGGTTTGTATGGTCTTGGAGGATAATTGGCTCGGTGTTGTTTTGCAAACATACAAATCTCACACTGAAATGAAGATGGATTTTTATTAATAAAAAGAGGAGGAAATAATTGTCTTAAGTAATGAAAGTTTGGATGACCAAGTCTATAATGCCATAGCATTATTTCATGATTACTAGAAGAAAATTCAGATTCAAAGCATAAACTATTGACTAGTAGTTTACCTAGGATTGTTCCATCTTCAAAGAAATACAATCCTCCTTTTTCCCTAGCATTGCCAATAATCCTCCTCGAGGCCGTTTCCTGAAACTCACAATGAGTTGGATGCAAATTAGCTTGACACTTTAGATCACGGGTTATTTTACTGATAGAAAGAAGGTTACAAGACAATTTTGGAACATGAAGTACATTACAAAGAGTTATAAGTGGGGAAACTTTGATTGAACCAATCCCGGCTATTGTAGAAAAAGATCCATCAGCAATCTTAATTTTTTTTTTTCGTGCACATGGATTATATGATGAGAATAGTTGGGAGCAATTTGTCATGTGATCTGTTGCTCTGGAATCTATAATCTAAAGACTAGGAGAAAGACCGAAACTGGAGAGGGCTGTAACACAAGAATTACCTTGGGCTACAAGAGAACATGGAGTAACAGAGAATTGTGGAGGTTTAAAAAGTTAGTGCAGATGCTCTAACTGTTCCTTTGTGAAAGGTTGCTCATCCGAGTGGATTGATTGCTCTTGAGAACCATCAATTGCGGTTTGAAGTGCCCTGCCATTCCTTTCTTGCTTTTTGTTTAAATGTGCTCGCTTCCCATGAATAGCATGTTTCTTTAGTGTGCCATGGTTTTCTACAAAAATCACACCATGGCCGATAATTCCTTTCTCCGTCTTCATCAGTTCCTCCTGAGTTCCGGCAGACAAGAGCTGAGTTCTCAGCCTCGGTTGGTGGTGCAACATTGCTGAGCATGATTCTCCTGTTTTTTTCTTGCCATAACTTCGAAAAAACCTCACGAATTGAGGGAAGTGGTTTTCAGCCAAGAATTCATCCCTTTACCGTGACTAAGCTCCTATTTACTCCTGCAAGGAACATATAGACACGATCATTCTCTTCTCTTTTCTTATACCTTGCACAATCATTTGGATTCTCCCATTCATGTTCATAACATTGATCTAGTTCCAACTAAAGAGCCACTATCTCATTGTAATACACAGTAATCTCACAATCTCCTTGCTTGGATTGCGAAAGCCTTGATTTTAATTCAAAAATCTGTGAAGAATTCTCCAAGTCTGAGTACGTTTGCCAGATGGAGTCCCACACTGCTTTGGCTGTTAGCAGGAACATGTTCGGCTTTGCAATTGTTGCCTCCATCGAATTTTGAAGCCATGCTGTTACCAAGGAATTTTCTGCCCTCCACCTCTCTTCCCTAGTGATGTACCCGAGCTTTCCTCTGTCTTCAAGTACAAGTTTGATGGACTGAGACCACTCAAGGTAGTTTCTTCTATTCAGTTTTTGAATGAAAATTTGTAAATAAGAATTGGTGTTTATATTATCAACACCAGTATAGAGAGAGCTGTCTGGGTTTGTTTCAGAGGTAACCTCTGCTGTGTTTTGGGTTCTGCTCACCAGTCATGGCAGTCTTTGCCATTTTTCATATTTGAACCCTATGGCTTTGATACCATGTAGGATTTTTGAGGAAAACTCTATTTTCTCATTTTTATTTATGATAGAATACATTGAATTTATAGGATACTTTGTACCCTTGGAAAAGACTAATAAAAACAGACAGTCTAAATAGAGTAACTAAAATATACACTACCTTATTTCTAAGGATCGTTAACCCCAATTTAGTGATTTGGGTCCCTTATTCAAAAATAGAAACAACTAGAAATTAGGAAAGGAAATCAAACTAAATCCTTTATTTTCTAACCGTTTGAAAATCTGACTTCAGAGTGGATAACGGTGGAAGAGAATTGCTTGTCGCTGTGAGCTCTAGTTTGGCAGCTTCTGAAGCAGTTGCAAACAGAAGATCTTCCTTACAAGTGAAACGATGGGAGGCTTATGCAAGGTTATACAAAAAGGTTAAGCTACTTTCATCTTTCTTCTTCTCACTTGGGCATGCTAAGTAGATGCTAATTTATAAACATTTATAGTACAATCAATTTTTTTGCAATTTGTGAAAAAATTGTACAATGTAGCTCAAGTTTAATTCAAAAGTATAAAGACAAATTGATTATCTCCTTGTCAGGACAAGAACCAGATCATGGTGCAAGGATTGCAAAGTACTTTCGGCCACATGCCTATCAACCCAACATAAATTGTTAGTTTTGGATTTAGGGATTAAGGGATGGATAGCACAACAATTCACCGAGCGATTTCACAAAATCAGATGGTGGAGACTAGAAGGGGACATGGTGTAACATTTTAGGACTCAGGTTCGGTTTAATACAACATGGGATGTGTGTGGGGATGCAAATCGGATGTGGCAGGGAGTAGCTCCCATAGTGAGAGAGACCGCCACAAAACTCCTTGGGGTTTCTAAAAGACAGGGGAGGGGGTGGATGGAGTCCTGGTGGTAGTCAGACAAGGTCTAGGGGACGGTAAAGGAGAAAAAGAGAGCTTTTAAAGCTCTGTTGGCAAATGCAACAGAGGGGGAGCGGGTAACTAATAGAGTAAGGTATAGATGGCCAAAATAGAAGGCAAAGAAGACTATCTCAGTGGCTAAAGGAGAAGCCTACGAGAATACGTACAGGGATTTGGATTCGGTCAAAGGAGCACAAAGAATTTTCAAGATAGCAAGAGCTAGGGCACGTGAGATGGAGGATTTCAACCAAGTCTGCTGTATCCGTGACAAAGCAGGACAGGTACTCACAGAGGCCCAAGCCATCAAAAAGAGGTAGCAGAGATACTTTTATGGCCTTTATAACGAGGATATTTTGGTCAACATAGAGTTAGGGAAACACCCTGTGTCGGGACAATTTCTAAATGGGTACTCATGGGGGAGGATTATAAGGGGAGAAATTACAAAGGTTTTGAGGGGGATGGGGAGCAGACGGGCCGTAGGGCCGGATGAGATCCTTATAGAGGTATGGAAGCGTTTAGGAGTTGTCAGTATTGAGTGGTTAGTTCAGCTCTTTAATGTGATCCTCGAGTCAGCCAAGATGTCAGATAAATGGAGATTGAGTAGGTTAATTCCCTTATACAAGGCCAAAGGAGACATCCAACAATGTCACAATTATCAAGGCATTAAACTATTAAGTCATACCATGAAGTTGTGGTAGAAGGTAATTGAAAAGAGAATCTGGAGAGCTGCTTCTATATCGGACAACCAATTTGGATTTATGCCTAGTTAGTCCACGACAGAAGCAATACATCTACTTCGGAGACTGATGGAATGCTACAAGGAACGAAGACGGGATTTGCATATAGTTTTTGTAGATTTGGAGAAGGCGTATGATAGGGTTCTGCGAGAACTCATATGGAGGTGTTTGGAGGCAAAGGGCATTCCTAGGACTTATATCAGAGTGATTAGGGATATGTATGAAGGAGCATTGACTAGCGTAAGGATGATAGGAGGCGACGCGGAAGCGTTCTCTATTAGTGTTGGACTATACCAAGGCTCAGCCTTAAGCCCTTTTTTGTTCACTTTAGTGTTAGATGAACTTGCCAAAAACATTCAAAGAAAGGTACCTTGATGTATGTTATTTGCTGACGATATTGTCTTGATGGATGAGACCAAGGAAGGGGTTAATGCCAAGTTAGAACGTTGGAGAGAAGCATTAGAATCAAAAGGTTTCAGAATGAGCAGGTCTAAGACGGAGTATTTAGAATGTAACTTTTTAGGTAGCCAAATGGTACACGAGGTAGCGGTAGCAATTGGTATTGACATCATATCACACAAATTGAGTTTTAAATACCTCGGATCTATCATTCAGAGAGATAGTAGCATCGATAACGATATAGTACATCGTATTTGATCTAGGTGGGTCAAATGGTGGAGTGCATCAGGTGTTTTATGTGTTAAGAAGGTCCCTTTAAAACTCAAAGGGAAGTTCTATAGAATGGTGATTTGGCCAACTATGTTATATGGTGCAGAGTATTGGCCTACAAAGCGTAGACATATGCGAGAGTTGTTGATAGTAGAAATGTGTATGCTTAGATAGATGCGTGACATTACCAAAAGTGATAGGATATGGAATAGGGCAGTGAGAGACCGAGTATAGGTGGCTAGTATTGCTGACAAGTTGAGGGAGAAAAGACTTAGGTAGTTTGGGCATGTGTGCAAGATGTCCTTGGATGCTCCGGTACGACGCTGTGAGCAAATAAACCTTAGTGGCTATAAGGGAGAAAATGGAGGCCTTACAAGACCTTGAGGGAAGTGATAAAGAAAGATATGTCAAAGTTGGCCCTCATTGAGGCAGTGGCTAGAATTAGGAAAGTCTGGCAGGATCGAATAAGTGTAAACGACATAATTTAGAGTCCTCGCACCTCACCCTTACCGCATAGGAAGTCCAATCTTTTTTTTTAGGAGGGAAGATTACTACGATGGACGTATCAAACCGCAGGATTGTAATATCCTCAGGGTCGCTCAGTGTTGATTCCTAGCGCAACTAGAAACGAGAAGATAAGTCTTTGTAGGGGTGTAAGATTTTTTTTTAATTATTATCCTGTCACATCTACATGTGAGTCTACCGGAAACAGCCTCTCTACTATGTAAGAGTAAGGTTGTGTACTATCAAACCTCGCCAAATCCTGCTTCACTGCGGGGCTTCGGGGTATGATGATTATGATGAGGATGATGATATAAGAGAAGAAGACAAGAAAGTCCTCCCTTAAAGAATTCATTATTCATCCAATCTAACCCTAAACAATGTTTATTACGATATATTTATATCCCTTGAAAAGAAAGAAATCCTAACTACATAAAAGACCTTTAAACATGGGCCTTTCACCAAAATAATTAAAGTCTAAATTAATATTTCTAAAATACAGCCCATTAAACCTAAGAGATATAAGCAAGCCCAAGACACACATAGTGGGCTGCCGAAAGTTATGCTTCTAACATAAAATAATTAATTAAACAAGAACAAAAGCTTTTTTGCACATTCCGTCCGACTTGATTAGTTATGATGCCATTGGCCCTTATTGTCTTTTAAGATTCCATGTCATCTACAATTCGACCCATGTAGGATTGAAGCGCTTCTTTGAACTTCTTAATTCTTGATTTTGTTATTGGTTCCTTCGACATTACTAGCTCATCTTTGGCTTCAGTTCGCTCACAAAGTCCCATGATGGTGCTCACATCAAGTCTCCTAGAGCATAGTTTGACACATTCAGTAAACAAATGATTTCATTTTGGTGTCATCGAAGTAATGTTGTTTATACATTGTTCATCAAGTGCCACAATGGTAAGATCACTATACACATTGTTTATGTTGATGATATTGTGGTGACAAAGGATTGTTTGTAGGAAATAACCATAAGGCTGATATTTAGGATTTGGGTCAGCTGAGATATTTTCTTCAAATTGAAGTTGTAAGGCTTGATAAAAGGATCTTTATCTCTCAAAGGAAATACATTTGGATCTTCTCAAGGAAACATGCATGCTGGGATATAATCCAACAGATTCACCGATTATTTCCAATCATAAATTACAAGGGTAGTTAGGGCGGTTGATGTTGGCGGGTTACAAAGGTTTGTTGGGAAATTGATTTATCTTTCCCATACTAAACTAGATATAGCCTATTTAATAAGCATGGTGAGCCAATTTATGCATGACCCTCTTGAATCACATCCTGTTGATGACTTTCATATTTTGAGATATTTAAAAGCTGCTGATGGAAAGCGGTTATTTTTCTCAAAGCATGGTCATCTTATGATAGAAGGTTTTACAAATGCAGATTGGGATGGTTCCTTCAGTGGTAGGAGATTTGCTACTGGATATTGCACATTTCAAGGAGAAAAAATAGTTACTTGGAGAAGCAAGAAACAAAGTGTAGTAACTAGATCAAACGCTGAAGCTGAATATAGAGCTATTGCTCAAAGTATTGTGAACTGTTGTGGCTTTAGAAGTTAATGCAGGAACCACAATTGTCAAGAGATAACTTTGTCTTATTCCTCTGATAACAAGGTTGCTATTGTTATTGTTGAACATTTCTCTTGTGGTTTCAGCAGGTTAGCTAGCTTAAATTTTTATCGAAGGGCTTAGTAATAAACCATTTCATGACTTAGTCTGCAAAATGGACATGCGAGATATTCATGCACCACCTTGGGGAGTTTGACAGCCATATTTTTTGAATCTTTAATATGTTTTACAGCTGTATAATTGTTTATTTTATGGCTATATTATTTCCTATATTATAGTTATGTCTCTGCCTATATTAGAGTTATCATATTATATATTTTTTAGGGTTTCCTTATAAGGGTAGGAATTCTATATTAATAGACTTGTAAGGCTGTTAAGTGTGTCGAAATATTTCTCTATCATTTTCTGCCTATCTCAAACATTAGGAAGATTTGATGCAAGCCTGTCTTAGGCAGATTTTGTGCCTTTTGTACGATTATAGATTTGAAAATCTTTTTATAAGTAGAATCTATTAGTTGTAAATAGCATATGGGAGTTTAGATATTGTTAAGGATTGAAATTCAGCTTGTATTCTGTACATAAGATTAGAATTTTCACTGAGAGGAGACAATTTTTGTGGCTAAAAGTTCTTTGTGTTGTCATGCTTAACTTACATTGTTGGTAAAATCACTTTTGGGCGTTTGATTCTAATATGCAAAATAGTTACTCCCTATTTCATGAAGTTCTTTGTTGTGATATTTTTTGCTGGCAAAATAAAGTGGTTGAGGGAAAATTAGATAATTATGGTCTAAAGTTGCATCCTTTTCCATTTTGTTTAAACTCTATTGGTAGGATTAGTTGTTGAAATTTTATGTGTTGCCTATCTGGATTTTCAGGTCTCGGATGAATGGTGGTGTGAACCAGGACATGGAGATTGGTGTACGTTCCTTGAGAAGTATACACTTTGTCGAGACGGTATGTACCATAAGGTATGTGCATTAGGAACTTATACCTCGAGTTTATTTATGATAGCATTTGAACAAGCAACAAAATTGTCAAAAGGAATTGAAAGTCTGTTTAGAATTTGGTGATGTTACAATTAATATATTTCATTTTAGTAAAAACAACAAAAGAAAATATTACATGAATGAAAACAAAGTACTTAATAATATTTTATTTCATTTTGTTTCAAGCATACTATTTTTTCCCATTCATGTTAAGTAAGCTATAACTTTCAGGCACTGTTAGAACTCTAGCTGAATACACTAGAGTTGATGATTGATAATAGAGGAAGTATACTGATATTACAAGTTGATTCTCATGAACGCCTTCTAACCAGAGCTGAATAAGCTCCTCAGAGAGAATGATTTCTCTCTGTCTACAATATTCTTTCTTCTAACTGACTGAATAATCGTTTTCTCTCTCTGGCCCCCTACTTAGCTACCCAACCTGTACATTCAGTTATTTTTCCCCGCCTTGTACCCATTCTGCACCCTCACACTACTAACTTGTGCATCATTACCCACAGCCCCCTCTCTCTTCCTTCTCGAATACACTCTCCATATCCTAGGTTTATTGTTATTGATCCTAACAGGCACTAAGAATCTTCATAGACTATCTTATCCTTTATTTTTAATCATGCACCCAATGTAAGCTTTAGATTTTTTCTTTTTGAAAATTAAGCTTCATATTTTGTAAAATAGACCTCCTAGAAGAGTTTAATGAATGACGGTTGCCATGCAGCAAGACCAATTTGAGCGCTTGCTACCAACCTTCATCCAGATAATTGAATTAACGGAGCAAGAGGAATCTGACTATTGGGATGTTGTATCTGCTGTTTTTGAGGGCAAACCTGTTGATTCCATTTCCTTTAGGCCAAGTGTAGGCTCTGTTGCTTCCACTTCTGTAGAAGCTAGCATCAACAACAAGGTTAGCATACAATCATTCTCTTAGCACAGATCTTTTTAATTTTAATGGTGCTCTATTTAGTTATTGGTGGAGAGAGATGCGAAATACATGATAGTTCTTTCACTGTTGTGATACATTTTGGTCCAAACATAGTCATATAGTTTGTAACTTGAATCTTCTATATATGATTATTAGTTGTTTTTTCATTTAAATATATTTGGAGTTAGTCATGAAGTCGTCAGAAAATGTTTTGGACTGTAATAGTGAGTTTAGAACCCACATTTGCATAAGTGAAGAGTTGATCACGCCATCTATCCATTACTTTAAAGGGACACCTAACTGTTTATTGATGCTTTCTTTCTCAACTACCAAAAGGAGTCAAAAAAGGATTCTTACAGTTGATATAATTTTTTGTATACATTCATCGGCATCATGTAATGTGTACTTATTCTTGCAAATAAAACATATGATGTTAATTTGTAGGGATGGATTGGTTACACCTAACGATATATCATCTGTAAATTTCACATTAATATTTTAGGTGCGTTTGTTGAGAACAATGCTTCGTTGGGAGGAGCAACTACGCTCTGAATCGAATCTTGGATGCCTAAAGTCAGACAGTGAGTCCTATGCCAATCCTGATTCAGTTACCCTTGGTGAGGTGGTGATTGTTTGTTGGCCCCATGGTGAAATAATGAGGTTAAGTAATGGCAGCACCGCAGCAGATGCTGCTAGAAGAGTAGGGCTAGAAGGAAAGCTGATAGTGGTTAATGGTCAGCTTGTATTGCCAAATACAGAACTCAAAGATGGTGATGTAGTGGAACTCAGGTTGTAGCTAAATAATGTAGGGAAGATGGTAAAACATGTCATTTCATTCTAATTATGTCATTTGATTGTGATAGGAAATTAAATGTAGGGAGTAGAGACCAATGATTCAAGATGATTATGAAAAGAACTAGTCTCCATTTTTTTTAATGGAATCTTATTTTTGGCATTCTTATAAAAATAGAAAGAATTTTCAACTTTTTCTTTAATAGACACAAAATTGTTTTAGTTAATGGTGATCTGCCATAATTTTTTAGTTACTCTTTCCTCATCTTATTTATTCCTAAAAGAAAATCATATGGTTTAAATTGTTTAAACAATTTGGTTTTCTGAATAGCTTAATAGTTTCTCAATGAGATCACAATCACAAAAGTTATACCATATAACTTCTTGGTACTTGTATAAATGCAAACTTTCATTTCATACTTGCAGACCTGATTTACTGTAAGAGTGAGGTGATTATATTAAATATCTAATAAAGCATTGAGGTTTTGAAAGTGATTGATTTGCACTGGTATGTTGCATTTGTCTTTTATAGTTATTTTGTGAATAATAGACATTCTTATTTTGGTTTGCTTAAGCACGTGAGAAAGACATAAAATAAATTCTCATTTTGTTGAATTAGTCAACTATTTACATATCTTGAAAGCTAGATAACAGACATATAATTTGGTATGTGAAGTCAAATCGCTTATATCTATACATGCTTTCCTAAATTTAAATACGTTTTTGTAAAGAATCTTAGAAAAACTTTTATCATTCAAATAATTGTTTTTGAAAATTAAAGAACATTGATCAATACTTTTAAAAGGATGAGATTACAATGGAAACATTATTTTTCTAACTGTTCGAGCCTAACTAGGCTGATTGTGCGGTATATCTACTTTCCACAAAACAACAAAATAAAAGGTTCCTTATCTCAAATGTGACATCTAGTCCTCATTGAAGAGCTAGCATCTAAATAAGTTTTGTGAGCATATAAAATTTCCTTGATCCAGCAATTAGTGTTGTAAGCAACCACAAGCTTCTCTAATGCATGTCCTCTAAACAATCTATGTTTTCTTTCTCTCCAGATTGAATAAATACATCAGTTGATGGACGTCCTGAGGAAGGAGTTGTCTTATCCTCCTAATCATATCATTAGCCCATTTTAGTATTTCCCTCCAATCAGATTCAGCAAAATATAGATTGAGCATGTTCTGAATTATGGACTAAATAGTGTCGGAGAATTGACATCGAAAGAAGAGATGATGAATTGTCTCTGTGTCTGTCTTGCATAATACACAAATTCTATCAGTGATTCATGAAGCTTGTCTTTGGTAATCAATCTATGTTTAGCAACATTCCAAGAAATGAAAGAGGCTTCAAATATTAACGCCATTTTATGTAAAATGACATCTTTTTTTAATTTTAAATTAAAAGACAAAAGATCAAGTCAAACTAGTCTCACATCATGTGTTTCAAGCGTGATTGAGCTTTAAGATGAGCTTAGCCCTGAGTTTAAATTTTTGGGTCAAGCTCGAGTATGGGCAGCCTCAGCCTAGTCTAACCCATCGTCATCTCTATCTTGAAGAATGGGGCCTAAAATGCTTTAGACAAAAGGAATTTGTAAAATTATTAGAGCTGTCACTTAGCCAAATAACTTTGTGCTCCTCTATTATGTATGGTTTATTGCTAGGGTAGTAATTATCTCCTCTAAAATTACAACTATAGTTACTGCTTGCAACACAGTGTTAACTTTAGAATTGAGAGGAATTCTTGATCTTACTTGACACAAGGAAGCCTTTTCACTTAATGGACTATAATTAGTCTAATCATCAAACCAAAAATTGGAAGAATTCCTATTTCCTGCAATGGTTTTAACATGTGAATAAACCTGATCTCTCTTCCTTAGCATTTGTATGAAAGTCCAAAAGTGTGCTTTATCAAAAGTGTGCTTTTTCAATCTTCAATAACCAGAAGCAGTTTTCATTAAGATAGAATTCGTTCGCCCATTTGGAACATAATGCCTCTTTATAATTATGCAATCTCCAAATCCTTTGGGCAATAAGCATGTTCTATATCATTTGTAAGGACACTAGTTGGCCTCCTTCTTTAGTTAGACATAAATCATGCCATTTAATCTTGGATCCTCTAGCACAAAAAGATTTTCCAGTCCATAGGAAATTCTTTATGCATTTTTCTATTTCTTTGTTCAACCTCCTAGGTAAGAGAAGATGTGAGCTCTAATTTGTGTGCAGATTTCTCAAAACTGAGGAAATTGGATTTAATCTTCTAGTATTAGAGAGAAGCTCGTTCTGATAAGAGTTTATTTTCCTTTTGAGCATCTTTAAAAAGGGATAAAAGCCATCAAACATAGGATTCTTTGAAGCAATATGCACTCCTAAATATTTGAAAGATAAATGATCCAAACTTAAACCTGAAATAGAGTTTAATCTCTTCTTCTTGTGAACTTTCAGCCTTGAAATGTTAGATAAATCCTTCATAACATTCTACATAAGCCTCAGGGAAAAGGGACTAACACCATATAACAAAATCAAGTCATTTGCAAATGCTAATTCTGTGACCTTAATCTCCTTACATTTGCTATGAAAGATAATCCATGATTTCTATTTATGTTGTGACTGATCATACTAGCTAATACTTCTATTACCAAAGTGAATAGATAAGGGGGAATTGGGTCCGCTTGCCTGATTCCGTTGGCTTTTGTGAAGATCTTGGAGGGAGATGAGAAAGCTATAGTAGGTTATTAGGAACAAGAATAAATCTAGTTAATAAACTTGGAAGGAAAACCAAAGGAATGAAGATATATATGGATATAGTTCCAGTTTAGAGAGTCAAAAGCCTTGGAAAATTCAATCTTCATTGCATAACTCCTAATTGCTCTTCTGGAATTGTATTCCTTCAATAGCTCTTGCACCAGTAAGATGTTATTAGACATAGATCTGCCTGGAATAAAGGCTCACTAAGTTATATCGATGTTTAGAGAATTCTTAAACATTCTCGCTAGAAAATTGGAAACAATCATGCACATTATTATAGCAAGAGATTGTGTGAAAACCAATTATGCATATGGAGATAAGGTAGGAATTAAACATACGTATGTTTTGTTCATTTCCTTAAGCATGCTAATACTTGAGAAGAATTACTAAAGTGGACACAATGGTGCAGTTGGCAAACCAGGTGGAAGCGCTAAGCAAGAAAATTGATAGACTGATGATGAATCCACAAGGTCAAGTTATGTAGTTTAAGGTGTGCGAGCTTGAACATTCAGATCAAAACTACCAAACAGTACAACCTAAGCATTTGGATTATATGGGGAATATTCCTAGACCCCAAAACAATCCATATAACAACACATATAATCCGATATGAAAGAATCGCCCCAATTTCTTTTAGAGAAATTAAGGGCAAGGAACTAATAACCCTCTACTATGATTTTAACAACATGCACCTCAAGATAATAAGCCTACTATGAAAAAGATAATGGTCAAGCTTGTTCAACAATTAGACACGAGACATTAGAGAATAGAGGCTTTTATATGTAACTTGTAGGTTCAGATCAACCAACTGGAAAAGACATTATCTAAAATACCATAGGGGAATTCTCCTAGTATCACAAAGACAAATCCTAACAAACATGTGAAGGTAGTCACCTTTAGGAGCAGAAAGGAATTGCAAGCATATAGCAAGATCCAAAGCGAGGACGATAATAGCAAGAAGAGTTAAGGAAAGGATAAAGATATAGGGCACCTCTAAACATTAAAAGGATTTTTGCCCACCATCCCATAACCAGCAAAGTTGAAGAAATATTGTATGGATGAGCAATTTGGTAAATTCCTTGAATTGTTATGATAGATGGATATTTGACTATATTTTACCACCCATATTTGATGTATTTTGCTTGATATTTTATACTTTTATCATATATTTGGGCGAAAATGTGGCGTAAAATAGAAAATCAACAATCTTGAAGGAGTGCACGACTGTGCACGTTCACACACCTATGCACTTCAACAATTTTAGGATTTTTTGGACATACACAGTCTAATACACAGTTGTGTACCAAACAATGTAAGTCCCCAAAATTCTAGTTTTTAATATACAAAATATACAAAGACGTTTTTGGCGGCCAATGAAAGGAGAAGACTTTAAGAGGCGATTCCCAAATATGGAGAATGTCCAAAAGGGATGATTTTGGTCCAAGGAAGTGAAAGATAGGAAGAAATCATTAAAAGATTCATCAGAATTCAAATGTTCGTTAAACGGACCTTCTTGGGTGAAGTTTGTCTCCCAAGCCCGCCTATGTCTGTTAGGTGGACATGTATGTCCGTTTAACGGCTATTCACGGGATAGCTACAGTAAATCATGATTTTGACCCTTTTAGAGGCAACGTCTCACTTTCTGGTCTTCATCAAAATTGTAGATCTAGAAGTCATCTTTCAAATAATATAAGAAAGAACTCAATCCGACATCTATATTGAAAATTATGGCAATCGTACCAAAATAGGTACAAATTAATTGAGGGTATAAACATGTTCTATTCTTTAGGGCACAACTTCCTCATCCGACCTCCAAATGAAGTGATTCTTAAACCAATAGATTTTTAAAACATGTCTCTATTTCTATATAAAAATGTCTATCTTTTAGAGTTGATTTGAAAAAATTTGATGGAGAGAAAGTGAGGGGTCAGTTGGGAGAGCATGATTGAGGTATGAGCACACTTAGGCTTTTTAAGCATACCTTGATCTATAGAGCTCCAATTAAGATGATTTCTACATTGCAAGAACATTCGATAGAAAACAATCAGGAAGATTTAGAATTATGATTCCATTATTTTCGATTTGTTTTTCTTTCATTGTATGTTTTATTTTGTGTTCGATAATGTGTACCTAAACGTCTAGTTAGTATTTATGTTAGATGAATCTTATGTTAATACTTTGATATGATTTGATTATTTTATTAATGCGATAGGTTGTTTGATATATTGTGATCTAATTACATACTTTATTTATGTTCTAATAACTTAAAATATTAGATCATAATCCGATTTTATCATTAGAGATTGAGAAATCTTATTGTGAATAGATCTACTATAATTAGAAGAAGTTGATTGCAATCCTATAGGTAGGGTGATATGAATCTTCCGGATTAGAGTCAAACCTAAAAGAGGGACTCATATATCGGTAACGCAATCTTATAAGTTTTAACCTGAGTAACTCGGTTAGAGACCTTAGGATTAGTTATTAGTAGACTCAAGGTCAACTCCTAGTATACCATATGAGTCTTTATAGTCCAATACATCAACAAAACAATTGTATGATAAAAGATCAATTTGTTAAGAGTTTAAGGGGATTTAAACCTATATAATAATTTTTGATAACGATAGTTTTCTAAATGAATTCCACTATCTTTGCATTCATTATCTTTGCTCTTTCTTTAGTTTTTAACTTCTTTTTATTGAAAAATCTAAAACAATCTGTAGGCTAGAAAATAGGGTAAGGGTAAGTATTAGTATTCATTGTTGGGCCCCGATTCGTATTAGGCATGTTTAACTGATTTTGAGACATGTTTATATTATTTTGAGGATTTTAAT
>JANZLC010000006.1:16358937-16373010 GCA_026413385.1 Erythroxylum gracilipes | reverse complement strand
GAACGCACAACCTTTCTATCGCATTCAATTTATCAATTGTTTATGTAACAGAGAAAACTTGTTGTCACCACAGGCAGGTACGAAAAGAAAACAAGAAATATCTTTGCAGTTGCAGGTGCTTCCTTTGGTTTTTAGTTTAAGCCTGCAATATCTTGTTATATGTTTTGTAATGAAAACTGCTCCATATGCAAGCTCCACTTTGTTCTTGCTTCAATCTCCCATGCATGAATAAGACTTATGTTAATAGTGTTGAAGAATGATTCAAAGTTAAAAATGTGGTCTTTGATTAAAGATAAAGTTTAGGAGTACTAAGATAGAGTAGTAAAAATAAGATATGTTATTTGTTAGAAGATAAAATTTTATATGTTAAGGTAAAGTTGTTATCTATTAGGATTTAAACTTTTAAATTTTTTATTTGTTTGGTTAATCTTTACCTTTCATTGCCTATATATTTAGGCCTTCAATATCAATGTAAAAGATATCTTGTCAATAAATTGCTTTCTGCATTACCTTTTTTCTACTTTATTTTTTTATTTAGTTTCTAATTCTAAATTCCAACATGGTATCAGAGCTCTAGTTATTCTTGGGCTTATGAGGATTGAGTAGTGAAACCTTTAAAAATTTATAAATGTTCAACCCTGGCAATGGCATCAAACAATTTCTCTATTCCAATTCATATTTTCAATGGAGAAAATTATCACTCCTAGGCTATCAAAATGAAGTCCTATTTGCAAACTGTCGGTTTATGGGAGGTTATTGAAAGTGAGTTTGGGCCTACACCTCTTCTGCAAAATTCAATCCTAAACCAAATCAAGAAGAATGATGAAGAAAGGGCAAAGAAACCAAAAGTTCTATCTTGCCTCCATTCAGCCATGACGGAAGGAATTTTCACGAGTATAATGACATGTGAATCTCCTAAAGAAACATGAGAGAAACTAAAAGAAGAATTTGAGGGCAAATACTCAAACTAAGATGATGCAAATTTTGAATCTCAAAAGGGAATTTGAGATGTCAAAAATGAAGAATTATGAAGGTGTCAAAGAATATAGGAGCAAACTTATGTCTATTGTCAATCAAATCAAGTTACTTGGTGAAGAATTTCCTACTCAAAGGGTTGTAAACAAACTTCTTGTGAGGCTTTGTTAACGGGCAATTTATATTGATTTTAGATACATAATTTACTAAACCCTTGTCCATTTAATGTTTAAATTGCACTAATTAAGAGTTATTTGTTTTAATTTTAGGCACACACTAGATTTGGAACCTTTCATTTACACTTAGCAATTAATGATACGAAAATGCTTAATATACTCACTTTAATTCATATATGATTTTAGGCATGATTTAAAAGCAAAGGAGTCAAAATGAGTCAAAAGCATTATACTTGGGGCCGTTTTTTAAAGATCCACATTCACTTGATTTTATGGATCAAGAAGAAGAGGATTAGAGCAAAAGAATGGATAAAGCATAAAAGAATGGAGGGTGAAGCATGCTCACAACTTGCTGAAATTATTGCACAACCGTGAGCATCACTCACGACTGTGCATGGATTTGCATGGGCATAAGACACTCTCACGCCCATGCAAGATATGGGCATGAATTTAAATGTGGGCTGAAGTAAAAGGTGAGCTAAAGCAATGTGAGTGTAGTGTGTGACATGAAGAGGGGCTGGAAAATAAAGAGGTGTGTGACAACTGCATGTGAGTGAGTGGTGTGTGATGTGCGGTTGAAAGAAAAGAAAAATGTAAGCTGAAAACAAGTGAGGCTTAATTAAAAAGAATTGTACAACAGCTGGAATGGAGACAAGAGACATTAGCCACCTATCCTTTTATCACTTTTTAACCTAGTTTTTATAAGAAGCAAAGTGAGGTTTAGTGAAAGCAACAAGTAGAGGCATGAAATGCATGTGTTATGCATAGGACGCATCGTTTCAAGAGCTAGCTGCATAGGTTTTAAGTGAGCAGTGAGGGGATGATACATATGGCGTTCAAGATGCTACAAGAAGCACTCTAGGTGATCTGATTCCAAATATGGAAAGTTTTCGGGTTCCAAAAAAGAAAACTTTACCAAATTTGGAAAATGGAGCTAAAGCGCAAAGAGATGCCATGGGAAATCATATTGAGGCTGTTCAAGACAAACAAGATCATTTAAGTGCCAACATGGAAGGTTTTTCCAATATGGAAAGTTTGTCGGTCCGGTCACAAGGTTTTGAGCAAAGCGTCTAAAGGAACAACTCCAAATTTATGTGCAAAAACATGTTGAAAGTGGGCTGCCCAAATATGGAAAG
This sequence comes from Erythroxylum gracilipes, assembly GCA_026413385.1. Lineage (NCBI taxonomy): Eukaryota > Viridiplantae > Streptophyta > Magnoliopsida > Malpighiales > Erythroxylaceae > Erythroxylum > Erythroxylum gracilipes. The sequence continues at coordinate 16,370,723 of JANZLC010000006.1, read as the reverse complement.
TCCAAATATGGAAATGTTTTGGAGCCTAAGTATATCTACATAATTGGGCTAACAGACTAGTTTGGGGTGTTTCTGTTTTTTAGCCTGTTTTGGGTCAAATTTGGGTTTGTTTGTTACAGGCTGTTTTTATTTGTCTCCTTTGGGGTTAGAATAAGTGAAACACTTCAAGAGGGTCACGTTGGTTTTTAGTCACTTCTATTTTAGACTTGGTTTAAGGGCTCAATTTAGCTTTTTAAGTTAGAATACATGGGCCCCTTGTTATTTTTACTTAAGCCCATTCGAAACCCATTAGGTTTAGGTTTAATTAAGCATGTTTTGGGGTTTTTGTGGCTGTCATATTCACCTCTTCATCTTATTCTCTCCAGCAGCCACCTTTCTCTCAACATGAAGATTGTCTTTTAATCTCACCCACCTTCTCCACCACGTTCTCCACATTAACCATGTCTTTACTACGTTAAAGACATTTATTTCAATTTTTAATGTTTTGTCTTGCTTTGTAATGCCTATTAAAAAGGTTATTTTCTAACGTAATTCGGCATAAGTTGTAATTCAAAAATTTTAGATCTGAATAAAGAGAGTTTTTACTTTCTTTTATGTTTATGCTCAAGGTGTTCTTATTGATTGCAATTGAGTTTATCTTTTATTATCAATTTTAATTCCTATTTCTTGTGTTCTTGAGTGCTTAACTGATTAGGGTTCAAGGGGATTTGTAAAAATTAACTTGGGTTATTGTCATAAGTGTTTTTGGGTGTAAGAACAAATCCTATTCTAATTGCTTTATTGAGAAACAAATTTTGATTTGATTGTTAACGAGTTCTAAGGGCCGATTAAGGGTCTTGGGTTCCGCATCATTAATAACCTCTCAACTCAGGTGGAGTCAACGCACAATCCAAAATATTGCCTACTCCTATTTGATGGTTTAATTTTCTCTCTACTTGCTGCCTTCATACTAAACTTCTGCAGATGCGAGGCCCCTACGGAGAAACCAATTGTTCCAAAGCATCTCTTCTCTCGACATGGCACCAAATGCTTGACCTTTCTGGTATCTTTCTGGCCTTCTACCTTGGTTTCCTAAGTGTTTAAGTAGTCTATTTTGAACCTTTTCTCATTTTTGATATACCAATGCATTTTAAAGTTCTAAAAAACAAAAGACCAAAATAGAGGACAAAATCCAGACACTTTGGTGGAAGCTTAAGACCACCTAGTCTAGGGATCCAAAGCAGATTTTCTTTTATTCTTATACTTGAATTGAAAGGACAGGTAAGGAAAAAAAAGACTTGAGAAGAAAAAGGCATTGAACAATACGGATATAGTAAATGTCTCAATGTGTACTTTTAGGAGAATGATGTATCCGTGTTAAAATTACCAACTCCGACTCACTTGATCCAGGCATCAAAGCCCCAGATACCTTGCTAGAACCATCTGAAAATAATAAAGAGTCGGATATTGCATCATGAAGGTCCTCATCTTCAGCAGAATGAAACTTGCAACTCTCATCCAAGTTATGACTATCAGAGACCATCTTACTCGGTATCTCATCTATCTGATCACCTCTAACAACTTGTGTTGACTTTAGTGAGTCATCATGGCTAAGTGACCTATCTAGTACATCCAAATTTTCACAGAGATCATAAGCATGAACATGCAATTGGCCTGTTGATGACACCATCTCTTTAGACTTCAGTCCAGTAGCAACTGAAGCAGCCTCTGACTTCACCGGATCAAAATCCACTATTACATTGTTCATTTCAGTTTGACAGTTTAACAGAAGCTCCTCTGCTTTGTTCTCATCAGTAACAAGGACTTGCTCCTCCTCTTTGAATGCTAGCTTACCATCTACTGGTCCAGTATTAACAGATGGAAAACCATGCAAAACTAGTTTCTGGTTCTTGTAAATGTCCAAGGCTCTCTGCAAATAAGAAATTTATCCAAACTTCATATTTCCAAACTTGACATTTCAAAATATCTTTCGAGTCTTAATTGACCAACAGAAGCAATAGTTAAAGATGAGGTGCCCAATAGTAGACACCCAAACATGAGGTGTAGTCAGGTGAGACCAAAATGGTCCATTAGGATTCCTAACAAACCAAACGTTCATAATGTTATTAGTATTATTTCCCTGTGTGCGTGTCTGACTCAACAAAAAAGAACGTGATTATTAAAAAAAATTAGCCTAACATATACATCCACCCAACATAGATTTGAAGATGTGCTGTCCTCTACTTTAAACTGCACCTTCCCAAATAATCCCATCCCCTCACTCAAAGAGAAAACAAACAGGAAAAAAAGCTTCATATTAACATTAAGTAGCAATATAGAAGCAGTAATTAAACTAGACTCACTGGTTAACAACAGCACTTAATGCAATTACATGAACTTTGCATGAGAAAAAAATTCTTAGGAGTAAGAATTTCCATTCTGCATAAGAGCAGGAAGCGTAAGGATAGAGCAGACTCTGAGGCACAAAGAAAATGACAAGGAAAACTTAGAAATAAGAACCTCAGCTTGCATAAATACAAACACCCTAAATCAGTCTCCTGCTGCTAAGGGGCAACTCCTAATCTCCTTCAAAAAACAATATATTCTTCTGTAAAACTTCAATTATGACCCTGCACTCCTATGAGTCAAATATAGTGAATTTTATTTCATAAACATGATAAAGCAGGATCTGGAACCACATGACACTAATTATAGCAAATTATCATCTAATTTGTCAAGCTCAAGCTTACCTTATGAACAGTATTATTTGTGGCTGAAAAGAGTGAAGGACTCAACAACTTATTGGAACTTTTGGGTACTGCTCTTGCTCCATCCTGGCACAGAAAGTCTTTTATTACAGAGATATTTCAAACAATGGATTCGATTTCAGGAGACAGAGATGAGTTTCTACCTTCAAATTTACAAGCACGGCAACCTTCTCATCTACAACTGTTCTGTGTCCTACATTCAAAAAAGCCATAAACTGGCGGAATAAATCTGGACCAACAAGTTCAGTTGAAATGTCCAGCTTAGAAAGATAAGCTCGGTAAGAGTGAGGATTATTAAAATCACCCAGCAGTTTAGGAGGATATGTTGTTGAGAGTTTTGATGCTTCTTTGACTGAATAAGATACAGCTGGCTTTGTCTCAAGAGCTCTATCTTGAACCCCATTATAACCATTTTCATTTTCTGGCTTTTGACCTTCCTTCCCAGAGAACAAAGCATCTATAGAAGCTTGCTTCTGATTATCCTCTTTCAAGGATTTTAGTGGCAAATCTATCTTTGCATCACCATTTTTCCCTTTACAATTGTCTACACTAGATTCCCATTCCCTACCATTCATTGGATGCTTACTCTGCTCCCATTCTGGCCCTCCATACATGGGCATTTCATCCCTATACACACCACTATTTCCATCCCATCCATGCACATGAGTAGGCCCTGATCCATCCATCATATTCTGCCACCCAAGTGGACGCAAAAGACCAGAAAACCTGTCAGCTTCAGCAATATGATAAGGAATTCCAGAGTGGTTGACTTCCATGGAGGGTCTAACACCAAACAAGGGTGGAGAAGGGAACTGCGGCATCATGGTGTGAAAACTTGCATGAGGAGGTCCATGTTGGAAAGGAATGTAACCATTTGGCATTGGTGAGGACCAGTTTGGGCCACCTCTCCATGTACTTCCTTGTCCTCTTCCAAAATTGGGTTCACCGCTACGCTTATACCCAGTTCCACTGTTGGTTCTACCGTCTTCTTCCAGCATACTGATGAAAGGGGAGCCAACTCCACCTCTGAATCCAGGCGTCAGGGAAGGGTTGCCCTGACTTGTTCTATTGTAAAATGCTGATACAGCTGGAATGTAATCATCCAGCGGTGGCTTCTCTAAAGGCATATCACATGTTGAACTATCCTCAAGGGGGATCAAATCTCTTGCACTGACAGAAACATTGCTCCTCCTAACTGATTCTTCAATGTCAAGACTCTGCCTAGTACTTCTGATTGTATACCTGCGCTCAAGACTACCGGACAAAGGAGACCTGTCCACCAAGCCCATGGGCGAAGTTTTAGAGGTTAATCTCTCTGATGACAAATCCCCCATGTGCACATCATCCAACTTTGTAGATCTCTCACTTGACCTATACTTAGATGCCCTTTCTGAAGCTCCAGGAAAACTAATCACTTCACTAAAAGGGGCTGTTTTAGGCCATTGTTCTGTCACCGCATCTCTATATTTTAGCTTGTCTGGTTTCAAATGCCTAGCAAAGAAAATTTTTAAGGACAACATAATCATCCTTCTATTCAACTGGAAACATAAAATGCTTATTTTCAAGATGGAAATGTGAGTCCACACAGAATTGCCTTTCCATAGGCCTTATCTGAAACATGGCAAGGCACTTCAACAGATAGAATAACAAATCAGTGCTAAGTATCAAACAATCAAGTCAATAGAATATTTTACCAAAATATTTTAGTCCTTTCACATCCTTAGGAGGTTGTAGAGGACAGCATTACACATGAATGCATATTTGCAAACTCAAGTCCACAGAGGAACACAAAATATAGGTGGAAAAAACAGCAAGATGCAAATCCATAACCACTCCCAAGCACTCAAAACATAGAAACTAACTGCAAATCCATAACCACTCTCATGCACTCAAAACATAGAAACTAACTGCTAAAGAACTGGGACAGTAAATAAGTTCAGTGTCAAAATGGTAATGAATGGGGTTGACCAATAAAAACACATTCTTATATGTAACACTGCAGTCATCACTAGTAGTTCACAGTAACTGTGGAAAGAGAAAATATAACAAATTTCTGTCTTTGAAGCCAAAACACGACCTTCTTGTAAACCAAAAGAAAAAGCGTGATGATTCAATTGTAAATTACAAAGGGAAGCAGAGATGCCATTACCAATTCTTGATGGTAACTAAATTTTATTGAATACATAGGTTGAAATGCATATAGGTATTTACCTATACTCATCTGCTGAACAAGTACTTGGGCAAGTCCTTCTGTTGCCACTGACAATGTTGTCTTGCTGAGGTTGTCGTGCTTGTGACCGTCCCCTGTCCATATCTGTCTCCACTTTATTGCTGCTAAAAGACTTCTTTTCCACATTAGGATAGCAAGCTTGGATAACTTTAGATTTCCCATAAATGTAATCATAATCATCAAGAGATCTCTTCCTTTCCTTCCAGCTATCTTTGTGTTTTGAAATCCCCTCATCATCTGCTCCACCATAATCCATATTTTGCTCATACTCTCTGTCTTTATCATGGTCTGAGTCTTGATCACAGTCTTTATCTCTATCACGATCTTGGTCCCAATCCCAATCACGATCAAGGTTAGGATCACGAACACGATCTCTATTATGCTCACAATCACGACAAAGCTCATGATCGCATTCATAGTCCAAATCATGCTCACGATCACGAATGCAGTGACGATCTCTATCGTGATAATTTTCATGATCTTTGTCATGGTAATTTTCACAATCCCATCTGAGATCAAAATCATGATCACAATCAAGATCATCATCTAGCTCATGGTCATATTCTCCATCTTGAGGCTTTGATCTATTAGGCCAAATTTCTGTAGTTTCCTTTTCATCCCTCAAATGCTTATCATCTAAACTATTGTGGTTATAGTCTGTTGAAACACGTTCATCTTTTTGTTTGCTTTCATGGTACTTGCATTCCCTATCCACATGGTACTTCTCTTTATATCTCTTTTCCTTATACTTCTCATTCCTTAATCTTCCATCCTTCGAGAAATCCTCTTTTGAGGAATATAATTTGTCACCAATGTCTACATCATCTTGATATTTGTCTCTATCACTAGAACCATCTCTCCTCCTCCTCCTTTGTCTATCTAATTGAATACCCGATTCAGGGCTTCGCAACAGATCTACATCATAATCTGCTTCAAAGAATAAACCAAGAATAATTGGAGCTTCAAGGAAAATTTATAAGATCACAAACCATGCTTCTAACCCAATAGCTTATAATCAAAGTTGACTATGCAGTTGTTAATAGTTGTAACCAACCAACACAAAAAAAGGCAAGCCCATAATAAGGTAAGAAAAGAAAAGAATAGTACAAGCTTAAATTGCATCCCACTAAAATAATAATAACTATATCCCAAAGAAAATAAATTGTTATACATCCTACCAATTGCCCAAACTTCAACGAAAAGAAATTATCAACTACCTTTTTAATATAACATAGACCATATCTAGATTGGAAAGTGAGTTTACATGCATAAGCAACCTATCAAGTTGCAGAATAACAATGTGACACATAACAAAAATACCAACCAAATACAACATTCAGCTTGAGTGAGTTCTCCTTAATTAATTTACTTGAAGATACATATGTGAGCACTTTCACTAAATTACCAATTTACAAAGCCAACTAACAAGCCCCTTCACAACAGAAAAGACCAAGAACCACTCCTTACCATCCCCACTACACACTCCTATGTTCCAGATATAGAGAACTTGTTCATCCATTAGTCATGGTAATTAAAATATGAAAGTGATTATGACTCAGCCTCACATGTATAAACAGAATTAGTTCTTTGTTGGATACCAAAAAAAAAAAGAAAGGAATTAGGGTTTCAATATAAATATTTGAATGTTGAGATGATATTCTCTTTACCTTATCGTTTCAACTACTGCATCCTCCAACCCGATTTCAATTTAAAAGCTACCAAGAATTTACTTACCCCTTTGAAGCTACAAATAACAAAGTTCATGCCGTCTAAAATATCTTTAGTAATTCCCTTCAAATTACATTCTTACACGAGGTGGCCAAAATCATCCATTAAGGATAAGACATGTTAAGCTTTTTCAATTCATTGTCTAATGCTGCTCAAATGGACAATGCTATTTATGATCAATCAAAATTTTTCTATATTAAAAAGCCAAAATCAAGTCAAATAATTATCCAACCAACAGAATTTGCACAATCTTACTTTCATCGTTAAGGGCAAAACTTTCACCAACGAACCTCAACATTACATGCAACATTTGAAGAATAAAAATTGAAGATCAACAAAGACAGTGTCAACAAAATGAAATAAGAGAAACCAACAACCACCAACTACAAAGTAAACGTAGATACCAAGCAAATCACAGACACTTGAGCAAAAAGTAAATAACTGCTACGAAAACCAGCCACAAGTCAACTAGTTACCTTACCAGTTTTTTGGGACAAATGCTTTACTACACATGGATCTTCACCATCAACAAACCTTTCAGCCTTACCCTTTCTATCCCTATCCTTATCCCTCTCCCTTTCAGCTTTATTTGATTCCTTGTGCTTTCCCTCACTCTTTCCACTACTACTACTATTCTTCTTCACCAACAACAACCCTTCGTTCTCATCTCTCCTCCTTCTCTTGAGAGATGATGATTCGCTACTCTTATCTTTCGACTTCTTCGTGCCTTCTGCCCCTCCTCTATCATCGTCCCCACGACCATTCCACCTATCACTCACCGCATCATCAACCCTCTCTTTCCGCCTCTTACTGGACGAAAGCTCCTCTCCATTTCTAGACCCAGTAGAGTCGTTACAATTATTATTTTTATTATTATTATCATCCTTGGATGATTCAAGCAGCTTTCTCTTCTCTCCAGATGAAACCCTATCACTGCTCAACCTCTCCTCTCCTCCTCCTGCTTCTCCTCCTCCTTTTCGATCCTTCGAATTCGAATCCTTTTCCGAATCCGAGTATTCCCTCACTTCCCTAGAGCTATGCTTGGACGATTTGTGGCGTGAACTTCGCGGCATCCTCAATAAATGAGAATAAAATTATTAAACAAACCCTAACTGCAAATACAGATAACCAACAAACTAACTGACTACTCGAACTAGACCCTAGTCTCAAACTCTAATCGATCCTGATAGTGAACCCCCAAATCTTAAATTTGTAAGAACAACAGACAAAAACGCTAACTCGCTACGTACGATCAACTAATTGAAATTCAAAAGCCCTAGCAGAATAGGTAAAGAGAACGGATTGGCGATTGGAACATGGGGATGGAAGATTGAGAGAAGAACAAAATTACAAGAGTAGCATAGGAAAGTTGTAATTTATTTGGTTGCCAAGGGATAAATGTGGAAGAGTGAGTAATGTTGACGAAGAGACGACATGTTTTAAGGTTGTAGAGTGAGTTTTGTACGGCTCTTTTTCTTTCTTTTTTCCGGACTAGCAGATGTATAATGCGCAGTAGTATAATGAGGGCATTAATTTTTATTTTAAACATGTAATATTATTATAAAATTGTCATATTTAAAATATATATGTTAGAATATTAGAAATGAATAAGTAAAATTAGTTAGTAAAAATTTAGGATAAAAAAATTAAAATTAAGAAAATATATAATGTATTTTTCATAAACGGATTAAATTTATAAACTAAATTAAAAATATTATAATATACGTAAAAAGTAATAAAATATATAATAGGTGTGACTTAAATGAAATAAGTTAAAAATAAATAAATATTTCGTAATTTAAAATTCTGTGATAAAATTATATATATATATTTAAATTTTGAAATGTATAATAAGAAGAGAATTAGGATAGAATTAATAGAAATATATAAATTAGAATGTTAAAAATAGATCAATAAAATGAGTTATTAAAAATTTGCAATGAAAAAAAGGAAATGTAATATAAAAAATGTTAAAGGTTTTGTCATCAATTAAATATTATAGTTAGTTAAGGTAAAATATTGGAGTTAGCTAATTCATTTCATTTTTTATATGTGTCAAATATATTATAATCAATTAAGCAATTAATTATATTATAATTAAATAATTAATACTTTCCTAATGAATTTAGATGCCCGTGAAATTTGGTAGAAAGGAAAGAAAATGTGTGACGAGTTTATGCTCCAAATTTGAAGTGAATCGAAGTCGAAGGCTATTCAAAACTATTGTATATCGTGACTACATGGTCACAGGCGTGACACTGACGCACGGTGGTGATTTGTTAAGTCATAGCAGTGCATATGTACATATATACATAACATATTATAATTCAATTAATTATTGTTTATTAAATAAATTAAATAATTATTTTTAATTTAATTGTTGATATTATTATTATTATTATTATTATTATTAAAGTTTTATATACATAATATATTATAGTTAATCAGAAAATAAATTTGTTTATTATTATTATTGTTATTATTAATCAGCCTGTGAATTATGAATTTATAATTTTAATGTGTTAAATAGATTGTAATTAAATAATCAACTTATTAAATTATAGTTAATGATTAATAATTACAAGATAAATAAAACTTTATTAAATATTATTGATATATAATTTATTTACCAATTAAATTATAATTGATGTATTAAAATATAATTAATTGATTAATTAGTACATATTAATATTTAGAATAATATTTACAAGTTACATATTTTAAATAATTACTCAAACTCTATGTCAAACAATTAATAATAATTAAAATATAATAAATTAATTGATTTATTAAAATATAATTTATTTATGAATTAATTATTAGTCATTAAGTGTTTAGTTTATTCAGTTATAATTAATAATGATTAATATATAATTAATTAATAGATGTATAAATTTATTTATAAAATGATTACTAATTACTAACTGTTTAGTTTATTATTTACAGATTAAATTATAATTAATAGATTGATTATTTATTATTATTAAATTAATTAAGTATAAATTTACAACCATGACTTAAGTGTCACCGTGACAAATATAACTTTTCCACTTCTTAATTTAACATATTTAGAGTAAGTTAATTAATCAATTTTGATGTAATTGGTAATGATTAAAATGTAATAAATTCATTAATTTATTTACTTTATTTACAAATTAACTATTTATCATTGATTGTTAAATTTATTCAGTTTTAATTAAAAATATTTATATATAATTAATAAATTGACATATTAAAATATAATTAATAGATAGAGTAGTTAATATTAATATTAAATATATATATTAGTCAAGACCCTACGTTATTAATTGTTAATTTTTTTATTATTATATAATAATGTTCAATATGTATGTAACTTTTTAAATGTTAAGCGGTAACGGCACAGCCGTGAATATGATATATTATAATTCCATTAATTATCGTTTATTTAATAAATTAAATAATTAATTTTATATTAATTGATATTATTATTATTATTATTGTCATTATTAATAAATTTCATCACGACTTGACTTGTATATATATAGATAAAATATATTATAATTAGTCAAAAAATAAATTTGTTTATTATTATTATTGCTATTATTAATCAGTGAATTGTGAATTTATAATTTTAATATGAGTTAAATACATTGTAATGAAATAATCAATTTATTATGTTATAATTAATCTACTAATTACTAATTTTTCTTCTTACCAAGCAATTAACACCTAAAATTAATAATTAATTATTTAAATAATCATTTAATTATGTAATAATTAATCAACTAATTAATACTACTTAATTAATTCTTTCGCGTGCAATTCTATCAGATTCATCGGTTAATCAACTAATTAATACTACTTAATTAATTCTCTTGTTGTCACGATCATGCTTATGCATGATCGTGCATTTCTATCAGATCCATCGTTCTCACGATCGTGCTTCTGCACAATCGTGCTTTTCCTGATATATTTTCAATGTCACAATCGTGCTTGTGCACGATCGTGCAAATTCTCTAAGACTTACTTTCTCAGTTATAATTAATAATAATTAATATATTATTAATTAAATAAATAAAATATAAATATTTAATTAAATAGTACGTATTAATATTAATTGTTAATTATTATTCATTATTATATACTAATATTCAAGAAATATAAGTTATCCCGTGTATATATATAACTTGACTCCATGCATTGTTGTGAATTAGGAACTCATAACCGTGCATGTTAAATAATTTTAATTATTTGTTCAAAATATAATTCTTAATTTCAAGGCGTGCGTGATGACAGAAATATAAATAGAAATATATATAATAATAAAATAATAATTACAAAATATGTATTATATGTATATATATATGAGTGAGAAATTTGGGTATGTTGCATGTCTCATTTTTTCTTATTTGATGATCAATATTTCATAAGATGGTGCTGAAATGATTTTTAAGTTAAAAAGATTATTGAAAGTGTGTATGGAAAGAGTGTAGAAAATTCATGAAAGTTGATATACATGTGCTCTATTTTCACTGTTATTACGTGAATCTCTTTTGGGTAATTTAGAAATGAACTAAAATGAGTTTAGAGTTAAGAAAAAAGGAGTAAGGTGATGTCGTGGTATGGGAAAAGAATTAACATGATAAGTTAGAGATGAAATGAAGGTGTTGATGAAGATGAAAAAGTGCAGCAGATGAAGAAATGCAGAAAATGATGAATACGTGTGAATGATGTTCTATTTTTGATGTTTGTTATTAATCATGTATTTTGATTTGTTTGTGATTAAGTTGAGCTTAAATGAAATATGAATGAAGAAGAAATAGTGAGGAGTCAGAGACGATAGATTAAGCAAAAGAGAGGAAGAAGAGAAGAAAAATCTGCAGTTTCGTATGAATGAGGAGTTGCAATGATGTTGTTGGGTCCCGATTCCTTTTTCCTTATTATATAGCTTGTTTAAATTTATTTTGAGGTTTAGTTTGCTAAATTTCTTTGAGTTAGAGTTTAATTATCTTGTTATTGGTTTTGAGGATAAATTGCTTTAATTGATGGAAATTAGAAGTCTTATTGGAGAATTTCATTTAAGTTAGAGTGTAGTGGGT
>JANZLC010000006.1:16335714-16346573 GCA_026413385.1 Erythroxylum gracilipes | reverse complement strand
ATGGGCTTTGGTGAATATGGATCGATCGGCCCACGGGTTGTTATGACCAAGCCCAGGCCTAAAATGGCCGACCCGACCAAATTATAAAAAGGTACCTAATCGGGCCGAACAGTAAAATTTCGGCCTGAATTATCCGAATGTTCACCCCTAAAGGCTAGTGTGACAAATGACGATGGATGGGTTTTGTATCCAACACGCTCTCGTTGAATTGATTTAATTCGATCACGCTGTGAAAACATATTTTTTCTAAATAAACACTTTATAGTTGCACATCATTATTTAGAGGGACTCATGCATCCTGGAAATCGTTCAAATTAAGAAATTTATTATTACCTAAACATATGTACCCACAGTCTATGTTCTCAATTTCTTAAATCATCCTCCCATTTTTATCTTTTCCATCTAAAAAACAGTTCTACCTGTTATTAATAGTCACTTAATTCATAGGTCAAATTGTTAAGAAAACACAAAAGATTTGTGAAAACAACGCATCACATCAGAGAAATGAACAGAAACAATGTTACAGCTCAGCTCTAAATAAAAAGTTGACACATGACGTGGATTGGTTTCAGTTATATGGAGAAACTTTGACATCTCATGGTGACTGTAAGATGAATATGACGCTAACAATTATCAATTATAACCATGGTCCACAATCATTTAGATTTCATCATGTTTAACGATAAGAGAGTAAATGACTCTTCATTATTTGTTGACTTTCACGTATAGTTCCTCAAAACTATTTGTATTAATGCATGTGTTTGTTCTTTTCCATTACAAGAAAGGCCTCAAGCCGAATGATTATAATGTAATTTTTGTTTGGTATCCATCCCTATTTTGAGACTGTTGCTAATTGTACACGGCTTTATGGTTTGTGAGAATGACGAACAAGTGAAGACAAGATGGAATAATCTTTGCCGAAGAGATACACATCTATGTACAGTGCTACACGCCCGTATCTTGACTTACACGACCGTAAAGTCTCTGTAAAAGTGTAAAAGAACGTGTGAAGATCGAATACATACACAATCGTGTATATGTCTGTGTGTGGAAATCGTATACTCTTTGTAATTGTGTACAATTGCAAGTGAGGCGGTGCTAAAAATACACAATCATTTACACGGCCGTGTATAGTGAAGAAAAACTTACTTATTAATATGAAAGAGAATAAGACGTAGTTTTTTGTTGAGAGTGCGGCCATGACATCCAAAAGTGAGGAAACACATAGAGGCAAATAGTCATCCTTGTTTGATTAGTTTTGGGATTGGATTGAGTGATTATTGATTACGATATCAACTTTGGTTTTAATCCTGACACTTTGTGAGACAACTTGTTGTTGTGGGATAAGAGATCAACTTTTCTTTGCAAATCCTTATTGACTATAATGGATTTACTTGTCGGTTTGTCTCGTCGCTTTTTCCTCTATATTGGAGTGTTTTTACGTAAATCTTGGTGTTTGTTTCATCGATAAGTTTCTGATTCTGATATTTTTTATTGTTATAAGTTGAAGAGTTCTTTATTATTGTTGATATTTGGTTGATTTTTTAGAGACTTATGTTATTGTCCCCCTATAAGTGGTATTAGAGTCATTGTAATTGAAGGTAGAAACAGCTTTATAGTCAAGTTAACGTCATCAAATTACTCAATTTAGAGGCCCATAATAGAAGACCTTCTGTATTGCAAAGATCTTTTGATCCTATTGATGTGGATAAAGGTGTAAAGGATGATGTTCCTTCAAACCTAAAAAGATGTCAGATAAAGAATGAGAAAAGTGTTGGAATTAATTCAAATTTTAAAGTTGTTTAAATTTCTTTAGAATAGGTCTTAGTTATCTTAGAATAAGTCTTAGATTATCTTTAATCTTATCTTATAAGCAAGATTTGGTGGCTGAAAAATCTATTTTAGTTATTTGTATTTTGTCTATATAAGGCAACCAAGTTTAATAATAATAGTATGGGAGTGTTACGTATTCTTTAATCTTTATCTTATCCCATCTTATTCATCTTTTTTTTAATTCCAACAAAAAGATGAAGCAGAAAACTCTAGGAACTATTAAACAATGGATTGATATCAACATATTTTACCACGTGTCTCAAGAAACAGATCCTTTTGAGCTATGGAAGAAGCTAAAAGGTTTGTATGAAAGGAAGACAACTAAAAACAAGGCCTCTCTGATTAAGAGGCTCAAAAACAGGAAGTTGAAGGCTGGGAAATCAGTTCCAGAGCATCTAAGTGATGTTCAGGACATAATCAACAAGCTTACTACAATGAAAATCGTTCTTGATGATGAACTTCAAGCTTTATTTATGTTGAGTTTATTATCAGATAGTTAGGAGACGCTAGTGGTAACAATTAGCAAGTTAGCTCCTGAAGGTGTGCTCTCTTTGAATGTAATTAAAGAGAGTATATTTAATGAAGAAATTAGAAGAAGGGAGATCAAAGATGACAACGTGCTGGCCTTTTTAACAGAAAGCAAAGGAAGGAACAAGAGTAAGGATCCTAAAGATTGTATCAAGTCTAAGAATTGTTCAAATTCAAAAAGTGACAAAGACGTGGAGACATGTCACTATTGCGATAAGCCAAAACACATCAAGAGGTTCTGCTAAAAGTGGAAGAGGGATAAAAAAAAGTAAGATCATTAGAATGATGGTGATGATAAAAATACAATAGCAACAACTTCAAGCACAGATGATGAGATGCCCCTTATGCGACTATTGAATGCTTCCACGTCATCAATTTTGGTTCTAAATGGCTGATTGACACTAGAGCATCCTATCATTATGTTCTAAAGGTAGAGTACTTCTCAAACTACTAGAGCAGAGATTTTGGGAGTGTAAAGATGGGAGACCAAGTTTCACCAAGATAGTTAGCATGTGTGAAATACGAGTTCAAAAAATGTCAGATGCTTACTGAACTATGACACATCCCTAATATAAGGCTAAATTTGTTATCAAATAATGTGTCAGATCAAAAAGAGTTTCAGCACACTTTCAGGGATAAAAAGTGGAAAATGTCAAAGGCGCAATGATGGTTACCTGATAAGAGTTATGTTGCTCACTGTACAAGATATACTTAAAGGCGTGTGATGGTGGAGAAGTATACTCAATCGAAAAATAAACTTCACCAAATCTGTGACATCGATGATTGGGACACGTGGGTGAGGAGGGATTAAAGTTTCTAGCTGAAAAATTCATTATCCTAGTTAAGAACTCACAATCAATTAATGCTTGCAATCATTGCTTGGCTGGAAAGCAACATAGAGTCTCTTTCAAAAGAAGTTCTATAGGGAAGTTAGAGTTATTGGAGTTGGTGATTAAGATGTTTGTGGCCTTATTGAGGAAGTGTTGGGCCCCAAATGTTATTTATTTTATTAAGCATGATCTGAATAAATTTTTTGTGGTCTTTCTAGATAAACCATTTTATTTGGAGTTTAATTATTATGCCAAAGTTAGAATTAAATTAGTGTATGATTAAGGTATTAGATAAATGGCCTAAGGTAAGTAGACTTTGGATTAAATGAAGGAGGGTCATTTTTGGAAAGACTAATTACATGAAGGGAAAAATTGGAAGACTAGAATAAAATTTTGTCTTGGATTAATAAGAAGAGGGGAGAGTGTTGTGAGAAGTAAAAGAGAGAAAAGAAGAGAAAAGAAGAAGAAAAGAAAAGAAGGAAGCTAGGGTTTTGGAAATCTTGAAGAGTTTGAAAATTTTGGAGCTTAATCAAGTAAGTTATGCTTTAAATATCATGAGTATGGTTATATGAAGTTGAATGTGTGTAGGAAATTATTGATGAATGATATAAGTAAATGTTCTCTTTTAAGATTAATGATCCAAGATAGATCATGATGTATTTTCCAATGACATTGGGTTGAAATGAAGTTGAAAATGAAGTAGAAAGGATGATTTTTGTATAAGATGTCTTAGGTGTAAGATGTTGGGGTGAGAAATCTAGAAAATGGGTTGAAAGGGGCTGAAATTAGAACATTTCTGTGAAAGTTCGCTGGAGCGAACTTTTGGCTTCACCTAGGCAAACTCGAACTTTCCTTCACCAAATATGCTTCGTATTTTGGGTATAGCTTTTTCTGTAGTGATTAAAATGGAGTGATTTTTAATTTGGAGTAAACTAAAGACATAAGGCTATAAGTTGCCTGAAGAAATCAAGTTTTAATTCAATCTCTATGGATCTCAATTTTTGGATAGAAGTTGAGTATAGAATATTGTTTCAGCATAAGGACAGTCCAAATATATTTAGGGTATAACTTCCATATTTTTGAACCAAATTGAATGATTTAGGTTTCATTAGAAACTTAAGTCAATGGGTGACATTTGTCTAGAAGAAATTACTATCAAATTTCTTCGTTTACCTGATCAAAATGATCATGGAAAACTTACCCGAAAGTCTAGATTTTGAAAGGTTTATAATTCATTTTAGCATTTTTAATTATTAAAGCTTTATGATTTTATTGAATTTGGATTGAATGGAAAACTGGTTTGTTATAGGAAACCAAGAAAATCTTATCCAAGATCAATAAGAAAGACAATATTGAACTTGGAATTTCAAGCCAAATTAGGTGGGTAATATATTTATAGTTGTTGTGTAGCATGGGCAAATTGTCTTGCTTGTATATTGTGTGCTAAATTGCTTGTTTTGAACTATGGCAATTGTTGAAAATGCATTGTGATTATGATCATGTTATGCCTTGAAAAATGTCATGGCA
The DNA here is from genome assembly GCA_026413385.1 of Erythroxylum gracilipes. NCBI lineage: Eukaryota > Viridiplantae > Streptophyta > Magnoliopsida > Malpighiales > Erythroxylaceae > Erythroxylum > Erythroxylum gracilipes. Next base: position 16,341,855 of record JANZLC010000006.1, on the reverse strand, counting down.
TTTTACATAAACGAAAAGAGAAAAAGCATGATGAGCATGAAAAGTATGAATGAGTGTGAAATGAGTTAAGCATTGAAATTTGATTGTGTTTAGGCAAGAGAGGAATGTTTCGTTAGTCACGTGCAAGTTGACATATAGCCTTCTCCTGGCTACTGGCTTGAGGCCACGAGATCCTAAGAAATCAGACTCGTTTTATTCACGGTATAAACTTCGGTTTATTCGTTTTATTCCACAAAACTCTCAAGCCATTTGTTGTGCATTTCATCATTAATTGGTTAAGCATGATGCATAATTGAGTGTTATGTTGTGATGGATAAATTACATGATATGTTTTATGTGGTCACATTATGGTAATATACGTTGTGAGTTTAAATTGCTGAGTATTAAATTGTTACATGTGTGTGTGTGTGTGTGTATATATATATATATATGCTTGAATGTATAGCTCGTTGCCAACTGCTATAAATGTATAAGCCACTAAGCTTCGCAGCTCACCCCATTACCTTCCACTCCTCAGTTATAGATCGAGAAGATAGTTGATCCTTGCAAGGAGTCGGAAACTCCGTGATAGTTAGAGACTTTTGTACTAAGTTAGTAGCTACAACTTTTGGGGATAGCTTTATAAGCATATCAACATGAGCATTCATTTCACTTTTGTATATTGTATTAAGTCAATAGTATGGCTTTGGATATGTAACTAAAGCTATTCAACTCTTTTGAATTAAGAAATGAAATGGGGTTTTGATTAAGATCTCTTATGTATGTTCATTATAAATTCCTTGTTTAGATTATAAATTGTTGTTAATATTGGTATGGTTTGTTGTCATTAGATTGTGTGAATGAGTGTATGTGGTTTGATAAGAGGAAAAAAAATTTGTGTTTGAGGTTGGGTCTATAGGTTTGAAATTGAAGGCTTCGCCGCAGCGAGGCCTTACTTTTGCTGTAGCAAAATTGTCCCAAGGTTGCTTGGCTTTAATCCGAAGGGTCCATGAAGATAACTCCATGGTTTCGCCACGGTGAAACAATTTACGTCGCGGAGAACTTCTCCTGAAGGGTCTATGAAGATAATTCCATGGTTTTCCCGAGGCGAAACAATTTACGTCACCGCGACGAACTCTCCTTTGGGATCAAGGCCCGGACCCAACATGTTTGGTATTAGAGAGATAGTTGTATTTGGTGGTGATTTTTGTCAACCATTTCTTGTTATTGACCAAGCTACAAAACAAACAACTAATTGATTCGAGTCTTCTAAATTCACATCTTTGGTGACAGATGCGTAAATTTTCTTTGACGATAAATATGAGAGCTATATCAAATCTAGCTTTTTTTTGAATTTTTATTACGTGTAGGAGAAGGCACCAAACCAGTTGATGAGCAAGATCAAATATTCTTGCCAAAACAGCTAGTTATTCCTTATCATAGCAAGGATGAGTCTCATAACAGGTTGACAAAATTTTCATTATATATTTTACTATCCTTCTTTTTAAAGAATTACAATTACATCTTTCTGATGCATCGTTGCCTTCACTAGGTTACTTGAAAACGTCTTCCCTAATCTAAGCTTGTATTCATTTGATCCATATCAGATGATAAATAGATGTATACTGTGTCCAACAAATACCTGTGTTGACGAAATTAATGACATGATGATTAACAAATTGTTAGGAAATATGCATTCATACATGAGTTTTGGCAAAACAGATGACCAAAGACATCAAGCAAATTATGAATATTTTCTCAATTCTTTAAATCCAGAAGGCCTACCTCCACATAAACTCTTACTCAAAGAAGGCTCCCCAATTATGCTCCTAAGAAATTTGAATCCAATTGAGGGACTATGCAATGGGACAAGGTTGATATGTAGACAATTAAAAGACCATACAATTTATGCAGGACTATGCAATGGGACAAAGTTGATATGTAGACAATTAAAAGACCATACAATTTCTACAGAAATTGTCTTTGGACCTCACAAAGAAAAATTAGTTTTTATACCTAAAATTCCCTCACAATCTTCAGAGAATGAAAAAAATGGAATACCTTTTGTCAAAACGCAATTCCCTATTCGTTTGTGTTTTGCAATGACCATAAACAAATCCCAAGGTCAAATACTTGATTATGTAGGAATTTATATCTGTCAGCCTGTATTCTCACATGGACAGTTATATGTAGCTCTGTCAAGAGCTTGAACTTCTGAATTAGTTAAAGTTCTAATTATCCAGGAACTTTTGACTCTTCAAAGTTTGATCAAAAGAAAAGAAATATTGTGTTCTAGGAAATATTTCAATTGGTTAAATTATAAAGCATAAACTTGTCAGAAGGTACATTAATTGTTTTATTCAGGTTGATATAATTTCATTTCATATAAAAAATTCTTTTCCCTCGATTAATTTATTAAACAAAATTTTCAGGATGGAAAAACTTTTATTGGTTAAGGATATTTTACTTGGTACTCAATGGTGGTCATGTGAAATTATTGTCCAAGAAAAACATCATGTTATCGCATTACCTGGCACACCGTCAAAGAGACAAAAGTTTATCTTTGTTGATTATAAGGTATAACATTTACACTTTCTTCATTCAAAATGTTTATTTTTTTGACTTAATTATTACCAATTTCTTTATTATTAACAGGGATCGCAAGTTGAAGGTATTATATTCAACAATGATATCCAACGAATGAGTCATATTTTGCAACCATGTAAAAAATATATTATTTATAATGCCATTGTGAAGCTAATTATACTTCAGTATTATCAAACTGAAGACTTACAAATACAACGGATAATTACAAGTCACACTGTCATTGAACCTGTATCACATGATGATGCCATCATCCACGTGAAATTTAACTGCACACCTTTTAGCGATCTTATCAACTGCATAAACGACAAGGAAAAATTAGTTGGTTAGACCCTTTATCTATTTCTTTATACAATGTTATCTATTTGTTCTATTACATCTAATGATATTTATACTTAACATGCGATAGATATTTTGGTCGTGGTTCTTCAAGTCTTGGATCAGAAAGAAATCAACAAAGATGGCAAACATTCAATTGTGCAAAAATTTGTTCTTGCCAATAAATAGTAATTTAAATTTTCTGTTATTCTTTATACTTCACAAAAATTGAGATAATTTCTCTTTCTTTTTTCTAACATTTCTTTTTTTCTTATTAGGCAATAAACACTTACACTAACAATGTGGAATTCTTTTGTTACCAACGAGGGCCAGCAAATTACCAAATCCTTACTTTATTATCCGATAATTATGTGTCGCAGACTAAAAGTGAACTTCTATAATGGTATTTTTGTTTTTTTCTTCATCACGCTATTACATTTTATTACTTAACTTTCTATTTTATTTTTACCTTACAATTGAAAAATTTTAGGTGTTGCATTATCCACCTGGTTTGACTCAGTGATTCTTGTTGATCCATTAATAGAAGAAGTTGCGGATCTTAAAAATTGGTATTGCCTTATCTTTACTCCAACAACCAATCAAATTATATACAAATTTTATAATATTTTGATGTTTTTATATTTATAATTATTATGTTCCAGGGCACGACGAAATAATAAGGAACTTAAAACCCTTATTAACTAACAAGCTTATCTAAGATATAATCCTGATATATCTTTCGGATCACATCAGAAAATTACAAAAATCATCTTCTTGAATTCTACAAGTAAGGTAATTACATTTTATATTCTCATGAACATTGCTTATTTGATATTGATTTTTAATAAAAATCTTATTATATATTTGCAAAAAACATGGATTAAAGCTAATATTTCCTTCCAACACATGTTGCAAAAGTACTAGTATATGGAATGTAAGAAATGCTTTCGTTCTATAGCTGCTATTTATGGAGTTCCATTCACTTGTAATTCTTGTAAAGAAAAAGTTCCTGCTGAACCCAGGTTTTCCTTTTTCTCTTTTCTCTTTCAATTTACTGCCTTTTTCTTCTCATGCACTTTATATGTGCAATTTTTTCCAACTTTTTAACGTTTTGTACTTTGACGTCACGGCTGCGACATGCTAAATCACACCCATGAGACCTTCTTCATGGGTGTGACTTGTAAGTCACAACCGTGACACCTTCTTCATGGGTGTGACTTATAAATCACACCAGTGACACCTTCTTCACCGGTGTGACTTGTAACTCACACCCCTGACAATTCTTCACCACTGTAACATAACCAATCACACCCGTGAAGAAGATCTCGTTGTTATACAAGCTTTCAATATATCTGATTAACATATATATTATAATTAACTTTTTACTGCAAATATAGATGCCGCTATAATGTGGGTTTGACTGACAAAACAAGGACTATCACAGCTTCTATTTTTGACAAACTTGCTGAAAAACTTTTGAAGTTTACTGCAATTGAAGTTATGCACTATTACCACTAGGTTATACTTTTTTGGCTTATTACAGAAGTGATTTAATATAACGACAATTATAATATCTTTATTATATGGTTGACAATTAACATTTTTGCCTTCCCATAATAAGAATATGGAACTTCCTCTAGAAAAATTGTACGCAGTATTGAAAAGAAAGACATTTCTTTTTCATATCAAACATGTACACGTTCACTCGCTAGATGAAAGACAATGGTTCACTGTTATGTATTACTGTGAAATTAATGATGATGAATTAAAAAAGGCTTCAGCTTCACTTGGAAAAGATAATCAAATATCAAATGATGATCAAAATAACACTGTTGACATTACACCTCCACCTATTTCAGGTATTCGTCATTATTTATTCATTCAATTTGTATTTATCATTACTTATTCATTCAATTTTTACAATTTTATCTTTATCAAAATATGTAAACTTCTTTTTAGCCTTAATTATATTATCATCTTTATTTATCTATCTAGCATTTTTATCCAAAAAAATAATGTTTCCTTATATATTATGTAGCTAATATACTTTGTTTTTAAAATATTTTTAGTAGATATTGTTGAATCTTCTTCAACAGTCAGACAATGTCTTCATAAAAGTTTCAGTGACGATGAACCCACAGCACAGTCAAATGCAGATGTTAATGACAATAACAAAAAACCTAAATTGTCATAGACTCTTTTTCTTAGAGCAAAATAAGCATGTAACTTGTGTACTTTTTGTGTTTTAATTTCTTGTTTTCTTAAACTTCAAAACTGTGCATGGCCGCATGATGGTTTTTTATAGTTAAATCACAACCATCAATATTTTATTACTTGGATCATAAGCATAAATACTTGGGGGATATAACAATTGTCTTTATTAAACTCGAACAACTTCATAAACTAATTATTCAAAATTCGTTGACATCTCAACATATCAAAACAAACCATTTTCTTTACTTTATGTTTATTTTCTCTTTAGTTAATAATATTTACTAAATAATAATAACATATACGATTGTGACTAATATATAATTAATAATAATAATAATAATAATAATTAGTAATTACATATTTTACAGTTATTTAATGATAACCATTAATAAAAACATGTAATAATTTAAAATTAATAACAACATAAATAAAACTAATTAAGAGCTACTACCAAATTTACATTTTATTAAGCCCATTGACATCAAAGGATGTGTGAATTATACTTAATTAATAAATTAGTCGAAGATATTAATTATATTTAATAAAAAAGTTTTAATCAATTAATAATGTTTAAATTAATTAGATCCAAATTAAATATTAAATAATATTTTAATTGATTAAGTAATCATTTATCGTATAGTTAATTAACTAATCATATTTAAATTAATTAATTATATTTTTATATGTGTTAAATATATTATAATTAATCGATCAGTTAAATATGTTATAATTAATCAACTAATTAATAATATTTTAAATAATTATTTATTTATTTAATAAACAATTTAAAAAATTTAAATAGTTGTTAATTACCGGGTAACAAGAAAAACAAAATAACAAGCACAATTGTGACTTAACCATGCAAGGGAGTCACGCTTGTGACTTAATCTACTTAAGCTATATATATACTAAGTACTTATATATATACTAAATATTAGTAAATAATAATTTAATAATGACTAACATATATAGTAAATATTAACATCTACTACTTAATCAATTAATTATATTTTAATACATCTACTA
>JANZLC010000006.1:16320447-16331547 GCA_026413385.1 Erythroxylum gracilipes | reverse complement strand
ATACTTAAAACACTCATTTCATGCATTAACTTCCAAATATCATTGTAAAACATGTAACAAAAATTCGGGGTCCAACAGTCAGTATTTTGAATTGTTCTGCTTACAAGTTAAGGGATGTCTCTAGTCTCATGTTTGGTTATTCTGCCCACAAGTGTTGGCTTTACATGAGATTTTGAGATGTGCATAAAGGCACTGGATAGAGGAAAGTCATTGCTTAAATGATCTATTCGCCCACAGGTGGTAGTGTCATGAGAGCTGATGGTTTATACTCTGATTGCTTTTATATGGAGGTCTAGTTACATATCTTATGTATTCAACCCACAGGTGTTTCATAATATGTGTGACCAGATTTTTAGTAAATATACTATTTAATGGCTTTAAGTATCACTGTTGTCCTACATTTGTACTGATTTAAACATTATCATTTTACAGTCACCTTTTTGGTCAATAAAATCAGTGTCACCATTGAAACCCTGATCGGTTTCAATATGAAGAAATGGACAGAGGATGTATTGAACGTTATGGAGATAGCTGAGGTTTACATGGTCATATAGACAGACAGGCCATCTCTATTTACATCCATGAAAGCAACCTATGAAGCCAAGGATCGGTCTAACAGATTATGTCACATGACCATTAAAATATCAATTCCTAAGCATCTGCTTAGTGGACTTCCGGACACGGACATAGCAAAGGAATTTGTTAGAAATGTAACCCAAAGGTACATAGTCTCACCTAATATTGAGAGAAGTGCTTTGGTGAAAGAATTATTCTTTATGAGATATGCGGGAGAAGGGGAGTAATTAAGTACATATCAAGAATGATCCATCTTCATAGTAGACTGAAGATGTTAAACATTTCTCTTCCTGATATCTTCATAGTTCACCAGACTCTGAATACACTCTCTCCAGAGTTTAGTAATCTGGTGATGACGTATTATTCACTGGATGAGGAATGGGACTTCAATGCTTTGATTGCCCATTGCGTTGTTAAGGAGGAAAAACTCAAGCTTGCTACTCCTACAACCCTCAAAGCAACTAAAAGGAAGGAAAAGATGAAGCACTTTAAGATCAAAGGTAGACAGTTCAAATCTTCTCCACATTCTGACGTTGGTCAATCTAGTGCTGGTAAAGGCCTTAGGGATATAAAGAAGCCAGCAATATAAGGCCTAAAAGGAAAGACTGTGACCTTCAGGTAACTCCTTAACTTATCAATTTATGAATCTAATTTGCGATAGTCACATTAAGTATTTGGTGGCTATATAGTGGAGCATCTGATCAAGGTGCTTCCCAAATGTAGTGGTTCATATTCAGGATAAAGCCAAATAAAAGGAAGTAAAAATTGATGGTTCACAGCAATAAAGAAGTAGAAATAATATTTTTGGGGAATGTATGTATTGAACCTTATTGTGAGGTTCATTTCGAATTTTTACGCGACATATTTTATATGTGACCTTTTGATCAATTTTTGGACAAAGAAAGTTGACGTTTTGTATTTAATGCTTTTGTTGTATAGTTGTTGTTTAATGCAAAACATAATGGTACAACTTTCTTGTCATATAGTTTATATAACGTGTCTTACCTCGAATTAGATATATGCTTCTTCGTATCTTTCCAAACAAGTTATAAAATGAAGAACTCTGATGAATGAAAAGTCATATATGGTGTGGCATAAAAGTTTAAGCCATATTTCCAGAGCTAGGGTTGAGAGAATGATCAAGGAAAGCATTTCTCAATTCTAGATTATGATGATTTGGGAACATGTGCTGACTGTTGAGGAGTGAGTTAACTAATAAAGATATTGAGGTCAACTCATGCTTTTGACTTGTTGAATCTAATACATAAAGATATTGGTAGACCTATACAGTTGCATTGTGCAATTCTAAATGTATTCTAACATTTGTTGATGATTATTCCCATTATAGTTATGTGTTCTTCTTAAAGACTGAAGGTTGAGAACTACTTGGAAAAATTCATTAAGATAGTCAGATTTGACTGTGGAGGAGAATATTATGGAAAACATGGTGTTTCAGAACTTGAAAAAAATCAGCTTGCCAAATATATGGAATCAGTTAGAATAGTGACTTAATTCACTATGCCAAGTAGTTTTGAGCAAAATGGTGTGTTGCCGAAAGACATAACTGCACCCTAAAGGACTTAAAGAAGTCGATGTAGAACAAGCCTATTCTACCTAATTATCTAGAAGTTTGGAAACTCAGCCTTGCACACATTCATGTATGGGGCTACCTTACTGAGGTAGTATAATCCTTATAAAGAAAAATTGCATGCTTGTTCTGCTCACTGCTATTTAGTAAGATATCTCGACCATTTTAAGGCTACAAGTTTTACTATAAAGAATGAGGAACTGAAATAGTGGAATCACAAACAACTAAGTTTTTGGAATACAATGTCTATGATGATGGTGGGTTCTTTGACCCTTCGAATAATAGCAGGGTGCATCCTACAGTTATAGTTAGATCTGGTGGATCTAGGTCTCTGTACAGTGCCTGTATAAGAACAGGAATCCATACATACACACACAGTTGTTCCTGGGGGTACAAGATCTAATACAGTTAAGTAAATCCACCAGAGTGAGACGACCTATTATCTCATCTAATTATATAGTCTATCAGATGAACAGGACTATGCTATTAGACATGTTACGGATCCAGTTAGTTTTACACAAGCTATTTCTGGACCCAATGCGGATGTGTGATTTGATGCAATGAATGACAAGATGCAATCCATGAAGCATAGTAAGGGTTGAGAGCCAGTTGATTTGCACCGGAACTGTAAACCCATCAATTGTAAATAAAGTTTTTAGACCTAAAGGATTTTGAGATAAAGTCCAGCGACTTATGGACTTGCCAATTGCCTGATGGTTCACTTAGGGAGAAAGGCTGACTTTAATGTTACTTTTTCTCCCGTATCCTGGTATAATACATTTTGACTGATTAAGGCAATTGTAGCTCATGATGATATAGAGTTACATAAGATAGCTATCAAAATTGCTTTCCTGAGTAACAACATTTATGAAGAGGTCTATATGGTACAACCTAAAGGATTTCAGGATCCAAATGGAACTAACATGGTTTGCGCATTATACAGATCAATATATGGTTTACATCAAACCTTCTGAAAGTAATACCTTACAGTTGATGAAGTTATGACCTCTTTTAACTTCATGGAAAATAAAATTAAAAGATGCTTGTACTATGAGGTCAAGGGAAGTAAAATTATCTTTATATTATTGCATATGGATGATATATTACTCACATCAAATTACTTGACTATGTTGTATAAGGTTAAGCAACTTTTAGTCAAGAACTTTGACATGAAAGACTTTAGCATATCATCTTTTGTCCTAAGTATTCAGATTCACTGGGACAGATCTCAACGCTCATTAGGCCTCTCATTGAATGCATACATTTAGTATGTGTTACAAAGGTTTAATACGGTTAACAGTAAACCTGTCATAACACCTATCTCTCATAGTGAGAGATAATTTTTGGCACAGTATCCAAAGAATAAAGTAAAGAGAGAAGTTATGAGTAATGTTTCGTATACTAGTACGGTTGATAGCCTGATGTATGCTTAGCTATGTACTAAGCAGGACATTGCATTAACTGTTGGACTGTTTGTTCAATATCTGGTTAATCCAGGGGTAGACTATTGGAATGCAGTCTAGCGAGTCTTAAGATACTTAAAGGAACTAAGGATTATATGTTGATATATATAGCACAGTCAACAGACTAAACCTCATAAGGAATTCAGATTCAGATTTAGCCATGTGTTCGGATGATCGAAAGTCCATTTAAGGTTACAGTTTTAAGTTTGCAGATGGTACAATGTCGTAGAAGTGTGTCAAGTAGACACGAGTAACTTCCTCGACTATGCATGTAAAGTGCATGCTATGGGACTGCTTCAGAGACAATTTAACTCAGAAACTTGATTTCTGAATTGTCTGTGATTGATACAATAGCTAGACCCATTTGGTTGTATTGTGGTAATCTTCCTGCTGTGTTGTTTAATAACAACAAAGAATATCACACTTAGCATTTAAGATCAATAATTTGGTCATAAAGGTGTTGAGTCAAAAAGGTGACATTAAGGTTTGGGGCATTTAAGGACTGAGGAAATGATAGTCGATCATTTAACTAAAAGACTTTTCCCACTTATGTTTGTGACACAAGTATACAGTATGAGAGTTTTGATGTTCTTAGACACTGGTAGTTAGGGGATCGTTGTGTTTGATCCATGTATATTTGTAAAATTGATGTATTATGACGATATGATGGTTCATTAATAAAGATAATCATCATTTATCTTTGGTAATATGTGTTATCGTATATTTTCATAATACATATAAAAGTCTTACGATTTGTGTCGATCTTAAGAATTTAAAGATCATTGAGCATATATGCAAATTTACCTTGTGCCTATGTCATTTAAACGTATACAGTTTTAAACGGATATCTATGAAGTTTGATATGACATAGGGGATATAAGTTTTTAATCCCATAAAAGTTCTCTAATGCAGTTTAGCATTCAGCTGAAGAACATAAAGGTTTTCTCTAATGCTATTTAGCGTTCTATGACAGAAAACAGGATTTCTCTAATGCATTTTAGCATATGCGATTTAGCATAAAGTTAGAGAAATCGATACTTACAAACGAAGGTGATAATTTAGATCATAAAGGTATCATCCTAGTTTGTCATACTTCATTTTCCCATTCATGTTAGTGAGGTATTAAGTATATGTGATTATATTGGATCTGTGTCGCACACGACACATAAATTTGATATTTTTCAGTATCGAAAACCTTGCAGGATGGAATGATAGACTTTCGTTATCTTTGGATCAAATGTTTTGTTTTTAAACCTAGTCGACTAATTCAATAGTGTGACTTAACCGAGCTTTTAAACTAGAGTCAAAACTGTAATTAATACTTGTCCAAGAGGGAGAATGTTAGACAATTTTGTCCTTTCTCATAAAGTTGGACAATATGTAATTGCATTTTACAGTTTTTAAATAACTTATCGGTTAAGTTACGTAATTTGATCCAAATAAAGATAATAAAGTCATCCAATAAATGATCTAAATCAATGGGTCAAAGTTCGTGTAAAATGGATCTCAATCAATACCGGACCTATATCGATCTTGTGATGGGAAAGCCCAAAATGGATGTTATATATAAAGGTTAAGGTCTCCTGCAGTTGCTTATATATTAATTGTAAGCATAAGGATTCTCTGACCCGTTTAGAAAACTTATGTTTTGAAAAAACCGTAGAAAAACATTACCTGAGTTCCGGTGAGTAGTTCCCGTAAAGACGGTGGTAGATTTGCATTTGTTTCGGCTTCAGAAAGCTCGTTTGAAGTTATGGAGATTGAAATCAGATATTTTTCACATTTCTTCATTTCTTGTCCTTTCATGTTTGATCTGAAATACGTAACTAAAGTACCGTTACGTATTACAGTCTCTCTATCATGTTATACGGACTCATTAGACTCATCACACTACACAGTCTACAGAAATGGAATTGAGAAAAGGAGGAGAATAAATCGGCAAGGAACAATGAATCGATTTTCTACAATAAAGATGAAGTGACATATCCACGAAAAGATGGCGTCAATGATTTGGTCTTTACTCCTCACTTTGAGGAATTTAAGATACAATTAAGCTTCAGACAACAAAAGACCTCAACTTTGAGGAATCTATCAATCTCGGCATCCTGTCGCTACAGCTCATGCTCAATTTCATCACCAGTGAGATATAACAAAGTAGAATCAACAGAAGATGATGCACGAGTATTGTCGAGGGATAAACCCAACCTAGTGGAGACTGATCTTGCATGCAAGAAAATGACAGATGACATCTGAGAATTATTCTCAAAAAAATCTTACTCCTCGATCCTCCCTCCATGCTACTCTCTCTCTCTCTTTAAATATATAGCCTGTTTGGAATGCTGTGAATTGAATTCAATCTTGAGATTGAATTCAATTCACTTGTTTGGAACAATAAGAAAGCCAAGGGTTCAATTCACACGTGGGTTTAATTCCCCCTTCCTTTGTAAATTCAATTCACGCTATAAATTGCGTGAATTGAACTCCAAAAGCTGCTTGCCCTTGGTTCCTGGCTTTCGTTGCTGTACACATATATATATATGTTGTTTCATGCATGTATCCTTACGAATGTTTTGTATGAGATGCCTGCATGCTGTGGTTTATTCTTACATTTGGTATCAGAGCTTTGTTGCCTCTGTCTTGCTATATAATCTGATGAAAACCACCAAAACCTTTGTCTCTGTTTTCCTCTGTTTTGGGTTGCGTTTTCTGTCGTATATATATATATATATATATATATATATATGTTGGAGGTTGTTTTTTGTCGACCCCTTAGACCTCTTTGAGATGCTAGAGTTTTTTTATCGTCATCCATGGTGCACGCGACGTTGTCAGGATCGTGAAGGAGGAGGAGGGACGACCACCGTGCGTGGAGCTTCGATGTTGTCCTTCGGGAAGCATCGTATGGTTGAGTTTTGGACGTCTCATATGGTTTGCGTCGTCCACGTCGTCCCAACACCGGCATCCGTGCTTGCTCCAGCGTCTTCTGGTGGTCTGAAGCGTCGGGGTGACCCGGCTGGAGGTTAAAGACGATAAATGTTTTCTTTTTTTCTTTTTTAAATTTAAATTATTATTAATATGAAGTTGGGCTTGGGCTACATCATATTGGGCTTAGGCTACTTCAGATCCAACTTTTAATCTTATGATTTTTATTATAAAATCATTTTTGGGTTTGATTAAAATTATTCCTTTTAATTATATATGTCTTATTATTAGCATTTAATTTTATGACATACATATAATAATTGTTTAATTTTGCACAAATTACATGTGATTAATTGCCAATTTTGTATGTATAAATTCATGATTATTATACATGCAAAAATTAGATTAATTATTTTGTGCATTATTATTTAATTTACTAATTGTTTAATTTTGCACAAATTACATGATTAATTGCAAATTTTGTGTGTAAATAAATTGACAGCATCTTGGTTATGATTTTGTGGCACTAATGCATGCTTTATTAGTTAATAACATTATTTTTTTGTCAGAGGTAAATATGTCATATGAAATAATTGAATTCAATTCTAATATTACTGGATTTGTTCCAAACAGTGTAATTGAATTCAATTATAATATTATTGGATTTGTTCCAAACAGTGTAAATTGAATTTAATCCCAACTTCATTAATGTAATTGAATTCAATTCATTAATGAATTCAATTCGAAGGTTTCCAAATAGCCTGTTAAAGATTATAAATTTTGCTTCCATTCAAAATATCTGCAACATTTTCACTACATTCAAATAAATTATAAATTAGTAATTGACAAATTTATTTTATATTGTGAATTGGTAATAAATTACACTTTTTATGTTAAATATGATTAAAATAAGATATCAAATGATTATTGGTAGATGTTCTTAACTTATTTGTCGTAAAAATATACTTTCTTCATTAATCACCTTTTTAAGTTCATTGTAATTAAAATCAAGTGATAGTTCTTCTTTTTTAATCCAAAAATTAATATGCTCAATATAATCAATATCTACTAAAATATATGTTCTTCTCTTATAAATAAATAATAGAAAAAATATAAAGTTAATAATAAAAATAAAAAATAAATCAATGAATACATGTTCTTTATACTCATATCATGAGTAATGTAAATAAGGTTATTGAGTCTTTAATTTTTCAAACAATTTTGTTTCTTTGTATGGATATCTTCAAAAACACTTCAATTACGTTCACAACTTAATGCAGAAGCTATTTGACTGAGTAATCTAATAACGAGTTTTCTCAATATTAAAGCACTTTTATCAAAAAATCTACATCACTCATGTTTATTTTAAATTAATAATTATGAGAAAATTGTATTGTCAATAAGTAAAGGATGAACTAAAAATATGAAAACTTACTAGGCTGTATTTTTTTTCATTATAAGTTCTCTCTTTATAGATGATCTAGCAAAAATGAATACCAAAAGTCAGAATCAACAATCGAATCAAAATACAACATTTATTCAAGTTACAATTCAAAATAAAAAGGTAAATGTATATATAGATACAAGAGCTACCATTTGTATAGCTACTAACACATTATTAAATAATTGGAAAAAAAATTAAATAAACCATTACAAATAAAAAATAACAGATGGAAGTATTAGGTATATTTAGTATGTAAGTTATTATAATAATATAATTATAGAAAATTATACATTTATAATACCATCAATATATAAACAAGAGTAAGGATTACCATTAATTTTAATAAATAACTTTCTTAAATTATATAATCCTTTTTGTCAATATCTACATTATATAACTCTAAAAAATCCAATATTCAATTCATTAAATCAAAAGCCTATTATTCTTAAAATCCCAATATATCATATCACTTATTATAAAACCTTACAACTTATAACTGAAAAGCTTAATCATTTACAATTTTTTCTTCATAATAATCTAACTTTACAAAATGAAATTGAAACACTAATTGAGAAAGTATGTAGCGAAAACCTACTAGATCTTTTTAAAAATACTAACAATCAATTAATTGAAATTAAATTAAAAGATCCTTTCAATGAAATAAATATGAAAAATAATATACCATACACACAACAAGATATAAAAGAATTTATTACTGAATATTCTGAATTATTAGAAAAATACTTAATCTCAGCTAGTACAATTAAACATTCAGCACCAGCTTTTTATGTTAATAATCACTCTGAACAAAAAAGAGGAAAAAGAATAATGGTAATAAACTATAAAGAATTAAATAAAGCAACAATAGGAGATGCTTATAAATTACCAAGAAAAGATTATAACCTTAATAAATTAAAAGGTCATAATTGGTTTACTAAATTAGATGCAAAATTAGGATACTGGCAATTAAGACTACATGAAAATACAAAACCACTAGCTGCCTTTACCTATCCACCACAAAAACACTATCAATAGAATATATTACTATTTGGATTAAAACAAGCCTCTGAAATTTATCAAAGATTTATGGATAATATTTTAGAAGGATTAGAAGAATTTTCATTAGCATATATAGATGATATAATTATCTTTTCAAATAAATCTAAAGATGGCCATTTACAAAAAGTCAAACAATTCTTGATCAAATGCTAACAACAAAGATTAATTTTAAGTAAAAAGAAAATCAAATTAGCTCAACCAAACATCGAATATTTAGGAATAAAATTTTTTAATAGATTTCTTAAATTACAACCCAATATTCTTGAACAATTATATCAATTTCCTGATACATTAAAAATGTAAAAGAAATTCAACGATTTTTTGGATTATTAAAATATATATTAGATCTAGGATTTTTACGTGATTTAGCAAACACACGAAAACAATTACAACTTAAATGTAGTACCAAACATCAATAGTCTTGGACTGACAAAGATACCAAAGCTGTTCAATCCTTAAAAAATTTTGTAAAACCTTACCAGCATTATATAATTATAATCTTAAGGATAAATTGATTGTACAAATTGACGCAAGTATGGATACATGGGCAGGATGCCTTTTGGCACAACCACCCAATTCAAGGAAACATCTTTTATGTAAATATATCAATGGGACTTTTATTTCCACTAAAAGTAAATATCCTATTTATAAAAAAGAAACACTTGCATGTATTAAAACTCTATGGAAGTGGAGGGTTAATTTATTACCTATTGAATTTCAAATTCAAACCGACTCAAAGTATTTAGGTGGATCAAGGAAGATTGATTAGATGACAACTTGAATTAAGTCAATATACTTTTCAAATTAATTATATAAAGTCTTCTATAAATAGTCGTGCAGACATCCTAACAAGAGAATGGAAGCAACCATATTAAGTCTCAAGGATTCACTCAGAAAAAAGGAAGCAAAACTGTTGAATATACAACAAAAAGTAAGTATTATAACTAAAGAAATAAGTCAATTAAGATCGACCATTACCCTTTTAGAAAAACAACAGGTTTCTGTTGAATCAGTCCCAATTATTCAGCTCATAGCTCCCCAACAAATAACCCAAACATCAATACCTCCCTTTTTTGAAACCATTTATTTAAAGTTTAAATACTACCCCTTTATCCCAAAAGAAACAAGACCAATGGACCTATGGCCGACATATACGACGAATGGCATAAAGCTGCTATTCACATCACAAACAAGCCATCTATAATTCACCGAAGTTAGCCAAATCAGTCTAAAGTTGAAAAAGCCTTAGCCACATTTAGAGAACCCTCTTTAAAACCTCAGTATAAACAAGCTTTTGAAAAACCATCAACCTCTTCTAACATGAATTTATTAGGAAAACCTATCAATCTTGATAAAATCAATGTTGTCCCTCCCCGAGCACTTAAAGATGAAATGAAGAAAATAACTTTCGAAGGTTTTTATGAATGTTTTCAAGCTCTACATGAATGGAATGAAGCCCAAAATTTTTGTCAATATTATCCACAAAATAGAGGTCGATATGGACTCAAAGCAATCATTTTTCCTGATGCTGATCATCTAACCACTTATCTCTTTTTCCACAATGGCCTTGTAGACACCATATACCTTACCACTTTACATACCCTTTCTAAGTTCCCAGCTGGATTCATTCTCGCCATCAAAAATTATAAAGAACGGATTGCAAAAAACTGAGAAGTATTTATCAAAGTATTCAGTACTTATCCCATCTTTAAACAAACTAAAAATTTGAACGAAATATAAGTGCAATTATCTCGCATTGCTTATATCCAAATTGGAATTAGCAATAGAATGTATCCACTTATAGACACACCACCAAATATATGAATTCAATTGGGATATAATCAACCAATTTAACCTAAATTGTATTGAAGGTGTTTATCAACTATATTTAAAGATCAATCTAGAGTCCTTGATCAAAATCAACTATCGAGGACCAAACATCATTATGACTTCAGCATACAAATAAGCCATTTCTGTTAGTAGTGTGCCCTAGGCCAATGGACATTTGTGATTCATGTATTAACATTATGATTTGTTAATAATATATT
>JANZLC010000006.1:16309793-16320347 GCA_026413385.1 Erythroxylum gracilipes | reverse complement strand
ATTCTGGGGTACACTATGCAATCCTTATCAACAAATCATTCAGATATCAAAGCCCTCATTAATACCATGTATATTTAGAATTGGATTGAACAAAACAATGTCAAACAATTGCATAACTTCATTGACCACTTCAGATTTTTCCCCTAATACACATAAGGCTTTCCATGCTAAATTTGATATGGTAATTGACTAAATTAAACAAAACTTCCTTATATAAAGTTGTTCTCCCATTTCTTAACTTTCTAATGACACCAAAATTATTTAATTTGGTTCAGTATAGGAAGAGATATACTCAAAATAGTTTACACGGTTCATAAGTTTCAGCATAATTCTTACCTCAAATTCTAACAAAAATTTTAAATTCTTAGAGACAGAATTTAAACTCCATTTCTTCATAACAGTAGTATCCCTATGAATCTAGTTTATGCCAAATCAAAAATCACCCAATTTGGATAACTACAGAGAAAGTTATGGTCAAAATACGAAAGTATGTTCGAGCTGTCAAGGGAGGGACCTCGCCGCGACGAGAACAAAAAGTGAAGTCACGACGTATAGTCCAGAAATAAGTTTTTCTCAGGAATTTTTTGCAACGGTCGCCGCAACGAGCTCAAGGGTGTCTCACGCGTCGCGACGTATAAAAAGGAATGAGTCGTGACGAGAACAAAAATAGAGGCTGCGACGTATGATCACGGAAACTCATCTTCCCTAGTTTTCCTCTTATCATTCTACCGTCATGCACTTCTATACCCAAAACAATCTCTAAACAAATCAGATTCAAGTTTACCAATCATACACCAAAAATCCAAAATTTCATATTCGCTTTCTCTCTCTACTGTAATTTCTCATTTTTCTGCGTTCCTCATGTTTATTCTCACATCAATTAACTCAAATAACATTCAAAACAATTCTTCTAACTCATTTTTAGCTCATCAATACACATACAATTCAAACATCCAGATTTACACTTAAACACCAAAATTCGATTCTCATACATGCAAATTCCAAGTTTTCTGCATTTTTCCCACATTCACAAATTCAACTCCTCTTCTAAGGCATTTAGCACATGCATTCACCGAAACTCTACTGCTTTACCTTCTCATGCATGTATTCATCTCTGACACTAGTCATCATCAAAATGACGGTTCAACAACAAGGATTCCAACACATTTTTTAAAAGCTCTATATTAACACCGAAACTACTCAACTTTCTCAATTCATGTATGAAGTCATTTTCAACCATCAAAACATCATTTACACAACATCCAAAAAAACAAACTTAAACACAACTTACTTGATTCAGCTATACTTCTCAGTAGTAAGAGTAACCCAGTTACACACAAAGATTCAATATTCGGTGATGGCCAAGGAACAAAGAAAGGATTCTCTGCTGAATGCTTTCGGTGGGTACCAAAAGCTACAGTAATCACATCCTAAACATAACATAAGCTACATGTTCAATTTGCATGTATTACATTTGTCATCCAAATAAATTTGCCACATATCGTCACACATACGATCCATTTGTCATATATATACATGTTGTCACATGTCACACTATAATTAGTCCACGTGTCACAATAGGATTGGTCCAAAATAAATATTTTTCTAAAATTCACCAAAAATTCTAAAATATCCTAAATATATCAAAATTGCCAGATCACATTTTAATCATATTTAACAACTCAATTGTACCCAGAAAATACCAATGAATGCATGTACAATCATATAAATGTGCAAAAATGTGCATGTCACAATTAATTATGCATGAAGAACATTTTTCCTAATTTCTCATAAATGCTCATAATTTACAATTCTAGCCCTAACATGGGTAATGGGATGTTACAAGGAGTGCATCGTTTGTCCTAAATGTATCATCTGTATAAGACGCTTCGTCTGTAATGACGTCACATCGTCTATAGAAGTGCATCGTCTGTCCTAAATGTATCGTCTGCATAAGTCACTTCGTCTGTGATGACATCATTTCGTCTGTAGGAATGCATCGTCTTAAGTTGACTTTGCATCATCTTAAATGTTGCTTTATCAGAAGTTGACTCTGGTTTCGTCTGTAAGTTTGATTTGTCTGCCTTCGTCTATTTGTCTGTTCTGTGACATTCGTCTGCCTTCGCTCTTTCGTCTGCTTTTTGGAATTCATCTGCCTTGTGGCATTCGTCTGCCTTTGTCCATTCGTCTGTTTTGTGGCATTTTTCTGTTTGGTGGCATTCGTCTGCCTTCTCTCTTTTGTCTACTTTGTGGCATTCGTCTGCCTTCTTCCATTCGTTTGTTCTGTGGCATTCGTCAGCATTCGCTCTTTCGTCAGCTTTATGACATTCCTCTGCCTTGTGACATTCATCTGCCTTCGTCCATTCGTCTGTTCTGTGGCATTCGTCTGCCTTTTGGCATTCGTTTGCCTTCGCTCTTTCTTCAGCTTTGTGGCATTCATCTGCCTTCGTCTATTCGTCTGTTCTGCGGCATTCATCTGCCTTCGCCCTTTTGTCAGCTTGGTGGCATTCGTCTGCCTTCGTTCATTCACCTGTTTGCTTGTAAAGTCCTCTTTTAAATTTGACAGCCTTAGTGAAGGTTATTCTAGATTGTCCCTAAAGTAGGATTCGTATAGTTAAGGGCAAGTATTGTTATCTATCAAAGGTCTCTGAATGTTGGGTTTCGAAAATGAGGCCTAATATATATGGCTTAAAACAAGAACTTAGAGCTTCGTATGATAGGCTAAGTGTATTTCCTTTATAAAATGGATTCTCTAAAGGCAAGGTTGACACTGTACTCTTTATTAAAATGTACAAACATGATATCATAATTGTTCAAATTTAAGTTGATGATGTTATTATTTATGATATTAATGACAATATATGTAATAATATCCTAACTTTATGATTAGGAACTTCAAGATGAGCATGACAGGAGAACTTAACTTCTTTCTTGGACTCCAAATCAAGAAAATGAAGGAAGGTATCTTTACAAATGAAGAAAATTACAGTAAAGAACTATTCAAGTACTTCAAAATGGGCCAAACCAAACCAAACTATTAAGGACACCTATTAGAAAGAATTAACCAAGTTCATCTTCTTACTAATACAAATTTTCTAACAAGAGGCATTTCAACAAACACCTAATATGCATCAACAAGCATCCCAACATCACAACCAAATTTCAAAATTGAACCGTCTAACACTAACATTTAAACCTTAATTCTTCTTATCCATTCACAAATTACTCAAACATACGAAACAAATCAAATAAACGAACAAATTTAATTAATACAAAACTCAATCGGCTTGCAATATACCTTATGAAATTGCAACAATGGTGGGATTAATGGATGAGCTTCCAACGCCAACAACACCGCGGATGACAAACCAAAAAAATCAAACCAGACCTGACGGTAGGGGGGAGGCTCTCGGGTTTGTTTTAAGCTACACAAAATAACACCAAACGATGTCGTTTTGTTTAAGTTGATAACGTTCAACCGTAAGGAGACAATGACATATTGGTTTAAAATTTACTGACAAAATTTTCCGTCGCTAATATTCCGTCAGAAATGTCAATGCTTCATTTTTCGCCACCAATTCCTGTCTTATTTGCTAACGGTATTGTTCCATCGCTAAATTAAATTTTCTCCACATATTTACCAACCGACAAGTAGATATCGTCGATAATTTTCAACGGTTTATTTTCTGTCATTTTTCCGTCATCAATTCCTTATTTTTTTGTAGTGTAGCTTCGAATAAGATTATATTGAAGCCAAAATTTCTAGTGACAAAATTATCTATTCTCATTACTCTTTCTTACCCTATTTCACATACAATAATACGACTTTGTTTTATTATTAAAATTATTTCATATTATGCGTGCAACATAGTTGGAGCAAAACGAAATAGACGATTTGAACCCAAATTTTCATACTACTACTTTTAGAAGTTATCCGTTGAAATGAAACACGTGCCAAACTGTACTTGGACGTGTATATTGTTTCGTGCAAAGAATGAGGAGCAAACTAAAAACGACACAAGAGATCCTAGCTAGTTGTCAGAAACGACGGACGTTGACACGAGAAAATCTCATGGCCGAGGCGCACCTACCTTACTCTGACACGCAACTCTCACACGCCTTCCTCCCTCGTTCCGTGTCTATTTCTACTCTTGCCCTCTTTCTCAATTTCTCCATGTTCTCTCTCTTTCGTTTCGTTTGGTAAGTCCAGTTAAAACTCTGGCGTTCTCTTTTGACTTACTGAATTCGACGATCTGGAACTTTCAGAGCTTGCTTTAACTTAATTTTCTGCGACTTTACGGACCTGTGTTGAAATTATGGAAATCAATATCTTAAAACAGTGATTACTTTATGAAGCTAATGTAATGTTTGCTTTTCTAATAATAAGTTCAGAGAGGTTTCGTTATTGATGGCTTTATGCGGAAGTGGGTTTACTCCAACTTCAAAACGAGTTGAAGTATGGTACTTGAGAGGAAGCTCAGTGACAAGACTACCTGGACGTAGCCCCATGTGTCGCCAACGCAAAATCGTGAATTATTTTCGGGGAAATTCCATGAGAGTCATATGTTTGTCATCAGAAGGCAATGCTCAGAGTGCTTCAATAGATTCCATTGAAGAAGAATCAGGGCACGTGATTAGGTTCAAGAAGTCTGATTTCAAGATGATTGATCGTGCTAGTGTTGGTCTTGGCGGTCGGGTATGATGTACTCAACCTTGCTTGTCCCGTGCAATTGTGTCAGCCTTGGCTGGTTAATGTTTACTTTGGCATGACTAAATTCGGCCTTCTTTAGGCAGATGAGGTGATTTTTGAAGCCATTGTCAAGGACCCAAATAGGTTAGTGTTTCACTTATTTAGTAATGGCATACCTTTGATAGGTAGTGGCTTAATTCATAGCATCATGGAATTGCAGCCATTTGTACAACACAAGAGTTGTGCTTCGACAACTTATAAGTGTACAGGCTCAACGTAGAGGAAAAAGGGCAATAGAGGTTTGTGGACTTAGTTATTAATAACTTGGCATTTTGTATTTATTTTGGATAACTTCTAATTAGTGTGTCTTATAGGTCTTGAAGAGGCTGGTTCACCGTAAACTTATGTACTATTCCTATTCGATGCAAGTTCATGGTTACATATCTTCACCAAGTGATGCCCAAAACTCATTTGTCCTGGTCCATGGGGTAGGTCCTTCTCCTTGTTAGGTGCTTTTTACTGTGTGATCATGTAGGGAACTATAGAAGCCTTTAATTTCTTTAATAGCTACAAAGTTTACTTACAAAAATTTAAAAAAAAAAGCATTTCTTTTTCATTATTCAACTGATTTAGTTCCTATTTTCTGCTCATTGATTTCTTATGTTGTCTGCATTTTCAAAATTTTCTGTTACAAATGTTGAGGATGTCAGAGAAGATCACTGATTGTTTAACTTATCCTTTCTTTTTGGAAGTATCATGGTAGCTTTTCTTTAAGACATTGGCTTCAACAGTCGAATTGGCTTCCTACCTTGGAGACCACTCTTGCATTAGACGAAGAATCTGTTAGGAAGGTGGGAGATGACTCGGTTGGAGGACCTGCAGTCTCTCGGCAATTGCGGATCACACGCATATTGATGAGGGATCTCTTGATTGGAGTATGTATTTCTGCTTTTGTTCCTTACTAAGACACATACTTGTTTTTTACGGTTAATATTTTGACTGGTGATGCTGTTTACATCAGGTGAATTATTTGCATAGTCATGGACTAGCTCATACAGAGTTGAGGCTGGAAAATGTGCATATTAGCCCGGTGGATAGACATATTAAGGTAAAAACAGACGTTCTCTAGACTAGGTCACTATTTCCAACCTGGACAAGATTAATTGGTACACATGAATAATCTGTAAGCTAGAAAAATTACTCTAGATCTAGAAGTGTGCTTGTTTTGTGTCTTTGAAATCTTGATGAGCTTTCTGTGTTTGTTTCAACAGTTATATAACAACAATAAGATGAAACTTTTCCATGGATCCATTTAAATGATAAGTTTTATCCTGACTCCTCCTTGTGAAATGTATCTTATGCTCATTTTATAATGTTCTAATGTTGAATTGTCTTATGCAAAAAAATTCCAGTCTTTGTGGATATTTGAGAAATTACTATAACTCCTCTATTACCTAATGTATAATTATTTTGATTTTTTAGGTAGGCATACTAGGGAATGCTTCTGACTTCTACGAGGATGGTGCAAATAGCAGTAAAGCAGACAACAGCTTGGACAGGCGAAAGATGATGATTGCATTTGACATAAGGTGTGATAAAGGACTGTCTATATTGCATCTAAAATTTTATCACTATATCTTTCTAAAGCTCATTTAGTGCACACATGTTGCAAAGATGTGTTGGATTCATAATGGCAAAAATGGTGTTGCGGGAACTCATGGATCCAGTGATCTTTATGAGGTTCAAATCATTTCTCAACAAGGTATAAGATGGCAGATCTTGTTGTTTTTTCATGAAACTATCTAGAAGCTAAGTGAAGCTTTAAAAAGTTCTTGCCTTAGATAGAGTTTATGATTCTTCTGTCTGCATTGAATCACATTCCACAAAATGAAACTTTAACCTTTGTCTCTGTTTCTTCCTCAGAGGTCTTCCTTCACAAACTGATATCCTAAAAGAAAGTCATTAGTTTCTCTAGTGATTGGCTAGCTGGCTCTATTGCTTGGTTTCAACAAGATAGGCATTGTTCTTATCTAATAATATTTACAATAATGAAGTAATTTAGGATTGGCTAAAAGTAAGGGATGATAGATAAGGAAATTCGTTATCATGCTTCTGCAGTGACAATAACTGATGGAATATATATAGCATTAACAAGGTTGAGTTTCCTGATTAGCATATAGTAGTCTACTTTTATGGTGGCAGCGTTTCTCTAATTAAAAATAAAAACTTATGGGTAGGTTCACTTTGCATCTTATAGAGGAAGATCAGTCCATTTTGTGCAATCATAAGACAAAATGAAAAGGCAAATAATAAAATGATGACTAGCAATTAATTATACAAATTGTCCTCTCATTTTGTTTCTCCTATTGATTTAAAGTTGTCATATTGTTTATGAAGTGCGTTTTCAAACTTGGCAACTATTTGTGAGTGTAGGGAAATGATCCTTCATGCCTGCGTGAATTTCTATTGTCAATCCTAAGTAGGAATTCTCCTCATGGAAATATCGGACTCCAGGTATCTCTAAGTGCAATTATTTATTGTTCAAGTTACTTGGTTCTTAGTGTATGGACGCCTTTTGATGATCATTCTTCTTGTAGATGCTTGATCGCAATTGGGGAGCAGGTTGGAACCTTCTATCTTTGCTTCTTGCAACTAAGCCCTGCAAAAGAATAAGGTGTTAAGCGAAATTTGTGTGTTAGATAACTTTCTTTAATTGTGCTGTTTGTTCGATGCATTAAATAATTCAATGCATCTCTTTAAGGGATGATGGAAATATAATAATTGTTATATACTTGTGATCTGAAGTTGTTTGGATGCTCTTCGACACCCTTTCCTGTGTGGACCAAGATGGCGAGTAGCCCCATCTATGAATGGCATTTTATGGGGTCTAGGTTCAACTACAGTGCGAATTGCAGAAGAATACATATACCATCAACCCCAGGTATCTTACCTTTCCAGCAAGGTTTTTTATGGTCATTAAGACGTTCCATTTGATTTGCTAAAACTTTGATTTGCATATCTATACTTAAAAATTTCGTAACAAGTTGAAAAGTACAAGTATAAAGATTTGGTCTTTGAAGTGGTCATTCAGTGGAAATTTTTTATGGGCTTATGAGTTGGTTCCCCTGTTAATTGAGTTCAAATATTCTAACTTGGAGGCCAGTGTTGTTAAGTTCAATTCCTCAATATTCTTGTCCTGTTTCATCTGTCCTTTCTAAGGTTAGGGCATTTTAAACCATGAATCTTGATTGTTCAGCATAACTTTATCATTTGCTCGAAAAATGCTCTAGCTTTGTATTAATATTCCTAGTACGTGTGCAATGGTACAATTGACCTTAGTTGCTTTTGTTTTTAGAGTTTAGCCTGAATTTCAATTTCGTTCTACCACATACTAGAGCTGTTAATTACAGTGATAACTTCTATTTTGCTTTAGCTTGACTATGTAGACTAACTTTGTGTGGATCTTTTAGCGTAATAGGCTTGCTTATTTCATTGAGTTGATGGAGATGCTGAATCCTCATTCAAGGCCAAGGGTAAGCCATTTTTAACCTTGTTCTTGGATCGTTATTCTCTTTTCCTAATTATGAAGTTTCTTCATCTATTTTATTGTTCTGTCTGATTATTTAACTTCTATTAAACTATCAATCTGATGATTCATATAGAAACAGGTAACAACATTAGTGTCCTAATTGAAAGGAAGTAGAAGACTCTGCACCTTTCTTTTGTTTGTTTTGTTCATTAATGTCATACACGTGCAATTCTAATTGATAAATAATAAATTTAATCATCAGTGGGAGATTTCCTAAGATAGTCTTTCATATTTATGTTTCAATTTGTTGTTCAGAGCTGGTTGGAGTTGCTTCCAGGAAAATGGCGGTTATTGTATTGTACTGGGAGACACATAGGATTAACCCTTCGCCAGCCTCCTGCCCGAGTTCTCATTGGTGCTGTTAATCTTACTGTATCCAGGCCAACAAAACCAAATGCGAATCTCGCTTTTGAGTCAGATATTGGCTTCACAATCATAATTGGTCAAGATTGGCCCCATAACAAGAATGGCATGACTGGAAAAATGAATGTGAACACTTCTTTCAGAATAACTTCTGGAAGACGGTTGTATCTTAAGGAAGAAAAGATGATAGGAAAGTTCTCCTTCGGCCAGTCAAGTAATATGGACTCATTGGCTCAAAAACTATCTGGTAAAAAGTGGAGGAAAGTAGTCCCCTTCAAGGAGTTCCCATCAAGCCTGCCAGTGGCCAGGCTTGTGTCTGGTGATATTGAGCTGACAATGAGTCTGGGTGATCAACTGAATCAGAACATTGTCACATTAGAAAACATAGTTCAAGAAATTCGTACGCAAGTGCCTACTGAAATTTTTGATTTGTCAAAACTTGTTTGTGGAACGTATGTTGACTCACGTCTGCTAGTCCTTAGGGGGGTGAGTGGATCGGCTCTTTTATTCACAAGGTCTTTGTGTTGATAGAAGGAACTTCTATTGGTAGTCATTGTCGATAAGGTGATATACTTGAACTATTTTGCACTCATTGTATCAACAAAAACAGTTGTTTTCTATGATTGAAAGGAAAATGAGATGGCTTTACATTGAGACATTACCCTAAGAGTAAAACAAGTCTTATATGAATTGGACAATCATCACTGTTTTTCAGGATACAGTTGGCCTTTTGAGATGTGAGGTTCAATTTTATTACGGTCTCATAATCATCCACATTTACAATGTTGGGCCACCAATGGGTGCCTATAGTTCGAGGTCCTTGATATTCATTCTTTAGAATGAATGAGGTGTTAAATATTTTACATTTCTTTCAGAGTAAAGTAAGCCGTATAAAGTTTGGTGAATTCTCTATTAAAGTGCGTTTTGAGTGGAATTAGAGCTGATTGTAGTCTTCCTTTGATAAACAATTGTAGTTCTAAAAGAACAATCTTTGTCAAGTGTAACAACGATTAAATTACCAACTACTAATACTTTAATTAGGGAATGCTTCTGACTTCTATGAGGATGGTGCAAATAGCAGTAAACCAGACAACAGCATGGACAGGCGAAAAATGATAGACTGCATTTGACATGAGGCGTGATAAAGGACCAAGTCTATATACTGCATCTAAACTTTTATCAGTCTATTATCTTTCTAAACCAGAAGCTTAATGCGATATTATCAAGGTAACTTGTGGGGATTAAAATTGTTAAAATTTTAATTCTAATGAGTTTAGTTAGGCTCTGATTTGAATTTTAATAATTTTCAAGTCGTTGTCTGATTCTTCTTATTATGAATAGTAGATAAAGCAGGAGCATCACTTTCTAGATAAAATGGTGATAGTCTATTCTTCTTTCTAATTCGTAATCTTTAGCCATGGTCAACGAAGGGAAACGGAGTAGGCACACCACAATAACATCCATTTGTCCTCCCCATCCTGAATAATAATTTCTTAACAAACTCTATTGATATTTGACTCGTAAGCAGATATACATTGGTTTTAAACAATGTTATGATTGAGAAATCATTGACGAGTCTGATGAATATGCAGCATTCCATTCATTTAGAGAGCAAAAGTTGATGCACAAATTCCTTAATCACCATGGGTCTGGCTTCTACTATTGGAATTTAATGCATTAATAACCCTGTGTTATTCAAAAGTTGCTAAAAAAATCCTGACATATAAAAATTAGCAAAAAAAACCTTGAGTTGAATTTTTTTTAACTCACCGTCCCTTAAGTAAATCTGGTCAACGAATGGACTTCAGAAGTCTATTTTGCCCTTACACTTAATTTATGTTTATAGATTGATTTTTTTAATTGTATTGTTCTTCTCTCTGCATAAACGCTCCAACCTCTTCTTCTCTTCCTC
>JANZLC010000006.1:16258108-16272642 GCA_026413385.1 Erythroxylum gracilipes | reverse complement strand
GCATATAAGGTTGGGCCATATTTCTAAAGATAGAGTTAAGAGGTTGGTTAAGGATAATATTCTTTCGACTCTAGATTATGATGATCTGAAAATATATGTTGACTATTGTAGGGGAAAGTTGACTAAAATAAAGAAAAAGGAATTAACTCATACTTCTGGCTTATTAGAACTCATACATACATATATATGTGAACCTTTTACAATTACATTGTGTAATTCAAGACATTTTTAGACATTTATTGATGACTATTCATGTTATGGATATGTGCTCTTGTTTAAAGAAAAGTTTGAAGTTGTTGAGAAATTTAAGTTCTTTAAGAATGAAGTTGAGAATCAATTAGGAAGGTCAATTACGATTGTTAGATATTATCATGGAGGTGAATATTATGGTAGGAATGGGGTTTAGGACAAGAAAAAGGTTCGCTTGCCAAATATTTAGAATCATGTAGAATAGTGTTAGTTCACTATATCAGATAGTCCTGAGTAAAATGGTGTGTTCGAAAGACAAAATCGCTTATGATGAGGTCAATACAAAGCAAGACTAATTTACTTGATTATCTTTAGGGTAATGTTATAAAGACTGCCTTATGTATACTTAATAGAGTCCCAAATAAATCAATTTAAAAATTGCCTTTTAAAATTTTGAAGGGGTGGAAGCCTAGCCTCACTCATCTTCCGGTAAGGGGTTATCCTTTTGAGCTACATTTGTATTATCCTTATGAAGATAAGTTGCATTCTCATTCCAATCATTGTTATTTTGTTGGATATCTCGACCATTTTAAAGGATACATATTTTACTGTAAATATAGAGGCTTAAGAATAGTGGAATCGCAAATAACTAAGTTTTTGAAGTTTAATGTTTGTGATAAAGGTGGTCCATCTCATCTTGATTAGGGTGGTCATTCTCATCCTTCAGATGATAGAAGGATGTATATTACAGTTATTCCATATTCATCACTCATGTAATTAAAACTAGTGGATTAAAGTCTCAGTACCATACCAATATAGGGACAGGAAACTATACCTGTACAAATTGAGGTTCCTGAGGTATAAGAGCATAATAGAATAGTTCAATTAAAAAGATCCACCATAGTGAGTAGACTTTCTATCTCATTTGATTTCATTGTCTATTTAAGTGAACAAGACTATGATATTAGATATATAGTAGATATAGTTACTTTTACATAAGTTATTTCCGAACCTCATGTCGATTTGTGGTAAGATACAATCTATCAAGCATAATAAGGTATGGTAGCTTGTAGATTTGCCTCATAACTGTAAACTTATCTGATGTAACTGAATTTATGAGACCAAAAAGGACTCTCAGGGAAAAGTTGAGCGGTTTAAAGATCAGTTAGTTTCCAGAGGGGTTCATTTAGAGAGAAATGATCAAATTTGATGTTACTTTTTCTCTTGTATCTTCTAAGGATGCATTTAGAATGATTATGGCAATAGTGTATCATTATGATATAGAGCTATATTAGATGAATGTCAAAAAAATTTCCTAAATGGGGACCTTTATGAAAAGGTCTATATGGAATAACCTGAAGGATTTTAAGATCATGATAAAGTTGACATGGTCTGTAAACTGAGCAAATCCATCTATGATTTGAAACAAGCCTCTAGACAATAGTACCTAAAGTTTGATAAGGTTATTACCCCATTTGGCTTTGCGAAAAATAAAGTTGAAAGATGCTTGTATTACAAGGTTAGGGGGAGCAAAGTTGTCTTCCTACTTTTATATGTGGATAATATCTTACTTATATCAAATGACTTGACTATATTGCATGAGCTTAAACAAATTTTGACCAAGCATTTTGGTAAAAAGGACCTTAGTGAGACATATTTTATCTTAGGTGTTTATATTCACCGGAATAGATCTTAAAACTTTTTGCCATAATGTCCATATAATAATACAGAGAAAGAGGCTATGAAGAATATCTCTTATTTTAGTGCAATTGGTAGTTTGATGTACGCTCAGGTGTGCACTAAACTTGACATTGCATCTGTTGTTGGGTTGTTGTGTAGATATCTTGCCAACTTAGGATAGACCACTAGTCTATAGTTTAACGAGTTTTGAGATATCTGAAGGGAACTAAAGATTATATGTTGATATTTAAGAAAGTCAACATTCTAAACCTCATAAGTTATATGGATTCATATTTTACTATATGCTTAGATGATAGTAAGTCTTTATTAGGGTACATTTTTATGTTAGCAGATGGTCTTGTATTGTAGAAGAGTGTCAAGCAGATGCTGGTAACTTCCTCGACTATGTTTGTAGAATTTGTGCTATATAATAGGGCTGCTTTATAGGCAGTTTGGCTCAAGAACTTGATTTCTAAGTTATCTGTGGTTGATTCAATTATTAAACCCATTTGATTATATTTTGATAATCTTTCTGCTATATTATTCAGTAACAACAGCAAGAATATTACAGGATTTAAGAATTTGAAGGTCAAATATTTGACCACAAAAGAATTATTCATAAAGGTGACATTGAGGCAGAGCATTTAGAGATTGAGTACATACTTGCTGATCCCTTTACCAAAGGACTTCCTTTAGTTATTTTTTAGAGATATGTATATAGTATGAGTCTACTAAGTTCCTTAGACACTGTTAGTTAGGGGTCATTGTATTTGCTCTAGATACATTTGTACAAATTTCATGTATTATGATTGTATAATTTTATATATATTGATGATCGTCATTTTATTTTCAGTCATACAGTTTGTTGTACATTGTCATGATACAGGTGAAAGGAGCATATGACTTTAGGACACATACAGATGCATACATAAATATGGATTTGATTAGACATAAGGGGATATAAGTATGAATCCCATAAGAGTTTTCTCTAATATGATTTTGCATACAGTGAGAGAAAAAAATCTTTGATGCGGTTTAGCATAAAGTTTGAAGAAATTGAGACCGATAAATAAAACAATGATACATTTTAAATCATACAAGTATCAATGTAGTTTGTCACACTTCATTTCTCATTCATGATAGTAAGGTATTAGATATGCACAATTTGTATTGGATCTGTGTCAAGTATGAAAAATACATTGATATTTTTCATTATTGAAAGCCTAAAGAGATTAAATGATGGAGTTTTATTATCTTTAGATCAAATGTTTAAATTAGTTGACCTTTATGTTGATTTTCTTAACCACTTTTACTATTTTTATTGTTGTTACAACTACTGTAATTAATATTTGTATAAGAGGGAGAATGTGAGTGATTTTTAATTGGGCAATTATTAATTACAAGTTTTATAAAATTAAGGTTAATAAAATCAATTTTGATCTAGATTAAAGATAATAAGGAAGCCCAATAAAGGATTTGGTCAAATGAGTTGAATTCTAATGAGGAAAATAAGCCTTAATCAGTATGGGTCAATGACTTATTGGGTATGTGATAGAGAGACCTAATAAGGATATTATAAATAGCTGCTAAGGTCTTCTACTGTTTATTTAAGCAAGTTCATGGATGTACAATTTCTCTAATACGTTAAGAGGCTTATATATTAAGAAAGGCATAGAAAAACGTTAACAATATAAGGATATAAAACTTTCATAAAGGTTAATTGAAAATTTGAGAAGTTTGTTCGAGCAGTTTAGCAGTTTATTTCAATGGATAGCAAAACATGTATTTTTTCACATTTCTCTGTTAATACAAGTTCATAGTTGATGTTGGGTCTATAATTAAAGTTTGTGTTATGACTAATAAATAGGATTCACGGAGGAAGAATTCTAATTTTAAACTACCTGCTATGTTGGATGAAATAAAAACAAATGATGGTATTTCTAAAAAAGCCTCTACATTGGTGACATTTACAAATGATGGTGGTAAGGTTTTTAATATTTTTACACTTATTTCTAATAGTGTATGGGTAATTGATTTTAGTGTTGCACATCATGATATTTAATTCTAGACAAATCTCATATCTTACGTCATCACCTTGAAGTTTTGTGATTACCACTAATGGTAATCAAGCCCCAATTATTGGGGAAGGCTTTTTAATCCTTTCTAATACCTTAAATCTAAATTATGATTTGGTTGTCTCATCCTCAAATTTTAATCTTGTGTCTGTTTCTTAAATAATAACCACATCCTTAAGTTATATCGTAATTTTTTAGCCTAATTTCTATGTGTTTAAGGACATCCAAACAAAGTAGATGATTAGTTATAGTGTTAGGCGAGCAAGTTGCACTACTTGGACATAATTTGAAAGAATTTTGAAGAATTATGCTAGGTTTTTACAGTGGATAGCTATAAGTAGGAGAAGATTTGGCTATGATATTGACGTCTTAGTCATGCTTCCATTGATTGTTTAAAAAGATTATTTCCTATTTTATTTGAAAACATTGATGTTTCTACCTTTTAATGTGAGATTTAGGTTCATTTCTATTAAGTTTAAATAAAAGTCCTCATCCTTTTATGGTTATATATTCATATGTTTGGGGACCATCCAAAAATCTAACTTTGGTTATACCACGATGATTTGTGACATGTATTAATGATTGTACCAAAATAACTTGGTTATGCTTAATGAAGTTTAAAAATGAAGTGAATTTACTATTTAAAATGCATTCCAAGCTCTTAGTGATGTTGCAGTTACTCCATCTATTCTTAATTTATCTACTCATGTTTTTGGTTTTATAGTGTTTGTACATCTTCATAAGTATTAGTGAAGCAAATTAGATCCTCGAGCTTTAAAATGTGTTTTCTTAGGTTATGACATTTATCAGAAAGTTTACATATGTTATCATCCTCTAACTTAAATAATGTTCATAACATTGGATGTACTTTTCATGAAAACTTAATGTACTTTTCCTTTGAGTTTAAATTACAAGAAAAGTACCAAATGGAGATTTAGATTCTAGATTATCAAATTGTTGATCAGATTTTTAAGGAAAGCAATGAAAACAAAAATTAAAAAATGTGTGATTATCAGTCATCTAAGTCCCTCAGTGACATCAGTCATCTAATTAAAGACTCTAAGTCCCTCAGTGACAACTCTTGGCCACTTACTAATATACGACATCAGTCATTTAATGAGGTTGTTCCTAATATATTACCTAAGCCTCCTAGAAAAGAACTATTAGAATGTCTAACAAAATATATTCCTAAACTCAAATAACATCTATAAATTTATAGCAAAGTTAAATATCCTATGAGTCATTTTGTTTCTAACCATAATTTGTATAGTTATTCTTAACAATGTGTAGGAAGCCTTAATTAATCTAAGGTGGAAATTCACATTTTTAGGTGATAATATTGATAAGTGGAGAAGAAATAAACATAATATTGTTGCTCACTCTAATGCAGAAGTTGAATTTAGTGATATGACATTAGGACTTTATCCAACCTTAAGGTTGACATTATTTTTTGCAAGATTTAAGTTATTCATCAAGGTAACCAATTTGGATGTATTGTGAGAATAAAGTTGCATATGACATCACCCATAATCCAATTCAATATGATCAAACGTAATATATTAAATTAGACACATTCCGTATTAAGGAGAAATTAGGTATAAAGATTGTGAAACTGCCTAAAATTTAATAAAAGTATCAATTAGCTAGTATTCTTGCTAAGGTGGTCTCCACGAGTGTTGGCCCCTGAATTTTTTTATTAAGCCTGATTTAAATAAATTTTGAGGCCTTGCTAGATTAATTATTTTATTTGGAGTTGATTATTATGTTAATGTTAGTAAGATTTTAGGAAGGGAAAAATGGACATTACACACTCATTAAGGGTAGGATTGGAAGATGAAAATGTGGTCTTGCATTTAAGAGAAGGAAAAACGTGAATTGAGGGAGAAGAATGAAAGCAGAAGAGTGAAAGAAGTGAGCATCGTGAAGAAGAGAGAAAAGAAAGAAAATCAATTAGGGTTTCAACCTTTCTTAACTTTTGAGAGAGAATTTGAGGTGGTTTAAGAAGAGAAAAAAGTAGAGGAAGAGAAGAGCTTTCATTAGAGCCAAGAAACTCTTCATTTGGTGAAGATTCAAGGTAAGGTCATATTTAATCTTTTGGATTTTTGGAAGGATTTTAGTTCATGGAGTTTAGAAAATACTTGGGTTTAAGTATTCTAGAATCAATTTTAGTGATTTTGCATTGTGAGAATTTCAATTGGATTCCTATTGAATGGGGTTTTGCCCTTATTGAAGGAAATCAAGAAAGGCAAGAGGAACAAGAGGAGAGGCATCTTAAGCAATCATTAAGCAAGGAAATCAAGGTGGGTATATGCTTATAATAGAGTAAATAAGCCAATAATATTTTCTTTGAATCAAGGAAGTTTAATGATTTCAATTGCATCATAAATGTTGCATTTATTGCTTCTTGAATAAATTGAGAAATTACTACGTGTTTGGTATATGAATTGTGTGTGATTTATGAAATGAAAAATGGAAATGATTTTGAAAGGATATTAAGTATGAAATCAAGTTTCAAAAATGTGCCATTTTGGGCAATAAGTTTACAAGTTATGAAATACATGTTATGTGGGTTTGGTTTGGTCCATTCTGTATGTCAAGTGCACTTCGACTCAAGGCTTCTCCGACCTACCCGCTAATGGCACGGAGCTCCTTCAAGGACTCCCTCATGTTTACGACTACACAAAACCACTATGTAGGATTGTGTTAGTTCGTTCTGTTCACGACTACACAGGACCATTATATAGGAATGTGTTAGTTCGTTCTATTTATAGACCACCCAAACCATTTTGATGTGTTTATGTGCTCATGATATGTTGAGAAGATTGATGCATACATGATTTGCATTATTGTGAATTTGATTGAGAATTGGGAAATATGTGTTTCATGATTCAATGTGAGTTTTACAATGGTTTTGCTTATTACAGATTATAAAACTGTTACCCACGAGCTTTAAGCTCACCCCCCATTCCTTCCAATTTTTAGGTGATGAGCAAGATATCGAGTGATCGAGTAGGCCAAGGCATCACTCCAATTTGCATATTTTGTTTTTAAAGCTAGATTATGTAAAACAAGACTTTAGTCGAATTTTGAGCAATTATTGTTCTTGTAAAGTTTATATTTTTGGTTTATGATGTAAGGTGGCTCTAAATGCCTACTAAAGCATTGTAAAACTCTTATCTTTTGAAGTTAATGAAATATATATACATTATGTTTTTCTCATGACTTCCCAAGTCTTTACATTGCAATTTCAAGCTTTTCATAGGGGTAGGAATTGTGTTGTGACTTCAGGGGAAAATTTGGAATAATCTAAGTAGATCTAGCCAAAGTTGTCTTCTTGAAATTTGTATCTTGTCTTTCTAGCTTTTCACTGATATAAAGAATGCAATTTTTGGATATCGGAGTTGAGAGATATGACCATTATAAGTTGGTAATGTTGCATAGGATGTATATCAGGACAACTATAGTAAATGATGAGATGTAGTTGAATGTGATGAATCAAATGAGTTGAGAATTGAGACTTTTATAAGATCAATTTGGTGGTTGAATTGTTAAGAAGTGGTATTGCACTAGAAGAAGTGAATTTGAGAAGATTATGAGTGAAAATGATATTAGAATGGATGTAGGAACCATTAGAGAGGCTTTGGAGGGAGTTTGGTATCACCTATGTCCGTTAGACGGACTTTAGGTCCATTAAGCTGAACTTTTCGGGCTTGTGAGTGTTAAGTCAAAATGACTTCATGTCTAATAATTTGGTAAAAATCAAATAATAATAATATTAGAAAGTGAGATGGAAGCAGAAACTAAGATGGAAGCTGAAATGAAAGTATGACGAAGCGGAAGCGAAAGTAAGACGAAGCGGAAGCGAAAGTAAGACAAAGCGGAAGAAAAAGTGAGACGAAAGAAACTTAAGATGAAGCGAAAGAAAGTAAGACGAAGCAGAAGAAAAAGTAAGACGAAGCAGAAGCAAAACTAAGACGGAAGCGATACGAAGACAAAGACCCGATACTACATTGGATGGTTAATTAGTTTGAGTTAGTTACAAAACTCAACTGAATAACCGTTTCTTCAAAGATCAAGAAACAAGAAGAAAGAAGAGGTTATCAAGAAGCAGTTGAAGATGAAGGCTATAAATACAAGTCGGAGTCGAAGACTGAAAAAGTTAGAGATTTTAAAGTTAGTGATTTTAAAGTTAGTGATTTTAAAGTTAGCAAAAAAGCTTAGCAATTTGAGATAGTGATCTTAAGTATTCATTGTACGAAACACTAGAGCTATCATTTTCTGTAACAAAGTTCGCAATATCTTTCTGTAAGAGAAAAGAAAAGCTGAGAGCCTGAAGAGGCTAAGTGAGAAAAATAATACTTGTTGTAAGAGACCTGAAGAGGCTCTGTGAAAAGAATACTTATACTTTTGAGAAGAATAGTGAAATTTTAGAAAGGATTCTGAGGACTGGACGTAGCCAACAGTTTGGGGTGAACCAGGATAAAATTATTGTGTCTACTCTCTAACTCTCTACTTTTAATTTCTATTGTTTTATACAAGTACTTAGAAGTTAATTGCAATAAATTGTGATTTTTACTCAATAGTTTTGGAAAAGCAAGTTTTCAAAGAAATATAAAAGGGGATTATATTTAAAAAAAGGATACACAATTCAACCCCCCCTTCTTGTGCATTTTGTATATTGAACGTAAAGTCTATACTAACACGTGATTTACTTCAATATTTGCAATGGATACGAGACAATAAATAGGCACTCAGTCATAACAAAGTCAAAATGAAAGTGGAGTCGCTTGTACATTTTGCATATATAAATTGACATGTATCATATGACTGATTAAGATTAATGATATGATTATTCTGAAATGATGATATGAAGTGTTCTTATTCATATGGAACTTGTTGAAATGTGATGACTATATAAAATTGGAATAATGTGAGATACTAATCAAACTGTGTTATATACTTGTGATTTTTATGTTCTATTTTGAGTGAGCACATCGATGATGATTCACTCACTAAGTTTAAAACTCATCAAAATTACAACGCTAATTTTTAAGTACTGATGAGACCTAACTCTAAGGCAATCTAGTAATGGGCTAGTATTGTCAATTTTGGAAATAAAAATGGCTTAAAGGTCTGGTCAGTTGATACTGAAGAGTCTAGTTAGAATATTTTGGTCCAGCGATTCCATTTCATGTTTTATATAATGTATAGAGTTTTGAGCTCTCACATGTTGTTTATTGTATATGTACGCGAATCATGAGTGTAATAACCCAATGAATGTTTTTGTTTGTGAATGAAATGGGAATAATCGATCTTTAAAACATTTGTCTTATGTATGATGCCTTGACTGTGATAATGTGGTCGCTCTAACATGCCATTCTCATAAGGTATGTTCTCGAATATCTTATGGATGTTCAGGTATATGTTTTATGGTAGTGGTGTGTTACATCTCCTTACAAGAGGGAACTCTGTGGCATTATATAGGTTAGGTGGGGTTACAGTGGATAAGGTTTTGAAGTTTATTATTGTCTCTCTTAGGTTTATCTAGATTTATTATAGGTAAGCTTAGTTTCTATATATCTGGAAGGTTTTTGTGGAGGACGTTGGAAGCTAGATGTTGCCTATCAGGAAGTGGGGAACAAAGATGTCGATTAGTGGTTGTCAGGGTGGGGGAGGAAGACTCTCATTTACAGGTTATTTAAGACAATACAAAATTTTTCATTTCTTATTTATTCATGAACTAATTATGATATAGATTTAGGTGGGATAATGCCTAGGATGTAATATATTGAACTGATATTTAAACAAAATTAAAATTTAATATTATATTACCTTAGAAAAAGTTACTACATATCTATATATATAGAAAAATCTTCTATCTATAACTTACAGTTTATTTAAACTATGACACCACCTCACTAACTAGAGTTTAGAAAAGAAAGCATTATAGTGGCCAAATCCTTCTTACTTCATGGCTAACCAACATATTTTTGTTATTGGCAATGAAGGTCGGTCGGACCCAATTCGTAATATTCTCTGCCAGTTGCAGACTACTCATTTCCATACCCTTATAAATTCTTCAATTGCGTTCCCTCTATAGAAAATAAATCATAATATGAAAAGTAATCTTAATTATGATGCCATTTCGTTGACCAAGTTTTGTACAATTTATGATTAAATTCAACATGTCCATCCATTCACATGTGTAGCGCAGTAGTTCCATCATTACCATAATTTTGCTCCAGATGTCTTTACTGTAGTGACATTCAAAAAAGAGATGGTTTTGGCTCCTGTGGATTTTCTTTCAAAGTACACAAAGGGGGTTAAAACCTCCAAGCTAGTGATCTTTTGTGTGAAGTTGATTCTTTGTCACCAACCATGTGAATATCGTACCTTTTATAACATCTACCCAGGTGACATTTTCCACTAATGTAATCAGTAATCTATGACAAGAAACATTATTGAATACTCTACTAGGATGGGGCTTCCTGACTAATCGATCCTTCCTTAGATGTGAATCAATGATTGGTAAGTATCTTGCCAGTTGAGTAAAGTCTCAAAATGTTCCATCCCATTCACCATTTTGAAGAAGCATCGATACCCTAGCATCATCTGAAATACGAAGTCTAATTAGAGATAGCTTAGGTCATTGGCTAAGAGGGCTAAAATTGGTCTAATGATCTTGCCAAAACTAGATATCCTTGCCATCCCCTACCTGATATTTGATATATGGAAATACCAAGTCTCGCAAGTGATTGAAGATCCATGAAAACTCCCTGGACTGTTGGAGATGCCAAAAAATTCGATTATGAAGATCATAGGCATTTATCCATTTTATCCATAAGACTGCTTCATCTATAAAGAGGCGTCATAGCCTCTTGAAAAGTAAGGCGTTTGGCATTTGAATGATAGGAATAATCCTAAGTCCCCTAGTTATGGTGGTAGCGTTAGATCACACCATTTCACCTTTGTTTGCTTTCCATTCTTAGTGTTACCAGCCCATAAAAATGCTTTTAGTATATGCTTCATCTCCTTTATGAACCTTTTAGGAAGAACTAAATGTGCAAACTAATGAAGATGCATATTATTCCGAACTGATCATATGAGAGTTAATCTTCTTGCTATTGATAAAAATTTATAATACCATGTATTAATTTTGCCTTTGAAATTCTCAATCAAGGGAATGAAGGTAGAATATTTGGGTCTACCAGACTTTATTAGAACGCCCAGATAAGTGTAAGGGATAGACTACAATGCAAATCCCACTAGTCTATTAAGGTTTCCTGATGTCTTAAGACACATATAGTCCACTT
Organism: Erythroxylum gracilipes; assembly: GCA_026413385.1. Classification (NCBI taxonomy): domain Eukaryota; kingdom Viridiplantae; phylum Streptophyta; class Magnoliopsida; order Malpighiales; family Erythroxylaceae; genus Erythroxylum; species Erythroxylum gracilipes. Next base: position 16,261,385 of record JANZLC010000006.1, on the reverse strand, counting down.
TTCTATGCATTTATTTCCAAACTAGACCACCTTGAAAAATTCTACATTATGTTCATCAACATCTGAATGGAATGAAGGTCAGCTTTATATAGAAGAAATAAATCATCAACATGCAGAAAACATGGCAACTTTATTGCTCGACATTTATGGTGAAACCAAACATACCATTACACTCCACCGACTTTGTTATAAGACGAGACAAACCTTCCATAACTAAACAAAATAGGTAAGGGGATAGTGGATCCTCTTGCCGTATACCTCTAGTATTATGAAACTGACATAAAGGAACCCCATTCAATAATATACTAAGGGATATAGATTGAATACATTGGAGAATCCAGTTCTATAATTGAACCAGCAACCTGATCACTTCCAGACAATCTTACAAATAGGACCAACTGACAATATCATAGGCTTTATATAAATCAATTTTTAGCATACAACTGTTAATAGGTTTACCAGCTTGATACTTCCTCAATAGCTCTTGTAAAATCATAAAGTTGTCCCCTATGTTACGCTTAGGCAAGAAAGCTCCTTAAACCATGCTGATTAACATTATCAAGATGACTTATAATCTTGATGTAGGCAGATTCGCGATTGTCTTATAAACTATGGTACAATAAGGGAAGGATTTCTCTTCTTAGGGATAAGGCGAATGTAATTATGATTAACTTCCTTTAGCATCTAACCCAAAGAGAAAAATTCCAAGACTGTATTCGTAAGACAGAACTAGTTATGTCCCAAGTTTTTTGAAAAAACCCAGCAATAAATCCATCCTAAATAGGTGATTTCAAAGCATGGAGGCTGAATGGCATATCCTTGACATCTTGTGATGTGAAGGGGCGATCAACATATCTTATTGCTCTTGAGTGAGAGTAGTTATCAACACATCTTTCACATTATAACCCCTCAGTTGATCTCCTTAACTGCTTATGAGTTGTTCGAAATACTTTCGAATATACCTGGTCATCTTTTGATGATTTGAGAAAACATTCCCACTATTGTCTGTTAATTCAAAAATCATATTGATATTGTGTTGAGCCAACAAGGATGCATGAAAAAATTTTGAGTTATAGTCTCAATTTAATGAATTATTTAATTCTCTTGAGATTTATCCATATTCTTAAAATTGATATAACTATATGGATGAAAGCTAAAGGTTTAATTATTTAATTCATACATTAGAATTGAGAGATGATATATACGATTATATTATAACAAAAGTAATAAGGGATAGGTGAGTCACTCAAATCTGTATAAGTTAGCGTAAAACCTATCACAAGAATTCGTAAATCAAATTAATGCATTTTTAGGTTGTCTTGGCTAAGAAGAGATTTCAAATGATTTGATCTAAGAATAGATTGTGTTAATCGAGAGAAAGTACAACTTATAAATTAGGAATTATTATTGCTCTTATAAACTAAAGTTTTTCATAAACTCAGGATAAAGTTAAAACAAAATGAGGTCCTATAAGATGTCTTACCTAAATTTAGATTATTTATACATTGCTTTCTTCATGATTATTGCTCTATATTTTGTATTATGAATTGTCTATTTGTTCCCTTCGATCCAATTGTAACTATCAGTCTAGATAATTAAGTTTATGAATAGTTAGTAATTAGCAACAAGAACTTATGGGAGTAACCTGTACTCGCTAAGGTTAGCTATAACAACATTGTGTGCTTGCATTATAAGACACACTTATCACTCTTACAATTTGAGTTGAGGTTCTAAGCTGTAATAAGGGTGTGATCTAAAAACAAGAAGATGTTAAAAGATGCCTTGCTTTCAGGGAAATTTGTGAGCCATTATGCATTAACCAAGGCTCTATCAAGTTCTTTCCTTAAAAAACTAGCTCCCATTTTTCTTGTTATTATAGGTATAGAAGTATCACTATATTTAAACCAAAAACTAGAAAGATTTCTTACACAATTATAGAATTCATTAGAATAATTCTTAAGGAAAAAATTTCCTTCCATTTTAGAAGGAAGAACTATGTTATTAAAGTCACCAAGAATGATCTAAGGAGTGTTCACGGTGGAATACATTTCTTTTATCTTATTCAAAAAAAGGGTTCTCTAAAACAAAGATTAAAAGTATAAACAAAAGTGACTTAGAGAATTTTATTCTCCTTTAAAATACTTATTGATGATTGGAGAAAATAAGTCAGTTCTTCCTCAAGAAATTCAAGTTTTTACATTATCTTCTTTACATTTTGTTTCTAGGAGACCAATAAGAATTGGTTTGATACATAGAAAGTTAGTAGACTCATGTGATGTTTGTATGTATATCGATTCATGTACCCTATAGATTATCCAAATAAGTGCACCTATCATTTTATAGTATAGGACTTTGAGAACCAAGTTTTGATCCTATAGAGACTATGATTACAAGTAATAGCTCTTTTTAATTATCTAACAAAAAATTGAATTGATATTGATTAATCAAATTTAAAATCAAAGAAAATAAACTAGAAACATGACAACATAAAAAATAAATTGGAATGGAAAAAGTGTGAAGAATCAACCAATACAACAACACTATCTGGAATTTGAATCCTCCCTAGGACTTTTTATGCAACGATGATTTCACTAATCAATTTAATCTGAAGTCCATTAGGCCATGGAAATTACTTAAGTATGTTAATATCTTTCTCAAGATTATTAACACCTAATCTTAGGTTAATTAATTGAAATCTCTTTCTAATTAAAAACCCCATAATCACATTAATTGATTTATAAATTTAAATATTATATTTAACCCTGATTTGAAAGATTTGTGCCAACCAATTTGTAGGTTTTCATGTAACTATATAGAGGATTTCTTAGTCTCATTTTCATAAAATCACATTTGAATTAACATACTAGTAACTAAGGATGAAATGATCCCTAAATTCTCTAATGAAAATTCACTCCAAAGGGATTTCTTTAGTTTTTCCTCATGTTTTTTCCACTCTAAGGTTTCCAATTATATTTCCTTGAGCCTCTCGTCCCTTATGCCACTCAATTTTGTCTTTTTAAATTTGAAATTCAAATTTTGGGAGATACATGGGTATCAACATAGGTATGTTGATGGTTATGTTCTTTAAATAAATATTTGATACTTTTTGGAACCAATATGTGCACATACATAGGCATGTATTGTTGGACCCCGTTATCGAAGCCCAACATCGGGTACTGAAGCTTGAACTTGAGCTTATACTACTACATGCCATTCTTATAAATCAACCCCAATCAACAATTGAGTAAAACATATCCTACACATTTATCTTCAAATC
>JANZLC010000006.1:16215703-16228904 GCA_026413385.1 Erythroxylum gracilipes | reverse complement strand
AATTCATAAAATGCACACCAAATTAATGAAAATGCCTTTCTTTATTTATTCATAAAGTCTGTACTTATGAACAAAATACGCTAAAGGGGATTGCCTTTAGGGCACTACTCTAATAGTATTAATATAAGAAATCCATATCCCATAGTGCTTTTTCAAGCTCTTTTATGGTTTTAGACTGAATAAATCCTTATATGACTTGAAACAAGGTAGTTGCTAGTGGTACATGAAGCTATCAAATTCTATGTTTTCTCAACAATTCACATGGGCTTCTTCGTACAACTTTCGACATTAAAGACTTGAGGCCACTAAAATTTTTTCTTGGCTTCGCGATTGCTTAATTATGTAAGAAAAAATGTTCTTTGATCTTTTTGAGGAAATTGATTTTATTTATTGTAAACCAAAATCCACTCTTTTTATTTCAATATAAAGCTAGAAAAATAGTACTTATGTGCTTTTTTTAACTTCTTCATGTCACTTCTTACAAGATATTGGTTGGAAAATCGCTTTATTTGACTCATACTAACATATGTTGTCCATTAATGAAGTCAATATATCGATAAGCCAAGTACAACTGCATAGCTTAACTCTTAAGTAATTTTGCATGAATTCTTAATTTACAGTTGTTTTCAAGATACTTATTATTATACATTATTCAAGATACTTATTATTATACATTGTAATTTTTTATTTTATATTAACAATCAGGATAATTTTTACTTTATATTATCAATCAACTTATTGTTTAGAGAAATTAAATGTAGAAAAACAGTCAAAAGATTATGAACAGAAAACTCTAGAAGTAAGTGAGAAATGGTGGTTGAAATTATCATAGGTAAATTTTCCAATGGTAATGTGCCGACGGACTACTAATTCTGTAGGTAAATTACCAATAGAAAGATATATTCTCTAGGTAAATTGCCAACGAAATGACATTTTCTGTATGTAAATTTAGGGACAAGCATTTTTTGTCTATAGGTAAAAGTTACCAACAGAATATTGAAATTATGTCATTAAATTTTTTGACAGAATTACAAAATCTCGTCGTTAGATTATTCCATTGGTAAATTTCTTGAGGGAATTACAAAATTCTTTGGCTACATCTACCAACGAAATTAAGATATTATGTCACCAAATTTGTGACATATTTGAAATATCCATCACTAAATTTTACCTAAGGCAACTTTTCCAACGACTCTTTCTATCGATAATTTCCATTGCCAAATTTGTTTTCTAATGGAAAATCTTTATTTTCCTTCTGTATTTTCCACTGCTAAAACCAATTTTTCTTGTTGTGATAGAAGGTTATAATCTAATGTAATTCCTAAAAATCAAACATAGCATATGCTCATTTTAAATAATTTAATTCAATTGTTTATAGGCATTAGTAAGGTGAGAATCTTCTTTTTTAATAAAGTATTTTGTATCATTATTATTGTGATGTTAGATATGATATGAGTTCAGTTATGGATAGCCATAGAGATTAACAAATTCCTTTCCTTTAGTGTATATTGAACAAGAAAAACAAGTTTTGTTAAAATTAAGTGAACTAATTGAAGCTTTTTGACTTATCAAATTAATGCAAAATTTATAATTTAACTAATTATCATTCAGATTCAGTATATGATGCCATATTGCAGTAGTAAAGGGGACTTGAAGAAAAGATGGTTCTGACGTTCATCTCTAAGGATATAAATAGGACATAACTTGTCCATAATGCAAGGCATCAAGTCCTTCATTTGTAGTTTCATCAAGATAGTCGATCATATATCAAAACTAACTTTTGGAATGTTGTGTTTAGATCACAGAAGATTAACTAAGTGGATTTTGGTTCCTTTTAGTCTAATTTCCAAAATGAGTTGTTATTCAAAATATGGAAAGAATGAAGTTCCAAATATATCATATTATCAAGTTCTCATTATTATATGGAAATGGGGAGTAGATTTGGTATGCTTGAATGATTTTGAATATAACTCCATCTATGCACACACATTTTAAAGATTACTTTAATATTCAAAGGCTAGTGATTGTTGATTCACTATCTGGCAGGATGCTAATTAATTAGTAGACCTAATTATTGTTGAGAAATAGAGACGAGATCAGATCCTAACTGTAGTGGAATAATTAAAAAACTTTTGTGTATTTTGATTTTTAAAAAACCATGATCATTTTAATTATATAAAATGATTAACATGTAAATCATAACAAAGCGTGAATCTTAATTCATACGTTAGTTTGAAGCTTAATCATATTCTTGTCATGTCTCTTGAACTATTTCTGAAACTGATCCATCCCATCCACCACAGTTGCACAAGTGTCCAACCTCTAATGATATCTATAGAACAAGTTGAGATAACTTTGTAACTCTTACAAAGAGGGTTAAGAAAAAAAATGCTAGCTTCGTTGGAGTTTAAGCTTATTTATATTAAGTTTTGGACATTTTAGTAATTTAATTGAAATTAATTCTAATTTCAATTAAAATTTAATTAGAATTAAAAACAATTTTAATTAAATGCCAATTATTTATTAAATATCTCATATTAATCATAAAGTTTATCAAACTTTATAATTAAGGCCAACTTGATTAAAATATCTTTGCTTTCTTCAACCTATTCTTTATGTGAGACTTATTAGTTTCCAAATATATTAGCAATGAATATAAATTATAATTCTAATTTATAATTAGAATTAGATAAATTAACACTCCTTTTAATTTATCTTTAATTTTCGAATTAAATAATTTATAATCATAGATTAAGATTGGCACCTAGTAATATATCATAACCACCCCAATATTTAGTAATGTCAAATTAGTTTTAACTAACCATTTTATACATTATTTTTCTATATAATTTAATACTTTCATCATACAATATTCTCAATTAGATACAAAGCATAGAATTAATATCTACTCTATTTTGAGTCCAATCATGTTAGTTCTTCGCTATTAGCTATTGATTCTATTAATTGCATTTGTAAACTATTTACAAAACAACATTATATACCTTAGCCAAATATTTCTCGAATTAATAATAATTGAGAACAACAGAACATTCTCCCTATTTACTTTAGGATAATGAATTTTATCTTGATGACTTAATTACCTTCATATAGTTCATGCTACATCCAATTATTACTGACTGAACGACCTATGTTTAGAATATGTCATAAGTATTATCAAAACATAACAATTTATATACAAGATAACTTTAGAGACCTCAAGTCAAAGGATCACTTATATAATCATCACAATGAGAATTTTCATAGATATACAAGTAATGCTCCAAATGGATTTCTCATATCGGGTTAGTTAAGTGAATTTGTTCTCTAACAAGCACCTACACGTTTGTTCAAGAAAAAAACAAAGGGTGTGCTAGTCTTTTCACATTCTATTAATGTCCATTCTTAATATAACAATGACTAGGAACAATTTAAGAATAATACATAAATATAATATATTCTCATAATTATAATTTAATCATAATTTCATTTGTAATGTATAATTATCCCATGACTTTATCATATATATCTAGACATCTACAAGATAAATAATGTCTTTAAATATTTTATTTTTTCACTAAACTATAACTAGTCGATTGATTGTAGGGCATAAACTAATAGTTTTTAGTAAGCATAGATTTTGCTTGAGGATTTTCTTCTATAACTAGCTATCATTTGCCTTAGTCTTGATGTTCCATAAGATATCACTTTTTACTATATGAGAGTGAATCTATTTAACCAAAAGAGATTCCTTATAATTAAATAACATTCAAATTTTTCTAAGAACAAGACTTTATTCTATGTTTTTAATGGACTAATTCTTTTAAAATATGTACATAAACAACATTTCAATCAATACTACATTTTGTTCAAGTGTATGAACCATCTTTTAAAGGAAGTTTATAATTTTTTTTTCTGAATTAATTTTATGTCTTTAGAAAGTAAAAGGAAATGGGATAACTAGTATATATGAATTTTACTTGAGACAGACTTGATAAATTGTATTATGACAACATAAAAAGTGTCTTATTAATTTGATCTGAGATCTAAACCAACTACGAATTTCTGAACTATAAAGAGAACCACCAACCACCCTGTAAAGTAAAGAGCCTCACTTAAAGGACCAAACCTGGAGCTGAGAACAAGATCAAAAACACAACTTCTCATTTGAAGTATAAAAGTGGTCATGTCAAATCAATTTTCTACAAAGGATAAAATTGAAAGCTTGAAGTAACTGGAAAGCTAAGATACTTAAAAGAAAGTGATCATAAGTAGAAGCCATTTAATATTTGGAGTTGATAAATGATGCCAATTGAAATTGCAGAAACACTAAGCGTAGTTTATCATTACTAACTACAAAACCTAACATTTTTTAAAGAGTTAGAGAGATTGATTAAATAAGTGTAGATGAATATGACAAAGCAGTAGTGAATCATTAACATATAAATGTTGCACTAATTTTCAAGTTGAAAACTTGAAATGGTATTTACAGGAGTTTGGTAAATAAAGGAGTTTCTATATATGATAAGAAATTGATAACATCCATTAATATCAGTCATTAATAACAATCAAAAGGGAGGTCGAATTGGATATTGATAAATTTAAACAAAATATTTACTAACTTAGTGTATTAATAAGTAGATTTTATAAAATACAAAAATATGGTAAAATTAATAAATTTTAATAACACACTTAAACAATAATGTAAGAAGGGTAAGAAAAGAGGAGCACAAACTAATTTATAATAGTTTGGTAAATAACTCTTGCCTATGTCTAGGGTTAAGACTCTTCTTGAAATTTCACTATAACTCTTCTTTCAAATCAAAGAACAACCTTTGTATAATATTTTCTTGGACAAAGAGAAATCCTTTTACAATATTCTTTCATGACAAAATGGAACCTTAATGCCATTTGGAGCTTTCCAAGTATAATATAAAAAATCTTAAAAGAAGTTTATAACTCAAAATTTTCACTTTATCTATTTGATAATACCAAAAAGGCTCACCATTTAAATATGAGACAATGAAGGCTCAAATACTTGGTAAACACTTAGAAATATGAACCATTAAAAAATATGTACTTATAAGATTTCAAGAGCTATACTAGTTTTTAGAGCCAAAAATTAATCGTTATAACAACTAGTTCCAGTATATTAGTAGATCATTAAGTCATATTATTTGATTAATGTATATTTAATGTACATAATCAACTATTTGTTGTATATTGGTTGACCATTAAGACCAGGTCGACCAATTTGTCTTATGAAGGGACATTGGTCAATTAAATTACCATATTAGTTGATTAATGTATCAACAAACACTCTAGTTATACATTTAACTTATATTAGTCAACCACTAACCTAAATTAGTCAACCAATCCTTTAAAAAAAATTATTTGAATAACTTTAAATTCTTAAATTTCTTTTCTTAATGAAATTATATTAGAAAAACTTTAAAAACATCTCCCAAAGAGTGTTAGAAAGATCAATGTACTTTTCTTTTAAGAACAAAAGCTTTAATAGCAATTGATAAATGAAAAAGCTCAAGAAATGAAGCAAGATGGAATATTTATGCATAATGAACTTTTAAGATTATCAAAATAGTAAAACTAGATTACAATTAACATTATAAAATATAGAATGGCCTTGATCTTCTTTTATTCTTGACTTAAACCTCACTTTAAAGGTTGCAAACTTAAACTTGTCTTTATCATCTTCATGAAGTATCTTTTTTACTTACATATGGCTACATATTGTTCTATATAACTTCTTCTCAAGATAACAACATTAGTAGTATTTATATTTTCTTTATTAAAACATCTATTGGAACCTTCCTTGGTTTAATAATTATAATAAGAAATAATTAAAATGAGTTAGACATTATACCTTTATCCTTTTTACCCCTCATATATGATGAAGCTCTTTATTGATCAAAAAGGAAAATGATGGTCTAATTAATAATTTTAAAATCCATCTAATGAAGACATATAAAAACCTAAAGGCATATAGGAAGCTAAGAAAAAGTTCTCATTCAATTAAGTCAAATGCCTTCTTAATCTCAACTTTAATAATTAACCTCTTGTGTCTTATGTTTTTGCAATCCTCCTTCATCAATTCGTGAGCCAACATTATATTGTCTCTCATTTTTTTCTTTCTTGAAGGAAGTTTTTTTTTAATTAATCTCTATGCTAGAATTTTAGAAATCTTCTTATATATTAGTTTACATATGATACAGGTCTAAATTCTTAAAAAATAGAGGGATTAGGCACCTTACTAATATGAGTTTAATTAATTTCCTTCAGTACTTTGCCTCTTATGAAAAAGTTTTGCATTGCTTTGGTGATGTCTTGTTTAATAATTTATATTTGAAAAATATGCATGAAACCCATATAATCCAAGTTCTTTGTTACTCTCAAAGCTTAAAACAATTTCTTTAACATCTTTATCAATTAAACTATTGTCAAATTCATTCATAATTGACTAGTTAAGCAAGTTTGATTCAAGTGTTTGATGTTGTTTAGAGTGTTAGAGGATACCTTAAGCTACCAATATTGTTTTTGAAGTAATCAATGGTTAAAACATTGAAAAAGTTATTATATTTGATGGTGTTGCCATTCTTGTCTAAGAGATGTGATTTTATTTGTGCTCTTTTCTATCTTATAAGGAAAGAATAAATTTGAATTGTTATCTCTTTCCTTTAGCCACTTAACTATTAATTTTGACAAAATAATGATTCTTCCACTAAAAAATGTTAAGGTATTGTTACATCATAATCTTCTATATGACTCTCTATAAAAATATCATTAGGGTCTATCAAAATGGGACTAGATGTGTTCAAGTCCCTTTTTAGTATTAGGATAATGTTATTCAATTTTTTCATTTTCTTACAAGCATTTTCAATTCATTTCTAACAACTTGAAGTTTCTTAGTGGGTACAAAAGGGTGAGCCTTTTATAGTAATTTTCTAACTTTTGAAGAACTTTATAAAATGGATGTTTGAATAGGTAATTAAATAGTTAGAAGTTAATAAATACTTTAAAACTAGTGTGATCAAAGAAAATAACACAATGAGAATGGTAAAACAAAAGCTACAGTTAAGGAAATTAGTAGTATTTTCTTGCTATTTGTTAAACCAAGTGAAAAATCATCCTAAGAACCTAAGATCAAAAGGCTAACTAACTCCAAGTAAAAAATCATCCTAAGAACCTAAGATCAAAAGGCTAACTAAATTCTAAGCAGTTAGCAAAATCAACTATGTTATTATCCTATCTCTTAAGGCTGCCATCAGATTCAGTATGGTGTAAGTAGGCATTGAAATATCTAGCTACCAGCCAAGGATGGTTTTAAGGATATTAAGGAGATATATACCATACTTATCCAAATTTGTTTCCTCAAAGTAAAATTATTGAAAGAATAGACAACATTGAATATTAAAAAAATCATATGTTGATATGTAAATGGCACTGATATGTATGAATTGATCAAGGTTACAAATAACTTAGAATTATATTATACAAAAATATTTTGTTATAATAATAGTTGAGGTTACTGGTACTTGTCGAATTCTTCACTAATATTTTGCAAGTGTAGGAGAGGTTGTAAGCCTAACTTTGATTTCCTATAAAGCAATAAGGTTCAGATTGAGGGATTATAGAAAGTGTTTAACACCAAGTTGTTCAAGGGCTTATTAATCCCTTTGACATCCCATAAGAAGAAGGTCATGTGTTTAGAAGTTGAGAGGTTTCTTCCTTTAGACATGCTCATTTTTTGGTCGTCTCTTTTTCTATAACTAGTTGTGATGACTTTAAAAAAGTCTATAAGTTTTGTGAGTTGTGTTTGAAATGTATCCCTCTTTATAAAGGCCCCTATCTAAACTTCCAAGTTCCAAAAGAATAATGTTCTCATTATATGGAGATAATGTATGCAATAGATTCTAAATCAAGAATGGTGTTTGAAATATTTGGTTCTTGTAATTTTTTAGTTAGGTCTAAATAGTAGTTAGCTTTAATTAAGAGGGGGATTAATAAAGTCTAGTTTGACAAGAGTGAAATAATTTAAAGGCTTCCTCTAAGTTCAATATTCTTTTAGTAGCCTTCCATTTTTTAGGGAGGGATAATATGTTGCAGTGTTTTCGAAAGGTAGATGATGCCAACAATAATGATTTATTGGTTCTAGGTCATTTAATTTTAATGATTTGTAAGGTCTTTTTAGGTCAAATTTAAATTAAATTATTCAATTATTTGCAAGGTTTTTATCATCCTATCTAAGTATATAGGTTTTCTTAATACACTAGTAATGATGTTTAGTCAATCATTATTCTAATACTTAAAGGCATAAAATAAAATTTGACTCATACAGGTTATTTAGTTTGCTCTTTCAAGTTGAGTGAGAGTTCTTGATGCCATGATCTTTTGACAAAAACTGTATGTCAAGGCTCAAACTCAAGCACTAAGAGAAATATTTCATTTAAGATGAATCAAAAGGCATACATACTAATTTTCTCAATAGGTTATTTGGTTTGCTCTTTCAAGTTGAGTGAGAGTTCTTGATGCCATGATCTTTTGACAAAAACTATATGCCAAGGCTCAAACTCAAGCACCTGGAGAAATATTTCATTTAATTAAGAATAAACCTATTAATCCCAAACAAGGCTATTCACACCAGACTTGGAATATTTGAAAAGCGCCTGTGTGAAACGTTTTCAAATTGTAATTATTAATACTTGTTGCTTATTCTATATGGTTTATTTGGATCGGTGTAAAGACAAGAGCGAATTGTGTGGTTTGGGGGTGGGGACTACAAAGACCTATGTGATTGAGTCAGGTTAAATTAAAAAAAAAAAGCTTGAAAATCAAACATGAGGAGTATCTGATGCTACTTCTCAACAACAGGAACAAGCCAGCCGTGCAATACCATGAACTATTTGGAAATTATTAAGGCTAAGAATCTTAACAACAGCTAACAGGAGAACGTGAGTGGGTCCTTTTTTTTCTTTTCTTACTAGAGAATGATTTGTTGCTTAAGAAGCAGGCAACCGCCCTCCATGCGTGGGTTAGAATTACAATGTTATCCCACTCCACTCCCGTGGATTTTACAGCCATCACTGTGGCCTACCAGATGAAAAGAGGAACTTAATTTTGGTTTTTTATGCTCATATCGTTCAACAACTGTTGCCAATATTTGTGTCCAACCCAAACCGCTGCTTAGTGATTATATGCCATATTGAGATTACAAGAGAATTTTCCTTCTCATCCACTCGAACTGCCTCTTAATCAGTACACGTAGACATTAACAGCATACCATATCCGGATATTCAGTGATTATCAAGGAAAACTAGCCGTATATCGTTCATTTATGTTTTTCTATCATTTGTATCTATACATACCTAAAAATGTAAAATATATCTCACAAATTAAGCTACCATATCATCTCTTCCGTCACCAATTTGGCAATCAAACATTAAGTAAATTTTTTTAAAAAAAAACATAAACTTATCTCAATTTTGCAATACTAATTCAACTTCAAAAATTGACGCTAAAATACTTGAGCTTTCAATTTGTTGCAAAATGGCCCCAAGTTAAATTTTCTATTAACATCACTGATATAGTTCACCAAGTTAGATTTTTATTCTTACCACTTGACTTGTTACCACCTGTTAACTTTTTTTAACTAATTATTTATTATTTTATTAAATTATAAAACACAAAACTTAATTTTGTGCCTTCCCTGTATGCTTCTACCCCGGTACATTTTCAAGCTCTACCTTAAATGCCAAATGGGTCGTCACCGCTAAGCTTGCCTCTTAAGATTTCGTCAAGACCTCTAAGATCGAAGATGATGATAATGATGATGACAGTCAAGATTAGATAATGAAGGAAATTATGTGTAGGTTTCTATGCAAGAATGCCCTAAACTTAGCATGCTCCAAACTCCAAAAGGAAAATGACCAGTAAGACTCATAAAACCAATTAGTCAAGGGAAGAATCAATCTTGTTCTTGCTCAAAGTTAGTCCTAGAGATGTTTTAGCACTAGTGCTTTAGCTTATTTACACTGTCTTCAAGCATAGCCAAGGCACCCAAATCTTCTTTTCCACTAGAAAGCATCAAATGTGGTTGTTAAGGCAACATATTCACTTCGTTAGAGCATGTCAACGGTTATATGATAACAATAGGACTTATTTGATATGATGGCAAGATAGATGAAGTGGGTTTGGGCAGTAAGTTGAATGATTTGATAGGAAAGAAAATGGGATGAGGAAAAGATAAGAGGAAAGGCTCTTAAAGATTGTATTTGCATGTCCCCTTTCTGGAACACTTCAAATGATTTAAATAGAAATCTTACATTGTTGGAAAATAACAACCAGGCTAGAAAATAGGAAAAGAAACTACAACTACAACTAAAGACCAACTCTTATTGGCTTATTAATCGAAAGACAAATAACAACATAGACTAAGTCCTTCAATATTTGATTACCAATGATCGAGTAGTAGTCCATATCACTTCCTACCCCTTTAAGAATCCTTGTCTGCAAGGATAAAATCAGGATATTTCTTGCTAAATTGCCACTCATTTTCCCAAGTAGCGTCTTCCATAGGTGCTCCCTTCCACTTAATTAAGACTTTAGATTTCGAGCAATATTTTCCTTTGCAATGACTCGAAAATTAAGTACATCTTCAAGTTGAGGAAGAATTATAGAATCATCTATAACTGGTGGAGTTTCAACAGAGACTAGAGTGACTAGTGGTCCTAAATGTTTCTATAAAAGGCTAACGTGAAACATGTTATGCATTTAAGAACCAAAGGGTAGAGATAACTTATATGCTACTAGAACTACCTTCTAGGTAATCTGATAAGGACCAAAATAGTAGGGAACAAGCATTGTTGAGGCTCGAAATGCCATAGAACTATGCCGATATGGTTGAAACTTGATATAAACATAGTCATCTACTACAAAGGAGACTTCTTGTCGCTTTCTATCAGCTTGACATTTCATTCTATTGCGAGCCAGTGAAAGATTGTGATGTAATTTGTGTTGAATAGTATTTCGATCATGTAAGTAATCATCAACTACTTAGATACGACTAGTGCCTAGAACATAAGTCAGTAAGGTTAGGGGGGACACTATATACAACTTCAAAAGGTGTCATTTTTGTAGAAGAATGAACTGAACTATTATAGCTAAACTCAGCCTATGGAAGCCATTTAAACCATTCAGTGGTTGGTTACCTACAAAGCACCTTACGTATTGCTCCAAAGTGCAATTTACTGTCTCAGTTTTTGTGTTCAATTGAGGATGGTAGCTTTAACTCAAGCAAAGCTTAGTTCCTTGTAACTAAAACGGTGTTTGCCAAAAGGAACTAATAAACAACTTTTCAGATCACTTACTATAGAGGTTGGAATTCCATGGAGCTGGGCCAAATTAGCTGCAAATGCCTTGGCAATAGTAATTAGAATGAATTGATGTTTTAAGGCTACAAAGGGAGCATCCTTTGTTAACCGATCAACAATGACCATGATGACAGTGTGTTCGTTTGATGGTGGCAATACTTTAATAAAATCCATTGATATCTTTATTAACATTTTAAAGGGAATTGGTAATGGTTAGAGTATCCTAGTTGGCTTTATACAGTAATGGTTAGAGTATCCTAGTTGGCTTTATACAATCAGCCTTGTACCTTTGGCAAATATTGCATTGTTGTAAAAACTTCTTTACTACTTAGCACATATTAGGCCAAATGAAGTTATCCTTAATATGAGAGAATGCTTTATGGAACCTAAAATGCCCTCAAGTGGTTGACGAGTGGCAATCTGCAATTATTTGTTGGATCAAAGTAAAGTTAGGACTCGACTAAACCTTATCTCCTTTGAACCACACCCCATCTCGTTGTATTAGTTGATTAGGTGATGATGTATGAGAAAGAGCCACATAAAAAGAATCTTGACACCAATCTACACAGGGCATTGAAATAGATTGGACCTGAAATTCAACCACACGAGATAAGGAATCGATAACTTGATTTTTAGAGCCTCGTTTGTACTCGATCTTATAATCATATCCAAGGATCTTTGAAAGGCAACGAGTTTGTATTGGAATAGTAATTCGTTGCTCAAGTAGATACTTAAGACTCTTCTTATCAGTACGGATAGTAAAGATTTACTAAGTAAATACATACTCCATTTTTAATAGATTTGACAAATCTAAAATCTCCTTCTTGTAAGTAGACAATAACAAAGCTAAGAGTTTTAGAGCTTCACTAAAATTAACTACTGATCTATTATTTTAGGAGAGTACCACTCAGATTCCAACCCTATTTGTGTCACATTTAATTATAAATTGCTAGGAAATTTTTATAAGGTATAGTACTGGTGAAGATGTCAGTGCTTTTTTTATTTTTTAAAGCCTAACTTAACCGACTCATTCCATTTAGATCCCTCCTTTGACAAGAGTTAGATTAATAGGGCAACTATGCTTCCAAAATGACGAATGAATTTCTTGTAATACCCTACTAATCTAAGAAATCCACGAACACATTTTGTTATTGTTGGTGTTGGTGTTGGCCATTTAAGAACTCTTGTATTTTTACAGGGTCGGTCACTACACCCTGTTTAGAAATGATATGGCCCAAGTAGTCAACTTGTGAAACACCAAACCTACACTTTGATTCTGCGGCAAATAAGCGATTAGTTGCTAAAATGTTAAGTACAATTCAGAGATTTGAAAAGTTCTCTTCCCATTTCCTTAAATATTTGAGAAATTCATCAAAGAAAACCAAGATAAAATTCCGAAGGTAAGGGTGGAGAAGGTCATTCATGATGCTTTGGAATGTTGTCTAGGCATTGGTGAGGCCAAACAACATCACCACAGACTCATAATTCCCTTAATGGGTTTGAAATATTGTCTTCAGAGTTCCTTCCTCTTATACTATAATCTGATAATAATCAGCCTTTAAATCCAATTTAGAGAAGAATTTCACTCCATACAGCTTATCAAGAAGATCATCAATTACTAGAATTAGGTATTTGTCTTTAACTATTATCTTGTTCAAAGCTTAGTAGTCAACACAAAATTACCAATCCCCTTCTGCTTTGTTTACTAATAAAACTGGTGAGGGAATGGGCTATTACTAAGTGATCGCGGCTCTGTCGTTCGATTAGAATATCGACCTTGGAAACCGGTCAAAATAATTAAATTCCAAGGATTGCAG
>JANZLC010000006.1:16190204-16214037 GCA_026413385.1 Erythroxylum gracilipes | reverse complement strand
ATGCCTTGTATTAATAAATAATAATGTCATACAATACAACCAAAATAAATTGGCTGCTAGGGCATAAACTAACAAAAGATAGATGCGGACCACCGAAATTAATCCTCGCAAATAGTTGGCTTGTGCATACATCTCTAAAGAGAGACCAAAGAACTCCATGGGAGATCACACACTGACCACCAAGAGCATGCATGAGAGGTTGCTGGTAAAAGAGCAGGGAGATGGTCTAAGATGGGAGGAGTTGATTCCAGAAGTGAAGAGGGTGTGTTACATAGCAGGCCCTATGGTGGCCGTGACTTTGTCACAGTACTTGTTGCAAGTTATATGCCTGATGATGGTTGGCCACCTGGACGAGCTTTCTCTCTCTAGTACCGCCATAGCCATTTCTCTCTTCTCCGTCAGTGGCTACACTGTTCTTGTAAGTCTTAGTATTAATCATTTTGGTTCTTTTCTCTCTATCTTCTTCTAAGCTCTCTAGACTGGTATGCTTCTCCCTTCCGGTCTCGACTTTAGTGGCACTTATATTACGCCTCAGAATGCGAATCATCAAATTGTTAAGGCCGATTTTTCCACGTAGTTAATGGTTAATAAATATTTTACAACATGTTTGATTTTTCCACGTTGTTAAGGGTTAATAAATAGAATTGTACGCGGTTTGATGTACTGCTAAATAATTTCTATGTCACTGTTTGGTTTAAAAATATAAATTTAAAATAATAAAAAAATAATTAACAAAAATTTCAAAATATTCTTATCCTTCTCCTTATCCTTATCCTTATTATTATCTTTAGCTATTTCAAAAATAGTTATTTGTTGATTTTTTTTATTCTTCTCGTTTCTTCTTCATAATTATTAATTATTATTATATAGAGTTATTTGTTAAAAATTTTTTATTCTTCGCGTTTTTTCCTCATAATTATTAATTATATATAATAATAATTAATAATTATGAGGAAGAAACGCGAAGAATAAAAAAAAAATCAACAAATAACTCTATTCTTGAAATAGCTAAAGACACTTTTGATGATCTTTAGCTATTTTTAAAAGTTGAGGAATACTTAATCTTAAAATTAGATATTTTGGTATTTTTATTTAATCAAATAAAATATTATTTAAATTTTAAGAATACGGAAAGAATAGAATTCTTACTCGTGTCAGGTGAAGTGAACTAAACAAGCCCTTAGTTCGTAGAAGAGAGAATTTTACTGGAAAGTTCAAAGTACAGAATCCCATTTAGTCCCACGACAAATTGAAAAAACATCACCTACCTTCCTCCTGGCCTCATCTGTGTTGCATTCAACTTAACGTGGAGCTAGCTCACAATAACCAATTTAACTAATTATGGCTGTAGCTAATTTGTAAAGTTAATTTAAAGTTTGAAAAATAGACGATGTGGAAGTTCTGTAGACATTCGTGCTTTCTAATATACTGAAGAAACTCACCCAACCAATTGCTGCGGAAGACTAATCCCTGTAGTTGATAATATCATAACAACTCTTATTAAGAAACGACGATAAAAAATATAAGACTCTTATGATATGAAGCGGCGGGAAGCGGAAATAATACAAGGAATATAGCAATAAAACCACTGAAGTTGAACTTACTGAGGTGACATGTTTTGATAAAACAAGTGGTTGTATTATTACACTGACTGGAAGCGAAAAGATATTCTTGATAATTTTGGACAAGTCCTTTTTGATGTTTAAATTTAATATTGTTTTACGTAGATATTGCTTAATTGCGATATCTACCGGTTAAAAGAAAAATTTAAGGTTTAGAGATTCAACCGGTAGTGAACTACTATAAAATCGGTATATAATAAATAAGAAATAAAACTTATAAGAATAAGTAAAAATAAAATATTTTATTGAAATAAAAAAAATACATCAATGTCTATTATTATATAATTAATTAATAATAAATAAATGTGAGTCTAATATAAATATTAAAATAACAATAAAAATTAAAATTGTATTTCTGAAAGAAGTTGTGTCTCATCATCGTCAAAAACTCTAAATTCTTTAACGCTATTTAAAGATTCGTAAACTACGCTTTCATCTAAAGTATTTGCATCAACTTCTTCTACTGCATTAAAATAAATTACAAATTAGTAATGTATAAAATTATTCTCAATTGTAAACTTGTAATACACTATAATTTTAATTTAAATATGATCAAAATAAGATATGAATTGACCATCAGTAGATATTCTTAATTCATTCGTTGTGACAAATGCATTTTCTTCATAAATCGTCTTAACTAAGCTTTACTCTATTTACAGTTTTGTGGCCAAATTTGAATAGTTTGCAAATGTTAGAATTCATTTAAATGCATCATTAGAAATTAACTTGTAATTTTATAAAATATTAGTTAAATTTGCACCTTTTACCTATAAAAGAAATATTGACTAAAATTTAGAGTTTGCATTAATACATGTATAACTAACCAGGTATGTATATTTCTTTCATATTATTTATGAGCAATGAATATTTTGTGAAACTATAATTTAG
Source organism: Erythroxylum gracilipes (assembly GCA_026413385.1). Lineage (NCBI taxonomy): Eukaryota > Viridiplantae > Streptophyta > Magnoliopsida > Malpighiales > Erythroxylaceae > Erythroxylum > Erythroxylum gracilipes. The sequence goes on along the minus strand of JANZLC010000006.1, from coordinate 16,211,527 downwards.
ATAATAATTCGGAGTTTAATATGTTTATGTTTGTAAGTTTCATCAATATACTTCAAAATGAGTATTGGTGGAGGTGTTGCGTGTAACCGGAAGTAAGAGAGATAATGATTTTCAACTCAAATAAAATAGGGGATGTTGAAAAGAAGCATGTAACTGGAGCATTTCGTAGGTAGCAATACGATTTATATAATGTTTCTAGCAAAATTATGATATTAATGTAAGAAAATTATATTATACTTATAGGCACTTATATTGTAATATGTGAGGACGTCATTTGATTTTCAGTGTGATCATAGTACGGTTCTCTTTTTCCTCCCTTAATTAGAAAGACAAAGCATCCAAAAAGAAATAAATATTATAAACCAATAATTTTGATGAATTTGACTTATTAATTAAGTGAACATGTTCTTTGCAACAATTTTATAAATGCGAAAGTTTTGATGAAAAAAAGAAAGGAGATTTTGTAAGGTTTAAAAAATTAGACCGAACCATTCGGTCTGACCGAAAAAAGGTTAAACCGGCCGATTTTTGTGCAAAGAGGTTATTAGGTAAAACCGTACCAGACCACTGACCGGTTCAAACTTTTCCGATCTGATCGGATGGTCCGGTCCGGTTTTTAAAACCTTAGTTTTATGAGGATTTTTGTATTCTCCTATATAAATTTAAAAATTTTGAATTGAGTAAAATAGACGACGAGTATTATATATTATCTTATTATTGTTTATATGCTATATAAATAGATATATATTTTACATACCCAAATCATTTTATATTTTATTATAAATATGAAAGAAAGTATAATAAGCATGTTGACTCACGGATCATTTATATCATTTCCATGTAATAATTTACATGAATTAGATATAATTGGGGCAAATTTATGTATGTAAAATATTGACTGTAATTAATAAAAAATAATATTAATAATGATCATTGTTATTGTTATTGTTTCCCCTTTCACTTATTTATCATTCCAATAAAAATATTCTTAAAATCTTGTTGTGTGGAAAGTACCAAAATTTAAGCTCAAATAAAAATGTTAATTAATCTTCAATTCTGTTTTAATTGTGTAAGAAATAGTGTTCAAATTTCAATCAGAATACATTTATAATTAGTCTTCATTTCAAGTTTGGGAATAATTTATTCTTCTAAATTTAAATGAAAAAACTCTAAAGATGAACCTTTTCTTATAAAGATTAATCAAGATTTGAATTACGGGACAAGAAAGATTTTACCTTTGGAAAATCATGGAGAGATACGGAAGATCATAAATTAGGTGGAGTGTGGGTCATTGGCGAAGGGAAGATGGGTAAAAATTTAGTCAAACTATGAGGCATGAGTCTGTCCACTTACGCTACAGAATTAAACAAGATTGTCTGCTTATGAATATGACATGAAAACTCAGCATTTGCAGCACAAAAACATATTTGGTCGAGCATAAGTTGGTGTATGAAGACTTAGCTGCAGCAATCCCAAACTGACGTCTGTTTGACTTGGTTTTTAGCAGCTTGCCTTTCAAGACAGCCGTTGCTTTCTACCATCAATCCTAACATTTACTCTAGGAGGCTAGTTGGTTTTTTGAGAGACAAAAAGTTAGTGTAGATTAAGACAAGGAGCATATTATGTACCTCCAACATACAATAATGTGGTCGGCTTAAGAATAAAAGCATAATCATCATGTATGGCTTACTGCCAAACCTATGGAGGGTTAATTGTTTCAACTTCTACTTTTCTGAAAATTTGAGATTTTGTATGGCTTTAATGCAGACATAATCCTGTCTTAGTTGACAACATTACTACCATTGTCTCGCAACTTTGCTCTTACATTGAACCTATTTCAAGTTTTAAAGACAATCATCTGACTTTAACTAGTTACTAGTTTTAAAATTCCAGCGTACACTTGTACTTTTCTTGTTACTATTTAAATTAAACACAAGTGACTTTTTCACATCAAACAATTGTGTCTGCTTGACTCTATTCCATGATACAGCATTGTCTGCTAATATAAAAATGTACCTTGATGCATGTAGACTTCCTATTATTTGGGCACATAGCAAAATCTTAATTTGTATAACCTATGAGGTGTAGACTGTTTGTAGCGCCCCCTTACCATAGAGTACCTACCGAAACACCGGTAGGTCATTTCGGTACGTATCTTACAATAAAAGCAACCGGTTCGTCACTTGGCGATTTTTTCGTTCCAGAAATTTTCTTCGAAAAATTCCAGAAAAATTCTTAAAAATTCCTTAAAATATAAAACCCACAATGGTTCACACAGAAAATTTTTTCAAACCCAATAACCACGTTAATCACAATAAAATTGCATTAGGCACGAAAACTGGGAATGTCATGTATGCATGTACAGTAATTCATGTGCACAAATGTTCCTGTGTACCAATCCTATAATCCATGATCAGTCCTAATTCATCCCAATCTATCCCATCCTATGCCAAATTACTATTCTACCCTTTCAGTAGGGGGTGAGATGTTACACTGTTGACTTTCCTAAATGTTCATATATAATCCTTAGTTCCCTTCAGATATCTCAAAACTTGTTTAACTGTATTCTAATGATTTATTCTTAGGTTAGCCAGATACCTACTCAACAGTTCAATAATAAATGCAATATCCAATCCAGTACAAACCTAGGCATACATTAGGCTACCAATTTCACTAGAATAAGTACACTCTTTATAGCCTCTCTCTTTGTATCATTCTTTAGACATTATGCTAAAGATAATCTCTCATCATAAAAGATAAGTGTCATAACATATTTACAATTAGCTATATTAAACTTTTGCAGCACTCGATTAATGTATGCTCTCTACGAGAGACCTAACAAGTGTTAAGACCGAATAAAATTTATTTGAAAATTCATCATAAAGAAAATCTCAATTAGAGTGATAATCATATGATACTAAATAAATACGCCATATGAGATACCAAAACCACATATATCTCTTTTATTTCAAGTTAAATGCATGAAAATTCATTCAATTATGAATTTAATAACCTTACTTGTTTTTTCTGAAGTTAAACGTTATTTATTACCAATATAATAAATCTAGAAAATAAAAAACTCACTTAACAAATTTACAAGACCCTAAAAACTGACCCAAAATAACATGAAGGACCATTTTGTAAATTTTGTAATTTTAAGTTTTTTCCTATAATATGTTGACGTCAACACCATATGTGCTATAGATAATGGATGTACAGCACGTCCCAGAGCCTTATGCGTCTTTGGATGCATAAGGCGCATAGCATGTACACATGTGCATTGCCTTTATAGCACGTGGATCACACGTGTGTTATACATAGATGTGTCAACTACCTTAGGGAGCATGTGTCCTACATGTCTAACACATGTCCGATGCTTGGCTCCTGTATGTGCCAACTATCTAACACACATGTATCACGTGCACCATACATTGAGTGTATCCCAAAAGCAGTTGGCTACATCTTCATTGCCTCTCCCTCTAATCGCCAAAAAAGATAATTTTAGACAACATTTCCAATGATCTTTTACTAGATTTTAACGATATTTTGCAAGAAATTTCCCTCAAAGTATGTTTTTGACCTATTTTTCCTTGCAACCCTTATTCAAAATCAATTCAAATAACAAATATACAATTTATATAAGCTAAGATAGATTAAATTCTCTGATTTCCTTATAGATAAATTTGAAAATATCCATTCAAATTCATACAATCATATAAACGCTCTGATACCATATGTTAGTTATAACACGAACCTTAATTATAGACCTAGGATTAACCATGAACTTGTATTAATAGAGAAAATACAAAAAAATGTTGAGTGATGAACAAGCTGCTGAACTACTTAAACAAGCTCTTTAACATATAAACAAGCTCTTGAAATTTTCGATCAGACTTTATAAAAGTTGTATATCCTTATGTTTTTAACATCTTTATGTGTCTCTCTTAATGTATGGGCTTCTTAACAAGTCAGAAAAACTAAACGTCCACGAACTTACTTAAGTAGGCAACAAGAGACCTTAACAACTATTTATAGTAACCTTATTGGGCCCCCTATCACAGGCCTAATAAATAACCAACCCACACTAGTTGAGGCTTATTTTCCTTACTGGACTTTAACTTATTTAATCATATCCTTTGTTAGGCTTCTTTATTATCTGTAATCTGGATAAATTTTGATTTTCTTAATCTTAATTTAAAAAAATTGTAATTAATAATTGTCTAATTAAAAAAACTAACAAGAGACTTATGGACCAGCCTTAAAATCATATTGCAAACTTCCTCCCACAAATCTACACTCATACATCGACTCCAAACAACTAAAGAAGTTGGCTCCTCTATAGCTAACTATCACTCTATAATTCTCTATAGAAGACTTGGAACTTTTTATGCTTAATGGCTTGCCATTTGATTTTGATTCATTCATAACTATGATTAAAGATCTTGAAACCTATTGACCTTCTTTAAGCTATATGCCAAGTTGCTTCTTTATAAGCAAAGTCAGATTACATTTCATTAATCTTCATTAGGACTTTAAAATCAGTGCTCACATCAATAAAAATTAATAATGGCGATGTGAAATCGAGCTCTCAATATTCCAATCAGGTTCTTTAGCATTCTTTAATTCACTTCCAGAATAATATATCATAGACACAAGGCATCGCTCTGTGGTATTCACGATTTATGCCCATCCCAGGCCCATTTTTGTCTCCTTCAATTCTTGGCTCAACACATCCAATACAACAAACTACTAGCCGAAACCTAACTTTTCATATAATAACCCAACTTCCTTTTATAAGAAACCATTTACTGCATAAGGTTTCATTTCTAATACTAATTTGTCACATAAAAATTACAACAGATCTCCTCTAAAATGCCAAATATATAAAAGATTGGTCATATATATAACTACCACAAATCATTTCTGGTACATGTAATCTACAAATAATCACTTAACACCTCGTCATAACTCCTCCATACCTTATAATACATTCTTTGCCTTCAATTTTCAACTTTCAACTTTATATAGCCTAACAAACTCACTCAAAAATCCCTTTCCTTTATTTTTATTAGTTACTTTCCCTACGACAAAGGATATCACTACCCTCTTACTAACAAAATATTTATCTCTCGACATGTTAGATTCCTGAAATTAACTTCTTCTTTTTCCAAATTCTCCACTTCCTTTACACCCAATCCAATAATTGTTCTTTACGTCTTCCTTTTGGCCTTATCCCTCCTATAAATACTCCACTACCTCTCCCATGTTCTCTAAATTTTTCTTTACCATCTCACCCATCACTAACTCCATCGTCATCACCACCTTTGCATCTTATGGTTACTTGCACTGCTGATTGCACTTATAAAACCCAAACCTTTCTTGATCACATAACCTACAACATCACTACTCAAGCTCCAATATAATCAAATCCTACCTCGTTTACTCAAGCAAACATATTCTCACATTTGCAACAAGCTAATGTGGGATGAGTTCAATGATCTCTATCATAATAATTATTAGTTCTAAATAGGTCTTTTGTACTAAGAGTAAATCTAATGGTACCTTTGATCACTATAAGACTCACATTGTTGCTAAAGGGTTTCACTAGTCTCTTGCCCTTGATTATACTGACACATTTAGCTTTGTTATTAAATTTATAACTATTCGCATCATTCTCACCCTTGTCATATTTCAGAATTGATTCATTCATCAACTTGATGTAAGAATGCCTTCTTATATGGTAACCTTCAAGAACTAGTGATCATGAGTCAACTATCAAGTTCACTAATCCTTATTATCTTAGCTATATTTTTCATTTGAACAAAGCGTTTCATAGCCTTAAATAAGCCAATAGAGCTTGATTTAATAAACTGAGTCAGAAACTTTGTGATCTCGATTTTGTTTCCTCCAAGTTTGTCATTCCTTTCTTTATTTATACATCTTCCTTCCACACTACCTTCTTACTCGTCTATGTGAGTAATATCTTGGTTACAAGTTCTTCAAAATCATTCATTCAAACCCTTATTCATGACCTTCACACCACTTTCACCATTAAAGACCTTGACCCTCTTCACTATTTCCTTGGCATTGAAGTTACAAACACCCCCACTGATCTCCATATAACATAAAACAAATGCACTTGTGATGTCCTTTTTGGAACTCACCTTGATCGGTCCGAATCCATTGCTACACTTATTATTCCTACTTTACCTTTATCAAAGAACCATGGTCTCCCACTTTCTAACCCTACTAAATACTATAACACTATTGGGGCTCTTTAATACTTTTTCTTAACCTAAGCAGACGTTCAATTTGTAGTGAACAAAGTGTACCAAATTATCCATTACCTTACCAACGTTCACTATACTGCCGTCAAACAAATTCTACTATGGGACCCTGAACTTTTTTCGAAGATTAGAAGTATTAAATGAGAAATTTTGGTGATTAGCATGAGTAAAGAACAAGAGTAAAGTAGGGAATGGAAAATGTAGATAGATTCATGATTTGCTTTGGTGTTTTTGGTGGATAAGAGAATATGAAATGGGAAGAATTAGGGTGAAAGTTAAAAGTAAAATGAAAACAAAATTGAAGTTGAATATGTGTATGTTTTATTATTGGTGTTCATGATTAATCATGGATTGTAATTTCTTTATGGATGAATGTAAAATTTATGTTTTGAATTCAAGGAAAATTCTAGATTGATCTAGCTTGAATTAGAGAAAGGTGTCTTCTAGAAGTTGTAGATCTTTCTTTTAACTTTCCAATGGTATAAAGTCTGTAACTTTGGACATCGAAATTGAAAGATATAGTCCTTATAAGGAGAGATGCTCAGGAGCATAGATGCATCGTCTATAAAGACCCAACATTTGTAATGACGTTATATCGTCTATGATGATGTCATATCGTCTGTGAAGGTGTATTGTCTATAAAGTTGTATCGTTTGTAAAGACGCTTCGTCTATAATGACATCATATCATATGTGATGACGTCATATCGTCTGTGAAGATATATCATTTATAAAGATGATTTGTCTATAAGGTTGTATCAGCTGTAACAATGTCATATTGTCTATGATGACATCATATCGTCTATGAAGGTGTATCGTCTGTAAGGATAATTCATTTGTAAAGTTGTATGGTCTGCAAGGATGCTTCGTTTGTGATGACATCATATCATCTGTGATGACGTCATATCGTCTTAAGAGTTACATCATCTTAAGTTGACTTTGCTTTGTCTGCCTCTTTATTTCATCTGCTTCTAGCATACATCTACTTTTTGTATTCGTCTCCTTCTTAATTTGTCTGCTTCTTGCATTTGTCTGCTTCTTGCATTCGTCTGCTTTCTGCTTTGTCTGCTTTCTGATTCGTCTGCCTTTTTCTTCGTCTGCCTCTTTGCTTCGTCTACTTCTTGCTATCGTCTGCTTTTTGCTTCGTCTGCTTTCTGATTTGTCTGCCTTTTGCTTCGTCTACCTCTTTGCTTCGTTTGCTTCTTGCTATTGTCTGCTTTCTGACTCATCTATATTTTGCTTCGTCTGCCTCTTTGCTTCGTCTGCTTCTTGCTATCATCTGCTTTTTGCTTCGTCTACTCCTTGATTCGTCTATTTTTTGATTTGTCTACTTTTCACTTCATCTGCTTTGTGCTTCGTCTATTTTTTCCAATTCGTCAGACCCTTCTTCTTAGGTTGACTTTCTACTTAATCTTACATTGACCAGGACATCTTTTGGTCCAAATTTGACACTCTAGACGGCAGAATTTGTTTTCAAGGTTTTCATGGAAGTTGTAAATATTGAATCGAACGCTCTAAGAATGACCTTGATCTGATATCTCTAGAGCAGTTATACCATTTATCCCGAATAGGCTCTGTATGATTGAGGACAAAACCTTGTTTGATTCTAAACGTTATTCGATTCCTTCGGCCATAGCTTTGTCATCCAACCTACAAATGAGGTGAATCTTAGACCAATGGATTTCTATCACATTTTTCTACCTCTCCATGAAAGCTATAACTTTTGATGCTATTTTAAAGAAGGATTAAGTGAATCAAGGTAAGGGTATCGGTTGGAAGAGTATGAATGGGAGGAATTTAAGTATAGTGCACTGTTTTAATATCAGAACAGTCTGAAAATGCTTGGGGCAATACTTTCAAAGTTCTAAACCAAATAGATTGATTTTGGTGTCATTAGAAACTTAGACCATAAAGAACATTTTTCTAGAAGAAAGAGTTATGTCAGAATGTTCAAGGGTATTGTTGGCAAGACACTTAAGCATAAAAAAGACATAAGACATAAATGGAAGGGACAATGGGACATTTCTCACTCATTAAGGATATAATTGGAATAAGAAGTGTTGTCTTGCATTTTAGGAAGAGAGGAGAATGAAATTGAAGAGAGAAAAGAAGAGAGAATCACGAAAAAAGAAGAGAAGGAGAGAAAGAAGAAAGAAAAAGCTAGGGTTTCTTCATTTCTTGGTTTTCAAGAGAAATTTTGAGGTTGTTCAAGAAGAGAAAAGGTAGATGAAGATGAGAGCTTCTATTAAAGCTAAAGATCCCTCCATTTGGTGAAGAATGGAGGTAAGATCATTTTGGATCTTTTAGATTTTGAAAGGTTATTGTTCATGGAGTTTAGAAAATATTTGGGTTTAAATATTCTAGAATCAATTTTAATGATTTTTGTATTGTGGGATTATCTATTGGTTTCCTATTGAATGAGACTTGGTTTCTTTTAGGGAACCAAGAGAATCCTACTTAAGAGCAAGGGGAAAGACAACCTTGACTTGGATTTTTTGCAAGCAAATTAGGTGGGTAATATATTTATAGTTATTATGTAAATGGGCAATGTGCCTATGTGTGTGTATATGCTTGAATTGTTAAACTGTGAATTTTGTAAGGTGGAAAATGCATTATGATATGTTTTATGTTATGCATTAAAAGATGTATGATAGTTCGATATACTTGAATTGTGATTATGATCATGTATGCCTTGAAATATGTCGTGGCATTTTGTATAAATGAAAATAAAGGGAAGAGCATGAAAACTATGAAAGCATTTGATAAAATGATTTTGAGCATGATTATGTCCTTCTGTTTGGGTGAGAGTAGAATCATTCTGTTCGTCACGTGCACGTTGACAAGAGCCTTCTCTCAACTGCCCGCTTGTGGCATATGAGCTCCGAAATTGGACTCATTCTATTCATAGGGTAAACTTCAGTTTCTCCATTCTGTTTCCATGGAATCCTCGAGCTAATTGTTTGTGCTTTGCATAATTGAATTGCCAAGTATGATGCACTTTTGAGTATTATGTTTGATGGATGAATCTTCATGATATGTTCTATGTGGTGACATTCGAATTATGAAATTTTGAGCTTGAGTTGTGGATGATATAATTACTAGATTAAATGGGATATATATATATATGTGTGTGTGTGTGTGTGTGTGTGTGTGTGTACTTTGGTATATTTTTTATATATATGTGTGTACCTAAATTGTATGGCTCGTTGCCAATGGCTATAAATGTATAAGCCACTGAGCTTCGCAGCTCACCCCATTACTTTCCCTTCCGCAGGTGAAGAAATAGTAGCTCAGCATTGATCCTTGCAAAGTTTAGCAAACACCAAGAATAGAGACTTTTGTAATTAAGTTAGTTCATAAATTTTTGGTATTTATAATCATTTTAAGCATAAGCATTCAATTGTATTGTGTATTTTTTTTTGTATTTTGTAATAAGCCAAAAAAGTGGTTTTTGAAATGTAAAGATATTATGAAAACAAGAATTGTGTTCTGTAATAGGTCTAAGTGATTACTGAAATTCTGATGTGTTCAATAATATTTGCATCTTTTTGACTGAAATTGTTTTAAATAAATCGGACCGATTTGATTATCGATTTTCTACATATCCGTTAACCGTTTAAGAAAATTTGTAATGAGATTCGACCGTTTACTAGCTCCGAATGTTAGGCTCCGAAAACAGGGTACAACATCTACAATAAATGAAAGCTACTTTGTCATAGGGCATTTACCTAACCAAACCCATATAACTTACCCTCCATGCTTACTCTAATGTGGAGTGGGTGAGTTGTCTTATTGATTGTTGTTCCAGCTCAAGTTACTGTATATATCTTAGGTTTAATATTATTTCTTAGAGTTTCAAGAAATAACCTACGATTACCCAATTTATTATTGAAGTTGAATATAGTAAATATTGCTCTTGCTGCTATTAAAATGTTTTGGATCACTTTTTGGTTGGTGAAATTGGACTCTCATCTCTTACTCCTGCCTTATAATGTGATAACCTTAATGCTGCATTCACTGTTGCTGTTCATGTCTCGCTTTCATGTATAAAATTCATCAAGATTGATATTCATTTTAGAATTTAATTGCTAAAAATGCACTTTTTGTTTCTCACATCTTTGCTACAGATTAGATTGATGATAATGTTACAATAGCATTGAGGAATTATACTTTTCTTCAACTTTGAAACAAGCTCACCATTGTTCTACCGTGAGCTCGAGAGTGGCTGATTGTTATACATTGTCAGCCACCTCTTTAAGCTTAGTGATTCTCAAATAGTCTTCCTTATATTTTGTTCCCTGAAATCATATAATTAGAAATTCTAGAATGTTTGTAATTACTACCATAGCATTTATAGATATTTTTTTAATTTTTATGATAGTTAATACATGTATAAATAACTCCACAATATAAGCTAATTATTAAGATAAATACAGTATTCTACTTTTGTCTTCTTACATCTTATCTTTACTGGATAGAATAAATCATCTTACTAACAGGGGATTGTTGCTATTGTTAGAATTGTGGAATGAAAGTAAAATCAGACATTCCGTATTTTTTTTTGTTTTTAATCTTTTCATGAACGATTCGAAACATATAATAAGGTCTATGTTACGTGTTACAGAAAACACATGATATAATAACCACATAATAATTGGTTATTTTTTTAACCAAAATAAAAATAATCTTGTGGACTCGGTCTGAGTTGCAAATGACAAATAATCTTTAATTTCCAGAAATCGATTAAAAAACTCTTCCTTTTCCCATTAGAAATTTTTATTTGCAGCCTGGTCCTCACATTTGCTTTGTACCTTGCAGTTGGCTTTAATATACATGAAGAATCAAATGCGTCGCTTTGGTTTAGTGCCTAGGGATATTAATTAACACATATGCTTTTAATCAAATCCAAAAAGAAATGTGTAATTTAGTGATTAGTCTAGTTCTGGGCAAGTCAACCAGTCTCATGAGTTTTCTTAAGCTCTGTTATTACGTTTATCAGTATCAACAAATTGTATGAAAAATTGTTTTTTTCCTTTTAAAAAATTAAACTTTTCTCTATCCAGAATTGAAATGGGTCACCGAATGAGAGGGAGAGCTGAATTCTCACCAAACACGATATCTCCCGATACACATAATAATAACATCTGCTAATATATTTAATCATAATTAGTATAAATATGCATGTGAAGTGCATATAATTTACTTTTAATATGAACCAGATAGTTGGATAGCAAACTCTACTGACCGACCATACGAGAGGAAGGTTATTAATTTTAATAAAACATAGTTGGACATAGATAATTAGATTGGTTAGATAATTTAACCGAATGAGAACTACATGTTTTTGTTTGTTTCAGGTATCTTAACTACAGGTAACATTGGTCTTATTAAGGTTAAAAAACAGGAAAGCTCTGTAAACTCACATTTCTCTATCGAAAGTTTTTTAAGGAAAGATGAGAGACGAGAGCACAAAAGCCAACCCTCCAAATCTCGTTTCTCGGGCCATCCGTTCACGAATACCAAGGAAAATTATCCCCTTTCCTGTTTTACCCTTGTTCAATTTCTTCTTCTTTCACTTTGTTTATGGTGACATTATATAGTAAAATATTCTTTCTTATTATATCTGGTTCTTGTTCCAGTGTTCCCCTGCTTGAGGGATAGACAGAGAAAGAAAGAGAGCGATAAAAAGCTACAATTTTTATGGATGTTTCGATCTATGCCTTCATCAGTCTCAAGGAAATCTCATAGAAACAATCCCATGTAAGCAAATGTCTCATTTTTTTTAATTCTCATTTCAGAAACGAAACCTTTCTACCTTGATAGTCGTTTTGCGTGCTGTAAGACAATATTTATTGGATTCATTTCTTTGAATGCAAGCATGCAATCTTCAGTTACCGTTAATGGGTTCTCGTATCTGCGTACTTCGGTTGTTTTAACCCTTTTTTGGTGCAAAATTCTGTGCTGAAATGACTTCCTCCCCCCTCCCCCGCAAAGTTCCTTTTCTACTTTTTAAAGTTTTTCTTTGAATGTTTGCACTCTATATTTCATGGGGGGTTTTTATTGGTTCAATGACTAGGTTCAATGGTTATAGATCGGGATCCGTGTTGGATTTCTTGGTTTTTGGTTTGCTCTTTTATAATCACTGTTAATAATATACTTTGTCTGGTTGGTTTTATAAGCGTTTGTCGAGGGATTGACCTCGAATTTTGCTTTTGTGATTGTTTTTGTACTTCTTTTCTCAGTTCATTGGGGTTACTTGTTTTGAGGGAATTTAGTAATTGCTACATTTCCTTGGGCTTAAAAAGGTTAGTTCATTGAGGCCGGAATTCATGGGTAGAATTCCCAGGACAATGGCCAGCTTAACTGAAGAAGGGTTTCGGTTCTTTGATGCCCTCGAGGACCCTGCATCAATCTCTGATGCAACTTCTGATGGTGTTGATGTGGTTGATTCCCGTAGTAGCTTCAATAATTCAACTACAAACAGTCCACCTTATGACGTATGGCTTAAGAGCCCAAAAAGTGTTCACGAGCGTCGACGGATGTTCTTGACGTGGATGGGGGTGCGTGTGGAGCAAAATGCAACTCAAAATTCTGTTGTTTTCTGTGGTTCAGAGTGGGAAATTGATAGATTTAAACAAAGTAATGGGGCAGTGTTGAGGCTTTCAGGTTTTGAAGATGAGTTCCTTTCACCTCGGTCAAATATATCTTGTGGGTCTATTGATGAGTTAGATTCAAATGAGAAGTTTATATGTAGGGATAGGAATTTTGATGGGGGAAAATCTTGTAATGTAGATGAGCATAATAGGCAGATAAATGAAAGTTCTGAAGCAGACTTGGGCTGCTCAGCAAGCACTGTGAAATCTGAGAAGACTTCAGGGTTCACTTCATCATTTCGGCGAGTCATACTGAAGAAAATTGAGGAACCAAATCATTCAATTTACACACTAAAGACAGCTAAGAAGGGATGGTTGAGTAGATTACGTTCTATCACATGTTCTGTGGACAAGCAAAGAGAAGCTGAGATACTGATGCATGACGATGATGATGCTTATAAGGTTCAGAGAGTTAAGGTTCGTCAACATGGGAAGCAGATTAGAGAACTTTCGGCTCTTTATAAGGGGCAAGACATCAAGGCCCATGAGGGTTCAATTTTGACAATGAAATTTAGTCCTGATGGACGATACCTTGCAAGTGCAGGTGAAGATGGTATTGTGCGAGTGTGGCAAGTCTTGGAGGATGAGAGGTCAAATGAGCTTGACGTTCCAGAATTTGATCCATCCTGCATATATTTGACTGTAAATCATCTATCTGAGTTAAAACCACTTTTTGTCGATAAAGAGAAAGTAGGCAAATTGAAGAGCAGGAGGAAAACATCTGATTCTGCTTGTGTAATATTTCCTCCAAAAGTTTTCCGGATGTTGGAGAAACCATTGCACGAGTTCCATGGGCACAGTGGAGATATTTTAGATCTGTCCTGGTCGAAGAATTGTGTAAGCGACTTCCTAAAAGAAATAATATTTGTGTATCCTGTAAAGGTGAAAATTTCTTATGAAGTAGATTAAGAGTTCACCATTTGTTTTCTTGCTGCAGCATCTACTGTCAGCTTCAGTGGACAAAACTGTTCGACTATGGCAAGTACAAAATGACCATTGCCTCGGAGTCTTTTCACATAGTAACTATGGTGGGCTTTTGGCCAGTTTTACATCATTTTTATAAACCAATATGTTCTTTAAGATACAATTTATGTCAAAGTTGATTTTTTTTTTCTGAATATCTTAGGCATGTCATGTCTTGTCAGATTTCAACTTGTGCTGACAATACTTTACGCTGGTCCTTGTTTGATGCAGTAACCTGTGTTCACTTTAACCCTGAGGATGACAATTACTTCATGACTGGTTCCATAGACGGAAAGGTTCGCATTTGGTCAATTTCTAGTTGCCAAGTGGTTGATTGGACCGTTATAAAAGATGTTGTAACTGCAGTTTGTTATCGTCCAGATGGGAAGGTGTGGTGATTTTCTTTTCCTTTCCATTCTTGTTGCTACAACATGAGTTTTCTGGTTAAATAGTCTGATAGAAAGTCTTCCTTTTTCCCTTTCTCATATAGGGAGCGGTTGTTGGCTCTATGGAGGGAAATTGTCGCTTTTATAATTTTTCGGGTATATAATTCACACCCACTACATTCTTGGTTCTTTAGTAAATCTAGTTCTTCTGCTTAACCTTTCAATGCCATTTTCCAGTTCAAACTCATGTTCCATTAAATTTATTTTGCAGTTGTCAAATATATGTTGTTTGGCTAGTATTCATTTCTTGTGATGAATTATCTGTTGGTTAGAGGGAGAGCTGGGTTTAGGCAGTTTTGCTTGATTCATTAATAACAGAAATTACTCCTTAATAAACAGGCGCTAACAATCATTTTCTTCTTTGTTTTTATTGTTCAGACAGTCACTTGCAACTGGATGCCGAAGTAAGCTTACACAGCAAGAAAAAATCAGCTTGCAAAAAGATAACTGGGTTTCAGGTGGTTATCATTTTCCCTTGAATGTCACTTTTTCTGATAGTCGACCATACTTGTTACATACTTAATTTAGTTATATCTGTTTCAGTTTTGCCCTCAAGACTCAACCAAAGTAATGGTGATTTCGGCTGATTCACAAGTTAGAATTCTGCAAGGACCGAACGTGATTAGTAAATACAGGGGTATGAATCTGACTCTCACAGTGTTAAGACTTTTACTTTGGGCAAATCAGATCCCTTATTAGCCAAATTAGCAGTACCTGCTTATGCTGAGGGATCAAAGTACTGCCCACATTAATCCAAAGAAGCTAAATCGTGTTGATACAAGATGCAATTCTTTGACAATTTGGAAGTACCTTTGTTCTTATTCTCTTGTTATTGATATATGTTGATTCTTGTATTCCCATATTTCTGTTCATTTAGGACCAAAAAGTGCAGTGAATCCAACATCAGGATGCTTTACTTCAGATGGAAAGCATATTATCTCAGCTTTTGAGGACTCCAATGTATATGTTTGGAATTGCATTAGCCAGGAGGAGCCTTCTCCTTTTCAAGCTAAAAATACAAGGTCTTGGGAGCGTTTTTATGCAAATGCATCTGTTGCAGTGCCTTGGTGGGGCCTGAAAGATGAACACTCTGAAAGTGAATGGGAACTTGATTTACCAAAGGATGATTCTGCGGGGATTCCCCGATTTTGTTCACCTACCTGTTTTTCTCTGAGCCAAGAATATGTCTTGGAGTCTTCTCCAAAGTGTTCTGCAACTTGGCCAGAGGAAAAGCTTCCATCATCTAGCTCATCTTCCACATCATCATCGTCAATGAACAGATCTGACTACAAATTCTTGAAAGCTTCATGCCAGAGCACAGTTAAGTCTCATGCATGGGGTCTTGTCATTGTGACTGCAGGTTGGGATGGACGAATAAGATCATTCCACAATTATGGTTTGCCAGTAATTGTGTGAAAGTTAACTGGTTCGGCTTTAGTGACAATTACGATTCATCCATCTGGATGGGATTTACATTGATGAACGACATAATACAAATTTCTGATGTGGCATGAGCTACCCAGTAGTACCAGCAATGGCAGCATCAAGAAAACAACATTATGATGAGTGTAGGATTTTCTGAGTAGTGAGATGGGCCCTTCGCTAATAGCCTAGCATATGAGGAAATGTTGAATGCAGGGACAAGTGGTGGCCTTTTAGTGGTTGGAATCTAGTCCAGCTTGGGATGAGCTACTGGCTGAGGTTAGCTTCTCCTAATATAGAATTTGTTGCTTAATTACACACTTTCATCTCCTATGCGACCTTTGCATTAACATCTTTTATTTGGGGTATCTATAATGGGAGGATTGGATCCAGAGCTCGTGGTGGGAGTTCATTTTGGAAGAAATTGTATGGAACTTTTGCCATTTTAATAACTTGGCTGATGTTGAATGATTGAATTGTCTGTCTGCCATTTTGCCCTTCATGGTAGGGTCACTTTCACCTGGGATTGGCTTGTAGGGTTGTTATTGGATTCCTTCACTGCTACTGGCTGATATGTTGTTAGCCAAGAGCTTGAAAATGATTCATTACATGCATACTGTACAAATGTTATGCGCCTTCTATGATGGATACGGGCGGGCAGTTGACTAACTGTGATCATAGCTTTGACTGAGTCCTTTTTCCTTTCGTGCGAACAGCATTTGTACATGTAGTGTCTTGTCTATTCTACATAAATTTAAGCAAGGCATTTGTACATGTAGTGTCTTGTTTATTCTACATAAATGTAAGTAATCTGAAATTTATGACCTTTTTTGTCAGCGAAAGAAATGCCTTTTGAGTAACGATTTTAAAGAAATGTAGTTATGCAATAACCCGTATGCTTGATTTGTGACGGGAATAGCTGTGCAAAATTGGAAGCAATTTACCGCTGCTATGAACAGCCGAATGTCTCGGCCTCAACACATTTTACCTTGGTTTTTTTTGAGTTGTTTAGACTGTGAAAGACGTCCAATTATCATCAAAAGCTGCAACGGCGTGTTATGCTTAAAAAAGTCTTCAACCTCCACTTCCTTTTAGTTAAAATATAAAATTTAAAGCATATCCCCCTAGTTCAGGGTCAGTTCGGTTTCATTAATTATTTTTATTCTTAAAAAAAGAAGTTATGTAATTGTTAATATCAATTTGATTTTAATCTCTTATGTAATTTATGTTAATAAGTTTATCATATTATTAACGATAAATTATTGAAATTTTTATGAAATTATATTTCGGAAGTCCTATTCATTTATTAAAACAGTCAATTTTTAAATTTCTATTAAATAGCTAGTTTTAAAAATATAAAGTTTATGTATTTTGAAGATGTTTTATATTTATAGATTATCCTTAAATTTGAAAATATTTTTAATGTTAGTCATAATTTTTACCAGTAATTAATATTTATTTAGTTATTTAATAATAATATCCAATTATTCTTTTAACTTTTCAAAAAAAGATCCAATTACATCAAAAAAATAAAACCTAAAACTTTTTTTTATCATAAAAAAAGAACCTAAGAGTTAATAACTACTTTTTAGATCTTTTGTTTGGTTTTATTGTTTCTTTGTGGCCGGAATTATTTGATATCTAGATTAGAAATTACCTTGATTTCGATCTTGTATCGATTGATTACAAAAGTGTTATATGTTTGTAAAATATATTGATCTTAACACTAATTAGATATAAGCAAAAGTTCAAATCAAATTGTTTGTCGATTAACTTAGGCAATGTTGTTGATAATTGAATGAGATACTAGAAATAGATATAGATACTTTTGATATTAAGGTTAATTTTTTAATGAAATTTCATAAAAATTAATGCATTCTTGCGTGTATTAATTAGATAGAAATATCAATTAATTAATCAAGGGATAGAAAATTATAAATTGAAAGACAATAATTCAAACAAGCTTGTTATTGGAATCCTAGTACGTTTAGAATGAGTAAGGTTAGAGGCTTCAATATACAACCTGTAAATTATAAACCATGATAGACTAAGTGCAGGGGCTCAAACTAACATTTGTTTAGTTCAATCCCCACATACAGGTTACGATCTTGAAAAATTTTGCATTACCGAAATTGGTTAGTAATAACTTCTTTATCCTAGCCAAGGTGTTGGAGTTAAAAGCTCTAATATCATATCCATATCTTATAAATTATTGTGTATAATGCAGAAGCTTTAGAAATAAGTGATCATCGAGGAGTGAAACTTTAGTTATTATAAAGTCCCAATATGTTTCATTACAGAAGAAGTTGCAGGCTACCTGAATTTTCGGCCAAATATCTTTAGTGTATGTGCACTGAAAGAAGAGATGATTTCTTATTTCTTACTCAAGGTTGCAAATACTACAATGTGGGTTAAGAACCAAGCTAGTCTTACTAGATGTGCTTAGTTTATTAAGCAAAGTGAGCCACATAATGAAAACAATTGTGAGGATACAACCACCAAACCATATGACCCTATGCTAAGAGACTTTAGGGACTTGTAGCTTGAACAAGTTAAAAGCAAACTTATTTATGAACTTACCAAAGTATGTTTGGAACAAATTAACCTATCTTCCTCATCCTTTCTCGAGTTGTAACTTAGAATGGATTCCTTTAAGCATTAAAATCCCCTAAATCTAATGAACCAAACATGATCCTTAATAAGCTCTTCCACTCTAGCATTAGGCTTCAACATGTTTCTAAGTTGAAAGATAACAGGGATCAAGTGCAAAGGACCCTTGTCACTCCAATTATCAAACCATAAACTAGTTTGCTTGCCATTGCCAATTAAGCTTTTAAAATCCTCGTAAAGTATTTCCCTGAGCATGAGTATGTGATGAAAGGTCTATGATATGTTTGATTTTGTTTAAAGCCGTAGAAGCTAGCTCCTCTTAAGTGAAAAGTGTGCATCTATTGAGACCATATATTTTTCTTATCACTTAGTAGTTTCCAGATCCATCAAAAAACCTTACTTGAGATATGGATTGATCAAAGGCCAAGTCCTCTATGATTTAATGGTTTGCACAACTCATGTCATGCTACCTTGGATCCTGAATTCTTTTAGGTATCATTATACTATAGGAAATTCCTTAACATCCTCTCAATGTACTTAATAAGTTTCTTTGGCAAGATTAAATGAGATAACGAATAGATTTTTACATTGCATAGTATCAATTTAATCAACTGGAGTCTTCCAACATAAGAGAGACTTTGTTGCATAATTAATTTAATCTCCTCTTAATAATCTCAAATAATTTCTTGTAATATTTATAAGAGGGCTTTGTAGTTAGTATTGGAACTCCTAAACTAAGTGTGTAATTCTAAAACCTGTCAAGGAAACAAGCTAATCGCTGAGGTATAATGCATCCCTGGAAAGTATAAGGAAGCTTTTATCAATATTGATTTCAATGTCTGATAGTTTGATGAACTTTTTAATAGAGTTGAGGATGGTAATGACTGATTTAGAGTCAACTTTTGAAAACATCAGCAAATCATATACAAAAGAAAGGGTGAACAACTTCATTCTATCATAGATTTTATGAAACATGAAAGAAGGATTCTCCTATATTTTGAATGCTATGAGTCTTAGCAACACCTCCATGTAGATTGAGAAAGATAGATAAGGGATCACTTTTCCTTACCCCTCACACATTTGGGTTATCTAACCTAAGTTATGTTGTTCCTAATGATACAGGATCATTAGATGCTACTAATAAATATCAAACGTAACAATTACGGATTACATTCAACATTCTAGCAATAGGTTTTAAATAGAAAAATCAAAATAACGTATTAAGATCATCTATCCAAAACCCAATTCAATTAACACAAACAACACAACAATCCAAAAAGAGATTACAAGGTTAATAAGATGAAATAACTTAACCATGACTTGGTTTTGATATCCCCATTGAACTGGTTTCAGGAAGTTAGCCTTCTATCTCCATCTTTAAGCTCCCATCGTCGGCGATCCTCTCCATTACCACTATCGGTGTTGAAGAACGAAGAAAACTGAAGAGAAAAATGAGAGAAAACTGTCGGCTAGGTTATGTCCCCAATGTTTTTTTCCTGCCGTCACCCCCTTTCATTATGTAATAGTCTTTTAGGTTCAAACAAAGTGTCATTTAAACAAGAAAATGACACCTGGCCTTCTCACACTTATGAGTGGCCTCTCACTAGTGTGAGAAGGCCTCATAGGAGTGACTTAACAAGTCACACCCATGACTTGCTTCTCATGGCTGTGAGAAGCATACTGGCTGGGTGACAAAGAAGGCATCTGGCTAGCAATGTGAGAAGCATAGGAGAAGGCAACTGACATCACTGAAGTATGGATGGGCTGTCAAGATTAGATGGGATGTAAATGTGAGAAGCTTGGATGGGTTGTCTCCTTGGTGAGAAGCATATGGTGAGAAGCATGCATGTCACAACTGTGAGACTTCACTCATGACTGTGACAATTTTCCAGCAATTTGTTCTTCACTTGATATCCTTAACTTGTCTCTTCTTCTTTCAATCCTCTTCTTGCTCCATGAATCAATAAAATATGGAAATTGAGAAGGTGGCTTCAATGAACATGCTTTTGGGTCACTTTAGCTCCTTACTTTTGAGATATATCTAAAATTAAATATGAGCT
The DNA here is from genome assembly GCA_026413385.1 of Erythroxylum gracilipes. NCBI lineage: Eukaryota > Viridiplantae > Streptophyta > Magnoliopsida > Malpighiales > Erythroxylaceae > Erythroxylum > Erythroxylum gracilipes. The sequence goes on along the minus strand of JANZLC010000006.1, from coordinate 16,191,087 downwards.
AAAGTGAGTATCATAGGCATTTCTAAGGCATTAATTACTAAGTGTAGTAGATCAAATGAATAAACATTTAAACACCTATCATTCGCAACTATATAACTTACTTGCTCTTCACCGGTCTTCTATCTTGGCATTCTTAGGGAAAGTAATACCCTTCACAAATGAAACAAGCAATATCTCATTTTGATTGTTTCTTACCTTGAGAAGATTCACTAACCTTCTCCTTTCCCTTCTCCAAGCCATTCCGCATTCCACCATTCTTCTTGCCCTCGTAGCTAGCTCAAATTGATAGTCGCATTTGGAGATCCACTAAGGCATCTGTAGCTGCTATCGCGCTTGGGAGCTCCTTCACTATTGGACCCTGAACTTTTCTTAGAAGTTAGAACTATCAAGTGAGAAATTTTTGGTGATTAGTCATGAGTAAAGAGAAAATGAATGAAAAATGTGGATAGATTCATGTTTTGCTTTGGTGTTTTTGGTGGGTAAGAGATTTTGAAATGGGAAGAATTAAGGTGAAGGTTAGAAGTGAAAGCAAAAATGAAGTTGAATATGTGCAGTAAGTTGATGAAGGATAAGTATATATGTGTATGTTCTGTTATTAGTGTTTAAGATTAATCATGGACTATAATTTCTTTATAGATGATATTGATTTGAAATGGAGTTGAGAATAAGGAGTAAATAAAGTAGAAAAGGTGATCTTGGTATAAGTTGTGTTAAGGAAAGATTTTTGAAACAAAATGGGTAGTTGATCTCGAAAATGTTCACTAACTGTGCTTCGGTCTATTAGCTACAACTTTTTCTCTAGTTATCCAAACGAGATGATTTTTAATTTAGATTATACTAGAAACATGTGGCTACATTTCTTATGGAGATATCAAATTTAAAT
>JANZLC010000006.1:16157096-16168870 GCA_026413385.1 Erythroxylum gracilipes | reverse complement strand
TTTTAGGTACAATTTGGAAGTAAATAAATTAAAGTGAGTCAAAAGTACTGCATTTGAATTATTTTCTGAAGATCAATACTCACTTGTCTTTAAGAAGCGAGAAGAAGAAAATTAAAAGACAAGAAGAAGACAAGAATAGTGGAAGACAAAGAAGAAGAAACATTTAAAAGCAAGCAGATGGAAAAAGATACGCAAACGACAATGTAACATGAACAAAACATAGTGCAATCATAACTGGGAAGCGTATGCATTCAACGTAACGCATGCGTCTACATTTTGTGTTGAACGCAAGCATATACGTTCAACGCAATGCATCCGTCTATGTTTTATGTAAAACGCAAGCGTATGCATTTAATACAACGCATATGCATTCATTTCGTGCCACATAAGAAGGGAGAGACATTGTGAGTGGAGTGAATAGTGGGGGGTGGACCAAAAACCCCCATCTTAATTCATCCCATCATGAAATAGTGGAGAGCAACAATGGAAGGAGAGAGATGTGAAGGTAGGTAGTAGAAGAGAGGGGCTTGAGAGAGCAGTGAATAGTAACATGGTCCAAGGAGTTTAATTGTGCCATCGATGAAAGTGAAGAGTAAAGAGGGTTGCATAATAAGGCAGTGAAGGAGAAACAGTCTTCGGTGGGGCTACAACATGGGGGTTGAAGCATTTTGTTGTTTCTTTCTCTCATTAGAAATTGATTGTGTTATCCTATGTTAATTTATTTGGGTATTGTGTATGGATAGTCTTATTTTCATTATTGTTCGGTTATTTGCGTATGAACCCATTGGATAATTTGAAAAGATGATTTTAATGCGTTTATTAAATCGTTTAATTGCAACATTGCTAGAATTTTGATATAATCTGTAATTGTTATGTTAAAATTCATGTGTAGTGACTAATGATTCGTAATCATTAGGGATAACATAACCTAGGTTAAATGACGCATCGTATGTGGTTGTTGCCTTGATTAGTAGGTTTTCCTAAATATAGAGATCTTATCTTAGGTTATTCGATGGTTAGGTTTAATTAACGATCGTATCTTGATTAAACACTACCTAAGAGAAAACTCGGGTAAATTATTAACCCACAATTAATAGTTACTAGGAGAAGTTTAAGAACAACAAATCAATGGAATATACTTAATTAGGGTGTGGGCTGGGATTGATCTAAAGAACCAGGTCCCTACCGAATTCTCCACTTTTATCACTTTTTACGTGTTTTCTTTAATTTGTTTTTATTAGTTAGTTTTATTTTATTTTCTTCTTTTAAAAACAAAACCCCCCGTTAAACCTAAACACCGATTAATTTCATTTTATAAACTTTACACACAATCTCTGTGGGATCGACCTAGACTCACCACTGCTATAGTAGTAATCTAATTATTTTATTTTGACTAGCGTAACGATGCACTGTTAGAACACTAGTAAGTTTGCGTTGATGATATAACTGACTTTAAGAGCTGAAGTTTCCCTCCATAGGATAGGGCTCTATTTTTCCATGAACCCTTTTTCTGAAAATTTTCAATTATAGGAATACATTCACAAAACCTTAGTCTCTTAGATTAGATTGGAATTCCCAAATAAAGGAGAGGAGGCTCCTTTAATTCCATTCCAGTTGCTAGTGTCAATGCATTTGATAGATGGGAAGCACTTTTTGAAAGCATGAAGTAACACTTTTGAAGTTTAATACTCAACCTTGACATCTCTTTTAAAGAATTGAGAGTGCTCATCAATAGAGAGACTGAGTAGACATTCGCCTTGCTTAGGAGTATGAGATCATCTACAAAACATAACCTAGTTAGTGAAATCTTCTTACATTTGGAATGGTATTCCTAGGTCATTAGACGAGTTACACTTCAGCATTTGGGTAAAAACCTCCATGTAAATTAGGAATAGGTAAGGTGACAGAGGATCTCCTTGCCTAAGTCCTTTTTTTCCTTTAAACATCTCCATTGGGCTCCTATTTATTATAATTCTGAAGGATGTAGTAGTAATGCATTCCCGGATCCACCTTAAGAACCTATAAGGAAATTCCATGACCTCCATATTTTGTAGCAAAAAACTCCAATTCACACTATCAAAAGCTTTCTGTAGGTCCACTTTGATAGTATAGTTATGAGGACTTTTCTTGTGGCTATACTATTTCAATAACTCCTGGACTATAAGAATATTGTCCCCAATATCCCTCTTCTTCATAAATGCTCCTTGATTTTCACTGATGAGAGACTAGAGAGCCTCCTTCAGCCTTTTTTCCAAGATCTTTGCAATGATCTTATAGAGAAAGTTTGTGCAAGAAATAGGTCTGAATTCATTCTAATAGGATGGATTTGAGTTTTTAGGGATTAGATAGAGAAAGGTCTTGTTTATCTCCTTTAGCATTACCCCTTTTTAGAAGAACTCATGTATTGCCTTCTTTACTAACAAACCCCCCTTCCCCCCCACTGTACTCCAAGTTTTTTTTATAGAGGAAACCATTCAAGCCATCAAGGCCCAGTGCTTTAGAGTCATTCATGTCAAACATCACCTTTTTCATTTCTTGGTCTGTTATAGGAATAATTAATAAGGAAACCATATGTTTAGGAATTCTTGCTATGACAAACTTCTTAAGTTCATCTCCTATATCATGAGAGGAATCTATTGTAACTAGAAGTTTCTTATAAAAAAAAGATTGCTTCCTTAGCTAATCCTTTTTGTTCAGCCATAACCTCTCCATCTTCAGTTGTAATAAAGGTGATTCTGTTTACATTCTTCTTAGCTTGCACTGAGTTTAAGAAGAATTTAGTACATCTGTCCACATCCTTTAGCCAGTTAACTCTAGATGATCTCTACTTTAATAGTGAGCTTTGGTTATCCACCAGTTGCAAGTATTCCTTTAAAGCTTCCTTTTCAGCCGAAGTTAGAGAGACATTTGTAGGATTATCTGCCAATGAAGTCTGGATAGCTGATAATTTATCTCTAGCCTTATCAATTTCCTTCGAGAGATTTTGTCCTCTTTTTGAATTGAGGGATTTTGGTTCTTGCTTGATAGCCTTAAGCTGTCGGAGGCAAATGTATTATTTTGACCTAAAACAATCATACTCTATCCCCTTCATTATAGCCTTATGAAAACCCTCTATAGCAGCTAAGAAATTGCTAAATCTGAAAGGATGAAGGATTCTGACATAATGGAACAAATTGTCAATCCTTATAGGAGTATGGTCAGAAATACCAAGGTCTAAAAATTTTGTTGTACTACCTAAAAAGGAATTAAGCCAATCTACATTTTCCAAAGCCCTATCCAACCTTTTCTTGATATGCCAAGTAGAACTTTGTTTGTTAGACTATGTGAATCTATGGCCTTCGGATTTCAGATCTGTAAGTTCCATCTCCTGCATACAATCATACATATCTGAAGAATAATTGTGTAAGTTACAATTACCTTTTTCTTCAAATCTGAATAGTGTGGTGTTAAAATTACCAAACACTAACAATGGAGAAATTTGTCGAGGCCTTTAATCATCTAATAGAATTTCAAAGTTCAGTCCTTTAAAATCCAAGGTTAAGAGCATATACAAAGGTAGCTAAAACACTAGAGTTTTCCATCTTGAAGTAGATCTTAGTGTGAATAAACTGCTAATTTGTTTCGAGAGCTTTCACCTCCACTGAATCACCATCATAAGCTATAATAATCCTACCATAGGCATAGCTTTGGTGGTTTAATATTAACTGACATTTCCTACACAAACAACATAGCTTGTTCAGATTTATTTCCTTACTTTTAGTTTCCAAAAGACAATAAACCTGAGGCTTCTCCTTCAGGATAAAATCCCTTATAGCATTAAGCTTGGAAGGTTTATTTATTCCACGTACATTCCATACTATCACATTCATAGGAGATTGCTTTTACCTTTGGAGCCTTTCTTGCTGCTCTTGTTACTTTTCCTAAAAGTCACCTGTTCAAAATGCTCCTCTTGAATTCCTCCATTCGGTAGTTCAGCCTTTTGAAGGCCATGTTCATTCTGTTGGGGATTAGAGGGATTAGAGACTTCTTCTTCTTGATTTGTATCACAAGTTTCTAGTCCATTTACCTCCTTGTCCATTTGAGCATTATTTTGGTCAATCAAAGAAATCAAATCTAATCCTCCTTTTTTTAAAATCTATACAAATATTTTCTTACCTGGTTCCCCCAATTTTAAGAGAATCTTTTTCCAACTGACTTGGTTTAGAATTTCCAACAACCTGTTCGTCCATCTCTTCTTTCTTTCCTTCAGAGTCACACTTTTCTATGCTCATCACCTCCCAATAATCTCCTCTAATGAAGATTTTTCCAGTAGGTTTCCATTCTTTACCTTGAGCTTTAAGCGATGATTTCCATTGGTATGTAACCATAACTCTATCCTCTCTAAGAGAATGCTCATTTGCCAACCTTAATATAGGAATGTTATCCTTCATTTTTTTGGAAATATCCATACTCACACACAATCTAGCAAACTCGACCCTCTTCCTCAATGCTGTGTTCTTATCCATACTTATAGAATTCTCCAAATAACTAGCTAGCATATTCAAGCCTTTGGTAGTCAAATATTCTACAGGAATGTTGTGAATGTTTACCCATAAGGGAATGTTTTTCCTTTTGATTTTTTCTAGTTCCATTCCTGGTTTCCGACTCTGAAGAAATAGGGGAAGTTATGAAATGGGACACGGACCTTCTTTAATTATTTTTTGTGCTTCTGATTTTGAAGAGAAAGTGAAGATAATGTTATCCTCCAAAGTGAACATTACCTCCATTAAACCTCTTCCTTTCCAATTCCTCTTAGACAAAGCTTGTATCACTGGAAATATAGGTCTTTTGTCCATGAAAAAGCTAACTAGGGTAGACTCACAAGTTCTAGCTCCTTTCTGTTGAATTTTTAGGCTAGGAGCCACCATAGAATTTCCTAATCTTCATTCTTCAACAATGCTCTTGCAAAATGACTTCTTTGTTAGGGATGACAATTAGGTCCGGGCTTAGCCCAACTTGTGCTTAGTCAACTAAACCTCAGGCCTAGTTTTCCTAAAAAATCGAGTCTCGAGTAGGGCTCGAGCTCAAACTCAACCTGACCTTTATAAGCAAAACAACGTCATTTTTTATTTTCTTAAAAATGACATTGTTTTGTATTTTGTATTTTTAAAAAGGTTTGGGCTGGGCTCGAGCTCGGGCTTGGTTCAAGTTATGTTTGGTTCAGTTAGGCTCAGGCTCAAGTGTCTATCTTGCCCAAATCCTAATAATAGAGGGTGATTAGGTTGGGGCCATTCCATTGTCATCCCTATAAATCTCTGTATAACTTGCTCAAAGTCTTATATTGCCTAGTGAGCTTTTCCATGACATTGACTTAGGATAAACAATACCTTTCTTACTTAATTTTGATGATGGACACTCTATAGGTCATTGTACTCCCCATTTAAGTTTATTAATTAATTTATTTTCAACTCTTAAAATAAATAGTTTAACTAAATGTTGATGGTTCACAAGTTTTATTGATATAATATAATTAATACAACCCATATTATTGATAACTTTGGTAACAGTTATCTCTTAATTAAAAGTATCATATAATTGTATAAAAGATAAATATAACGACAAATATATGATTTAAGTATTTTCCAAATTTTATATGCGGTTTTTCTAAAAGAAATCGGTTAAAAAGCACCAACCGCAATTTTGTTTGGTGGCACTATGGAGTGAACTAGGCGGGTTATCCGTAGTCCAAACACAGTGGCAAGTTACCAGCAGACACTGGAACTATGTTGGCGGGCTTGTTGGAACCCATCATGATCATCCACCCTCCGTCGCGACCACCACTACCGCCACCACCACACCGTGATACAAAGCTCACCAATACCAATGCCCTTTCCTTTCAAGCACACAATCGAAAGACTCGCAAACCTGTGCACATTAGTCAAGAGAAGGCATCTAATTCCAGTATATTTGCTTCACTTCTGAACTCTTGTCATTGCCGAGATTTTGGTATGCAGGTTCATGCCCATGCCATCAAAACTGGGTTCGGCAGCGATGAGTTCGTTGACACCAAGTTGCTTCAGATGTATTCTCGTTGTGGCTGTTTGGAAGATGCGAACTTCTTGTTTGATTCAATGCCGGTTAGGAACTCGTACGCTTGGACGGCCATTCTCGATGTTCATTTGGTTCGTGGGCTGTGTGAGGAAGCGGTTTCTCTTTTTCAGGAGTTACAATTTGAAGATGTTCATTTGGAATTCTTTGTTTTTCCTGTTGTGCTCAAGATTTGTGCTAGTCTAGGCATGGTGGAACTAGGACGGCAAGTACATGGAATAGTTTTTAAGAATCATTTCTTTTCAAACGTCTATGTTGGTAATGCGCTGATTGATATGTACGGTAAATGTGGAAGTTTAGCGGATTCCAAGAAAGTGTTTTCGCTGATGGCCAAGAAAGATCGTGTGTCATGGAACTCCGTGATCACAGCATGCGCTGCTAATGAAATGGTTTATGAGGCCTTGGATTTTTTGGGAAAAATGGCATGTTCGGATAATATGATACCAAACATTGTCTCTTGGAGTGCAATTATTGGAGGGTTTGCACGGAATGGTTATGACGAAGAGGCCTTGGAGCTGCTACATAGAATGTTAGCAGAAGGACTTGAGCCAAATGCGCGAACTTTGGCCAGTGTGCTTCCGGCATGTGCTAGACTGCAGAAGCTGAAACTCGGAAAAGAATTCCATGGCTATATAACTAGACACGGGTTTATGTCTAATCATTTTGCGGTGAATGGGTTAGTTGACATCTACAGGAGGTGTGGTGATATGGGTAGTGCATTTAAGATCTTTTCTAATTTCTCTGTTAAAAGTGCAGTTTCCTGTAATACAATGATTGTAGGATATTGTGAGAATGGAAACGTCTCCAAGGCCAAGGAGCTGTTTCTCCAAATGGAGTCTGCTGGGATCAAGAGGGATTTGATTTCGTGGAACTCAATGATTTCTGGATATGTGGATAACTTACTATTTCGTGAAGCTTTGAATATGTTTCAAGAATTGATGAGGGTGGAAGGAATAGAACCTGATTCTTTTACTCTGGGAAGTGCTTTGAATGCTTGTGCTGATTTGTCTTCTCTGGGGCAAGGGAAGCAGATACATTCTCATGCCATTATTAAGGGTTTGCAGTCTAATACATTCGTCGGTGGAGCTCTGGTGGAAATGTACTCTAGATGCCACGATGTAGTTGCTGCTCAGATGGCTTTTAATGAGGTTGTCGAGAAGGATGTGCCCACATGGAATACACTGATATCTGGTTATGCTCGTTGCAATCAGATTGAAAAGGTTCAAAGTTTACTTCAGAAGATGAAAGAAGATGGTTATGAGCAAAATATATATACATGGAATAGCATCCTTGCAGGTCATCTCGAAAATGGCCACCTTGATTTAGCTATGAAGTTGCTCTATGAAATCCAGACCTTAAATTTGAGGCCCGATATGTACACAATTGGAATTATTGTAGCTGCTTGCTCAAGGTTAGCAACACTTGAACGGGGGAAGCAGGTTCATGCATATTCAGTCAGACTTGGTTATGACTCAAGTGTCCATATAGGAGCAGCCCTTGTAAACATGTATGCCAAATGTGGATATATGAAGTATTCACAATTGGTATATGATAGGATATCAAGCCCAAATTTGGTGTCTCACAATGCCATGCTAACAGCCTATGCCATGCATGGGTATGGAGTGGAAGGAATTGCTCTATTTTGGAGAATTTTGGATGCTGGTTTTACACCTGACAGTGTGACTTTCCTGTCTTCTCTTACCTCTTGTGCTCATGCTGGATCAGTTGGGAGGGGCCGTGAACTTTTTAATTTGATGTCATTCTATAATTTGAAACCCACATTAAAACACTACACAGCCCTGGTTGATCTCTTAAGTCGTTCAGGACAACTTGGGCAAGCCTATGAGCTTGCTAAGAATTTGCCGATGGAACCTGATTCTGTTTTGTGGGGTACTCTGCTTGGAGGCTGTGTTATTCATGGTCATGTTGGGCTGGGTGTAATTGCAGCAGAGAGGCTTATAGAGTTGGAACCGAACAACAGCGGGAATTTTGTTCTGTTGGCTAACTTGTATGCGTATGCAAAGAGATGGTCTGACCTGGGAAGAATAAGACAGATGATGAAGGATGAAGGACTTCTAAAGAACCCTGGATGTAGTTGGATTGAGGATAAATATGAAATTCATGCCTTCCTTTCTTGTGACAGATCGCACAGAAGAGTGGAGGAGATTTATACCACAGTAGATAACCTAACGCTTCACATGAAAACCTGGAAATCGACTGAGCTCTATAAGTAATGCAAGTGGAAGGGTTATGCTTTTTTCCAGAAATATTTAAGCTGAGTTTGAAATGGCATTTTGTCACCGTTGAACTCGGGAATTGAAAATCACACAGATGCTATCCAACTACTTTTTGAAATGCTCATTGTTAGAAAATTGAAGAAAACATAAACAGAGCAAGAAAACCAAATGAGGGATAAAACCACTCTATTTCATCTCACGTGTAAGTCTATTTATACAGAAAATAAACACGTGTTGTAGTTAACAGAGCTAAATGAAATAATTAATAAAACGCTAACTGCTAACTACTGCAACTATTTACAACAATTAAATATATATAAATTTTTCATGTCCCCCTCAAGTTGGATTTTGGTGAGCATCAAACAAAGCGAACTTAGAAAATAAGCTACGGAATAAGGAGGAAGGAAGGGGTTTTGTGAATAAATCGGCAATCTGAAGATGCGAAAGAATATGAACTAGAACAATTAACCTTTGCTTGAATTGATTACGAACCATATGACAATCAATGCTATTGTGTTTAGTTCGTTCATGGAAGACAAGGTTAGAAGTGACATGAATGGCAGAGTTGCTATCACAGTGCAAAGGAATAGGCTTAAGTACTGAAACTTTCAAATTGTCTAACAAATAAGTAATCCACATCAACTCGCACACTGTGGAACCCATAGATTTGTATTCAGCTTCAACGGAACTTCGAGAAACAGTATGTTGATGCTTGGTCTGTCAGGAAATAAGACAATCACCCAAATAGATGCCAAAACCAGTCAAAGACTTCTTGCTGATTTGGCAAGAAGCCTAGTCTGCATCAGAATCAACTGTAAGTCTCAAGTCATTGTTAGCTGGAAAAAATAATCCCATAGAAGGAGCATTCTTCAAATATTTCAAAACATAAAACACATGCTTCAGATGAGTTTCTTTAGGCATCTGCAAATGTTGACTTAATTGCTGCACGACATAGGTGATATTAGGCCTAGTAAAGCCTAAATTGTTAGACCTCGATTTTTAAGTGAAAATTTAGAGATATTAAATGAAAGTCAATGAGTGTTTTTGTATGTGTATTGTGTTAGAGATGTTTTTGTGCTTTAAGAAAGTTGATGAGAAAAGAATTGATTGGCTTTGATGACTTTGACATTTAAGGAGTTTTGCATGGGTTATGAAAGTTAAAGCGAATGAGTTGATTGAAATAGAAGTTGAAAATCAAGAAATAAAGAGAAAAAGTGTGAGAATTTGAAGAATTAAGAAAGTTTGACTTTTTAGGATGAATAGTAATAGAGTTGACTTTTTGATTTAGGCAGAATTTGATAAAATGATCTTCATGAAAATTTTAGCTTCTGTTGAAAGCTTTCTGTCGCCATAAAGTATGATATTTTTCGATATCGGAATTGAAAGTTATGATCTTCCGAAGTTAAGGTTATGTTTCGTTGTTTTAAAAATACTCTTAAGTGTAGGATTGGGTATGCTGTGTTTTGAGGTAAATTATGTACTGATGTGGTTTGAATTGGAGCAAGTAGCCTTATGGAAAGTTGTAAAGGAAGTTTATAGCTTTACAATGATGTATAATATGTTATTTTTTATTGTGGATATTGGAAGATATGAAATTTGGAAGTTTGGATGTGGTATAGGATGACCAATTTTCAGGCAGAATCTTTGATTGCAAAATTGACTTAGCTAGAGGTTGAAATTGCCTTTAAGTGCTTTATGAAAGTTTTAGATTATGTTTTGTTCTTTACATTGATATAAAATATGACATGTTTGGACCCTAGAGTTGAAAGATAGAAATTTTAGAAGTTATGTGATTTATTTAGGGTGGCATGATTTTGGACAGAAAGTTTGAGTAGATTTTTGACCCTTTTATAGATGGAATTGGTTTATAAGTTCTTCATTAGAATTGTATATCTTGTTTTTATCTTTCCAATGATACTAAATTTGCAATTTTTGGAGTTTTGAGTGAAAAGTTATAAATTTTTGAAGTTCTGTGATTTTAAAAGAAAAGAGAAAAAGAAAAATTGAAGTCGGTGGTCTCGCGATCGCGAGCCGTCGCGATCTCGGCTCGCGATTGCGAGCCGTTCGCGATTGCGAGATGGCCTTTTTCCTCCGAGGCTCGCACTTGAGAGCCGTCGCGACTGCAAGTCTGCAGTTCTTCTCGGCTCGCGATCGCGAGCCGCTGAATTGTTTTGTTTTATTTGAATTTTCTTCCTTTTTTTTGCTAATAACTTTTTTGTCCGACATCCAATTGATTTGGTTTTTGAAGTGTTGGATTCCTAAGACCATTATCTACATATTCATGGAAATTTATGATTTTTTTTAGATTAAATTGAGGGTGCTTGATTTAATCAAAGTGAGTTGGGAAATTTTCTGAACATGGTTCAGTCTTTTAAGAAATTCTTAATCTGTGGAGATTCGATTGAATTGATTCTTGAGGAAAAATAAAATAGAAACATGGGGCTACAAGTCATATGAAGGAATTGAATTTCAATTAAGCCCCTAAGATTTTCAATTTCTGAGTCGAAATTGGTGATGGTTTTAGTCTTGGATTAGTAAGAGCTGAACGTGTTTTTGGCCATAACTTCTTCATTTTTGATTCAAATTGAGCATTTTTGGTGTCATTAGAATCGTAATGCAATGAGTAATATTTCTATAGAAGGAAGTTTTAGCAAATTCCTTCAATTTGATGATTTGACAAATAGCCTAAACCAAGCATGATTTTATGAATTTTGAGACTTTGATTTATTTTTATAATTTTGAGGACTTAATTAGCATGTTAATGTGAGTAATTAACAAGTTAAATGGAGTAATATCATATGGCATAAGTTTATTGGATTTATTAAAATTAAAGTGTTAAAGATTAAAGTGTTAGAAGGCTTTAAGGGCAAATTTGGAAGTTTACTTAAGTTGTTAAGTTTTAAAGCATATAAGGAAGGGCTTTTTGGTCATTTGGCTATCATTAAGCGAATGAAGAAGGGGGTTGTCGTTTTTCAAGAGTGAAGCACGACACTTAAGGAAAGAAAGAGAAGAAAAGAAAGAAGAGAGAAAGAGGAGGAGAGAAGCTTCGATGATGGAGGAAGAAGAGAGAGGAAGCTAGGCCACGATTTTTGATGGATTTCAAGAGGAGTTTCGAACTTGTTTCAAGAGGGAAAAGATGGAGGAGCTCAAGAGCTTCATTTTGAGACAAGAAATTTCGAAAGTGGAGAAGATGAAGGTGCGAGGCGATTTTTAATCATTGATTTTTGATGAGATTTTTGGTTTGGATAGGTTAAGAATGTTATAGGGTTATGATTTCTATAGTTTATTTTAGTGATTATGCCCAAATTGATGGTCAATTTTGGAAGGTTATAAATTAGGAATTTTTGTCTTGATTTTAGGGATTTCGTGAGAATTGGAGAAATTGAAGCTTTGGACAAGTTTCAAGCATGGATTTGAGGTGGGTACCATGTTTATTATTTGAATTATAAG
>JANZLC010000006.1:16045139-16064610 GCA_026413385.1 Erythroxylum gracilipes | reverse complement strand
TGAGTTGAACTTGATGTGGAGTTGTTATGAAGTGTTTGTGGAGTTGTTATGAAGTGTTTAGGCATTAGAATAAGTGATTTTGGGAAGTGTATAAGTGTTTATGATGTTAGGTTGAAGATGGGAAGCTTTGGAGAGGCATTGGAGGCTTTGGGGAGCTCCAATATCCGTTTAACGGACCTTCTCGGGTGTAAAAACACCCTTTGGCCAGTCCATGTCCATTTAACGGACATTCTCGGGTCATTTTGGCCTCCTAAGCCCAATGCATGTCCGTTTTTAACGGACATGCATGTCTGTTTAACGGACATTCATGGGACAAAAAGTGATTTTTGACAATCTTAGAGGTAGAATCTCATTTGGTGGTCTTCATGAAAGTTGTAGGCCTAGATGTCTTCTTTCTAATGGTCCCAAAATGAACTCAATCCGACTTCTAGATTGAAAGTTATGGCGATCTCGCCATGATAGATTCAAATCAATTTGGGGTATAATCATGGTCTATTCTTTTGGGCATAACTCCCTCATCCGACCTCCAATTGAGGTGATTCTTAGACCAATAGATTCCTAAGACATGTATCTTGCTCCCCATAAAAATTTGTATCATTGGGAGTTGTTTTACAAGAGTCTGCTTTAAAGTAAATGAGAGATCGGTTAGGAGAGCATGTTTGGGGAATGAGCCCTTTTAGGCTTTTTGAGCATATCTTGAGTTGTATAATCCGTTTGAGATGTTTCTCGCTTCAAATCAAACTAGAGACATAAAGTTACAATTTCTTTGAAGAAGTCAACTTATGATTTTGGTGTTTAATTAGTGTGCGCTCACCACCTATATGGGATGACAGCTAATGACCATCAGGGTTTCTAGCACAAGGTTCAGGACTCCGGATGTTGGGCTCCGGAAACGGGACCCAACAGACGAAATTCTTGACATAAAAGAAATCAACCAAAAAAATAATTTAAAATTGATTAAGACTTATAAGAATGCAAATTCAAAAAGCACAAAATTATTCACATAAAATGAATCATGATAACATAGGCTCTGATATCAAATTGAAATGAAAATTACAAAATAAAAAAGTTTACCCAAGATTTTTCTTGATTCACCACTTGATCTTCAACCAAGAAGAAGATTTGAACAAGAAGAGAAGAACAAAGTTTCGTTCAAGAGATTTGTAACCCAACCCTCAAGAACATGCATAACCCAATTCAAGCAAATTATGAATTGAACAACACAAGATTGAAAGAAGAACAACAAATAAAGACGTCACTTATTGACGAAACAAAATCAATTAGATAAGTCACATACGAAACATGAAAATCATGCAATACATTCTAATTATTCAACAAGAATAATAATAACAATAAACCTCACAAAATAATGTCATAAATTGTGTCCTGATGATAGCTGAATGTCCCTATATATGAAAATTAAGGAAAAAATTACCTTAAACCTATAATTACTTGACCTACCACAAAACTAACTTTTAGGAAACAAGAGACATTATAGGATTTGGTCAAGGAAACCTAATAATCTTAAATTACTTAACCTACTAGGAAACTAACTTTTAGAAAACAAGAGACTTTATAGGATTTGGTCAATTGTCCTTTACAAAGAAGGAAGCCTACTAATAGTAAATTCGACTATAGGCTTTATTTGTCAAGTTAGGTTTGGCTCAATTTCTCCAAAACTTATTAAGTCGACTTGCTTGGACTCCTTAATTGAAGAAACTTAGACTTGGGCTTAAGAATGGGCTTCTTTAATTAAATTATTCAAAGCCCCTTGCATCATTTTGGTCCTAGGCCTTATTATAAGCCCAACAATACCCACAAGTGAATCTCTTTTGAAAGTTGACGGTAGAATTTGAGTTGAAAACCTCGAACTCTTATCTCGAACACTTAAACCATCGACCCCAACTTGAGATGCCACGTCACTAGCCCTTTGATCCATATTAGTACTGCTCTTTAATTATTAGATAATTCTTTTTATTGTATTTTTGTTAAATTTTTATTTTTAATTAAAAATGAAGTATTATTAAATTTCTTAAATTTTAATATAACAACATTTTAAAATCATAAATAGATCAAAAGTTAACTAAATATGATGGATGGAATTATGAATAGTATGACAAGAAGATAATTACTTCAAAAAATAAAAATTAAATTAAATAGGTTATATATATATATATATTCTCTTTCATTTAATCAGCGTCATCTTAATCTAATAATACGAATGGCATACTCCTGAGCTTTTACTGGCACTGTGCTTGTATATTATGATAAGAATGTATGCTTCGCATCCAATACTTAGATTTTGGTGAGCCAAAATATTAGTATAACAGATGTTTAGAACTCTGTCCGTCGTTTAATCAATTCAGAGATGGTTCAACAACAAGAGGAATCTCATCGTTTATCGTTTTAAATAGTTATTCTGTCTTTTATAATTGTTTTAGAAGCTGAGGACTCTGGTTTGCAATTTATAAAAGAAAAAATAGAGGAAGAATAAAGTGATGACTGCACCCGCGCGCACCCATAGATGGAAGTGATAAATGGCATTTAAAGGAAAATTGTTAAGAGTGAAAAGGAGACGAACCCAAAAGTTTAATAAAATTTGACTTAAAATTGTTGATATGTATATGAAATTAAGGTGAAATTATAATTATAAATTTATATGTTGTTCATAAATTATTTTATTAAAATTAAAACATTAATATAATAGAGAAACAGTAGTGTTATAAATATAGTCAATTAGCTAGATTCTTGTTAATGAAATAGCTTAATTCACTGTCACACGTACTTATGAATTTCCGCACGTACGTTCAACTGATAACGGCCAAATGCTAGCATATGATGTGAATAATTAACTACTGGCGTTTACGGCATCTCCTTACTTCCCTATCATACGCTGTGTCTCATCATCTTATGTTATAAGGAAGGAGTTGACTTTTTTGTTATGATCGTCAAAATCAATTACTTTTTTTTTTGAGCAGCTGTTTGCAGGAAAAAATGTAATATTTTCTTTCATTACGAAAATTCTAAGAATTTTGGGTTAGACTTGACTCGTATTTAGAGGAAACTAAATACGGCTTTACTCTCAATATTTTACGAGGTAAGAAGAAATGGATTGGTTATATATGTCATTAGAATTAATGTATAAATCAATGTCTGTGCAAGAAAATCAAGCGGTTAAGAAGAACAAGGTTCTGTTATTACAAAACAATGAATGGATGTCTAGAATTTGAAAAGTTAAAAAGTGTATGGCCTTAATTCAATCTGTTGAAGTTCTCCAACAAGATTACTATGGATATGCTCATAATGAGAAATCCAAAAGTAAACCGGAGCATAATGATTTGGCACCCTCCTAAGCTATCTTCAAGAATCGGCTTAATATTATCGATAGACCTTGACTTCAATACAAGCTACACTTTATGTTCTACACAAGAGGAATCTAGAGATCATCTAAATTTATAAAGATACATGATTGATTTTGGGGTAAGAAATTATCCTAGCTATTTCAGCTTTGAAGACTGAAATTTAATTTATAAAGAAACAAAACATGGTTGTATTTGGTGTGCTTTTCATTCATTCTTATGGATTTCTTTTTTTTTTTTGGTATCTAAGAGGTGTTTTAAGAGAGTGTCAATTATGGAAAGACACCTTTAAGTCATCCACACCCAAACTAATTTCCATTCGAGTTGAGTAAATTCTTGCGGGAGGCAAAGCTCTGGTTTCAAATTTTAAACAGCTACATACATGAAGGAGATTTAAACTCACTGTCTCATTTAATCGAGAAAAGACTAACACTAACTCACTTACCCCATGAGATCCTCAATCAATGAATGGTTTGGATGCATAGGGTACAGACGAACCTAGGTAATTGGGGATAGAGGATCAGCTCCCCTCCCTTACACCAAGAAATTATTCTTTTGGATTTCTTCACTATTCAACCATCGACAACTTCAAAAGGATGTGACAAATGGCAATGGCGATATTTTGAAGTCTAATAATTTCTCCTACTTGATTCGAGTGGATTCTGATTCGGAGATTGAAATTCTTCTACTTCCTTGTTTTAGTTGAAATTTTTTAAGTGGTATTCTCCGTGCCCTTCTTATTTCAACCTGCTAGAGGATCTCGACATTATTGCTGAAGTGACGTTATAATATGAACTCTTTATCTTCTTTATGCAAATAAGTCAACATGAGCCATGGATCATTTCCCACTTCTTATTTGTGGAGCAAGGCAATTCCGGAAAGCGGGGTTGAGTAGCTCCTAAAATTTAAGGATGCTATTATTTAAGTTAGCAAATCCTAGCATTTGGTCAGAGAGAGAACGAATGAGTCTGGGTGCTCTCTATGTATCCTTTTATATATAGAGAGAGAAAGAGAGAGAGTCCATAAATTTTATGTTCTATTATGATTTTGGAACCTAGTAAATTTATAACATTACCAGAGCAATTTCTTGTTAATTTATAGTGATACAATAATTGGGTAATGCTCAAGTCACCAAGATTAAAGATGTGAGATTAGATCTCCTATTTTGATTATAATATTTTAATTATATTTTATTAAATCTTGTTCATATATTTATATAAATATATAAATAAAATTTATTAAAAAAAACAAACAGAATATTTGAGATAAAACTTAGGTGGTGTAGTGGTAGTAGGTGAACAGTTGGCGCGCGGTGTCTATCCAAGATTGGATTGTGATTTGTGACTAACACATGCCTTGGTATCCATCCACTCAAAGTGGAAGTGGACCCCTACAGCCTACACCCACTTGCCAAATCATTTGCTATCTCATCTCCTGCTGGCTGCTCCACAATTCGTCTTCGATTTCTCAACTTCGCTGTCTCTCGCAGTATTATTAATCATCTGAGTATATAATACGAAAAGAAAACAGATAAATTATATAATAATCAACAATCTTGGCAATATTATTACGGTTGACTAAAGATTATCCAATTGATGCATGCGTAAAAAGGGATAAAGATTACTAAATTTCCCTTCAATATATTTACAAGGTTTCTGCTGGAATCGAAAATTATATACATATATATATAATTATTTTTGGTGCATAATTTATTGTTATTAGTATGATATTCTTACAAGCCTGAGTATGGGCAGGGCAAGACATAGCTATCTCCGTCCATGTACATTGGACTTTCCTTCATCGGAATCCAAATGTATTATCGATGAATCTGTGGCGCGGTTCCTCTTAGTTATGACCTTTCAGTAACAAAGAAAGCCAAGGTACCATGTAAAAGTAAATGTGAAAGACGATAGCTACCTTTTTCTAAGTTTCGGTAATATGGGATTAATTCCAAGAGCTTTTTTCAGTCGCAAATGCTGATAATTACTGACTCATGTACTGAAGACATAGACAAAGATACCTCTAATTTAAGATTCTGATAATTACTGACTCACGTACTGAAGACATAGACAAAGATACCTCTAATTTAAGATTCTTTCTTTAATTTAAAACAACTTTCGTTCAATTATTCATTTTGTGATTTCATTAAAAGATTGTGGGAGAGTCTGTGAAGGTATTTGCCTCCCTCGTTCTTTGTGAATCATTTAAAGAATATTGTCAAAACCAAGAAAACTCACGACTGGTCTATGCAGAGTCCAATTTTTCTGTCCAATTTTACGATGTCTTATTGTGTCCAGTGAATTTCAGTCATTTATTTATGCAGGTCCCATATTTATTTAATAGAGTCCATACGGAATCCGCATAAATAAATGGCTGAGATTTACTGGACACAATAAGACACCATAAAAATTAGACAGAAGATCTTGTTTCGTCCATGCATCTCCTGAAATGAAGGAAAATATTACTAGTGTTTTTATTTACACTACTTTCAGTTTTTGAGAGTGGACTCGTCTAGATGGGGCGATAAAACGCCTATTAAACACCCAAAAACATTTATAGAATACGAACAAAACGAAACAAGAACAGTTCACATGCAGCTGGAATTTTCTATGGTTTCAGGGTTGCATATTTCTTATCTTTTGCACTTGCGAAGGCAAGTTGAATCTGACAGGAATAGAATATCATAAGTCATCGCTTTCATTACCAGATCCCTACGCTCACCCAACCCCACTCATCTGTCTCCGTGTCTTTAATATAGTTTACCTGGTTAGATATATGGTCTTCGCTTGATGATCTGTGGTTGAGGGATCTATGTTACAGGAGCTAGTCAGAGCATAAAATATCTTCTAAAACTAAAAGCCATGGATGGTTTGATTCAACAGTTTGAATCCATGCAAGTTGATCAGGAGGTTGAAGAAGAGTGTCCAATCAAGCAAGTAGAGATAACGGTGCCAAAAACTGACGATCCCTCGTTACCAGTTATGACATTTAGAATGTGGGTTCTGGGTCTTGCTTCATGTGTCCTTCTGTCGTTTGCAAACCAGTTCTTCTGGTATAGAACACAACCATTGTCCATATCTTCTATCTCCGCACAGATTGCTGTTGTGCCTCTCGGTCATTTAATGGCAAGAACACTGCCCACCCGAAAGTTCTTTGAGGGTACAAACTGGGAGTTCACGATGAACCCAGGACCTTTCAATATCAAAGAGCACGTTTTGATCACTATCTTTGCGAATTCTGGTGCTGGAACTGTGTATGCTACTCATATTCTCAGTGCTGTTAAGCTGATTTACAAGAGGAAACTTGATTTTCTTCCAGCTCTCTTGGTCATGATTACTACTCAGGTTTTTTATTCAATCTTTCATTTCATCGTTTTAGTCCAAATGTTCTTAGTTTTCTTCAATCTTGCTACTTTAACCTTGCTATATATATTCTTTTGGACGCAGTTACGTCCTTGCTAATAGTGGAGCTATCGCTGGTTTCAATAATTTATATACTCAACGAATATGTATTGTCTCCTGGTCAAGCTGTACCTAAAATTCTTGTTAACATCGCTGACCAATTTTGTGCTTTATAAAATCATCCTTAATTCTACGAATTCTACGAGCTTAGAAATGCACAAGACTCAATGTCGTTCAGGTTACTATTAATTTCTCTATTCAATTATATCTTGTTCAAAATCAAATAGCTGGCTAGAGGGATTGTTTATTTTCTATTTATTTCTAATTTGGCACTTTAGAACATGGCATGGCAAGTGCTATCCTTGTTGACAAGATCCCTATCCAAAAAAATGATTTTTTTTTAATTAATCTACCTGGGATAATTAAAAATATGATTCTTGTTGTGCTCGTCACGTGGGAGTTGATAGAGCTGCCGATTGTTTTGCTAGGACTAGTTTCAGTTATGTTCTTGATTAAGTGTCTGGGGACTGGCCTTAGAGACTTTAATTTGAATTAAGGAAAAAAATAGTTATGCTGTGACTTCTTAAGAACCAAATTTTTCTGCTGAGTGCATGTGTTTCAACCAGAGAACCATGCTCTAAATACGAGACATACCAAGTTGTTACCAGGATATAGATGATTGTGACTGGTTGGTTATTC
Source organism: Erythroxylum gracilipes (assembly GCA_026413385.1). NCBI lineage: Eukaryota > Viridiplantae > Streptophyta > Magnoliopsida > Malpighiales > Erythroxylaceae > Erythroxylum > Erythroxylum gracilipes. The sequence goes on along the minus strand of JANZLC010000006.1, from coordinate 16,057,151 downwards.
ACATAATCGTATAAAATAGCCGAGGATACGTCAATTTATGCAGAGACTTCAAGTTTGTTTATCTCATTGTAGGTACTGGGATTTGGTTGGGCTGGCATTTTCAGGAGATATTTGGTAGAACCAGGGGAGATGTGGTGGCCTTCTAATCTTGTACAAGTCTCGCTGTTCAGGTAGACATACATTGCAATCCTATGTGCTTTTTCATTTAAAAGTTTTCTATTCCTCAACAATCAACATTGCTGCAGAGCTCTGCATGAAAAAGAGAAAAGATCAAAGGGTGGACTGAGTCGAACCCAGTTCTTCCTCCTAGTCCTCATCTGCAGTTTTGCGTACTATGTTCTTCCTGGCTATCTCTTTACCTTGTTAACAACTTTCTCATGGGTGTGTTGGCTGTCTCCCAAGTCTGTTTTACTTCACCAACTTGGCTCAGGCTCACAAGGCCTTGGCATTGGCTCTATAGGCTTCGACTGGTCTACAATTTCATCCTACCTTGGTAGTCCACTCGCTAGTCCATGGTTTGCCACTGCCAATGTTGCTGTTGGATTCGTACTCGTCATGTATGTGATGACACCCATCTGTTATTGGTTCAATGTCTACTCAGCCAAGAGCTTCCCAATATATTCCAGCGAGCTCTTCTTGGGAAATGGCTCAATATATGATATCGAAAGCATTGTCGATTCCAGGTTTCGTCTTGACAGGAATGCCTATGCGCAGAACGGGCCAGTGCATCTCAGCACTTTCTTTGCTATGACATATGGTCTAGGATTTGCTACTCTTTCAGCTACATTTATGCACGTCCTACTATTTAATGGAAGGTAAGCTCCGAGGAACTTAATTGCCTAAAGATCAATGTTCCTGATAACGAAAGATACAGAAGAAGATAAACAACACATTGAAATGTTAAAAAAGATTATCCTTTTCCGGGTGAGTGGATTCATTTTCTTTGAGAATTCCAGGGATCTTTGGAACCAAAGCAGAAGAGCCTTTGGCGGAAGAAGAAAGGTTGATATACATACACGGCTTATGCAGAAGTACAAAAGAGTACCTACCTGGTGGTTTCTTGCAATTCTCGTTATAAATATTGCCGTAATTATCTTTGCTTGCGAATATTTTAATCATACACTCCAATTACCTTGGTGGGGCGTTCTATTGGCTTGCGCAATTGCCTTATTTTTCACCCTTCCAATTGGTGTTATTTCTGCCACAACAAATCAGGTATAATGATTTGAAAACTTCAATTTACCTTGTAGCAAACTGTAAAACTTGAAATCCTGAGATTCATACTCGAGGTTCACTTTGCGTACCCAGCAACCGGGTTTGAACATCATTACAGAGTACATAATTGGGTACATATACCCAGAGCGCCCTGTTGCCAACATGTGCTTCAAGGTTTACGGATACATCAGTATGGCTCAAGCTCTAACCTTTGTGTCAGACTTCAAACTTGGCCACTACATGAAGATTCCACCTAGATCGATGTTCGTGGCACAGGTAAGTTAATGGTTACGTTTAATTTTGATTGAAATTGGAACTAACCTCATGTAAATTAAACATATAAATGTGATGGTTTTTCTGCAGCTTGTAGGAACACTTGTGGCAGTGCTGATATACCAACTAACTGCATGGATGATGATGGCAACCATTCCAGATCTTTGTGACACACACAGTCTGAGCGCAGACAGCCCATGGAGGTGTCCAATGGACAGAGTGTTCTTTGACGCCTCTGTCATATGGGGCTTAGTCGGGCCACGTAGAATCTTTGGAGACCTCGGTGAATATGGGAAAGTCAACTGGTTCTTTCTAGGAGGTGCTACAGCTCCATTCTTAGTGTGGATTGCTCACAAGGCATTTCCTAGAGTGAAATGGATTGGTCTCGTGCACATGCCTGTACTGTTGGGTTCTACAGCAATCATGCCACCAGCTTCTGCAGTGAACTTTACTAGTTGGATCATTATTGGGTTCATTTCGGGATACGTACTTTTCAAGTATCGAACCGAATGGTGGAAACGATACAACTATGTCCTCTCTGGTGGTCTTGATGCTGGCACAGCCTTCATGACAATACTGATTTTCTTTTTTTTGGGATATTGGAAAATTGGCATCAATTGGTGGGGTAGTGGGCCAGAGGGATGTGATTTAGCTAGTTGTCCTACAGCCCAAGGCGTCATCGTTGATGGCTGTCCGGCGTTCTGATCAAAACATGTTCACTGTTTTATACCTGTTAACAGTGTCACGATTTTTTAACAAAAAATGTGGCAATCTTAGTTGGTTATGTATGTAGTACCTTTATTGTTGTTTTCTTTAATTTCTTGCCAGACCAGCGACACTTAATTGCCTCTCCGAAATCTAAGTTACTTTTTAACTCAACTATGCATCACGTAGCTTTTGAGGTGTGTTCATTCAATTCCTACAATGAGACTGTTGGAAAATTAAGATAGGATACAATTTAGCATGTACAGATTTGATTTCTCAAAAGACAATATCGTTCAAATTATATAATATAATTAAATGCATAAACACAAACCTAGATTGTACCTTATTAAATAATTTGACCATTTTCTTGTTTATTTTGAATTGTTTTTAAAATTGGTTCATTTAAGTCATACTCGTGTGATCTCTAATGATATTCACATAAATATATTGAGTAAACTCTACAAGTGGTATAAAGAATCTAAGCTTATTTATAATAGAGTTTGGATCTTTTAGTAATTCCATTGAAAAATATTCTAATTTCATTTAAACTTTATTTACAACAACAATAAATTTTAATTAAGTATCAATTGAACTTAAATAACATCTAATATCTTATATTGATTCTTATTTATTAAATATCACATATTTAATTCTAAAATTTCTCAAATTTTACAATTAAGTCCAACTTAATTAAAGAGATACTGGTTACCCATGAAGTCATTAATAAGATAAGCAATTATATGAAATGTAACTATGGACTAGGGTAATTTTATTCTAGTATGAATTAGCAGTTGTATCAATGATAGATTGCCTACTATAGCCTTGTAATCTACCTTTGTAAGCCTTCATAGATTGTTCAATGAGTTTCTTTAAAAAAGAAAGAAAGAAAGTAACAATGTAAAAATATTTTATTTAAAAGGATAAAAGGGTATATGCAATAAAAAAATGCTTATTATAGGATGGGGTTACTTCAACCCTGTAGCCAAAGAAGGTTGTCTTTAACCACCATTGTCTCCACATCACAGTCATTGCCACTCATCAACCAACATCTCATATCATAATTGTACCCACCAAATGACTCTAGAATTGATTACTTGGAATGGTTAGCCAGTTCATCGAGAAAGTACACAAATTCTTTAGCTTATAAATTCATAAGACCACTGAACCAGACTGTAGCTTGGTACAATTTGGTATGGTGTAATAGAAACAATCCTAGATGTGCTTTCATCTTATGGTTGGCCTTTCAAGGAAAGTTGCAAACTCAGGATAAACTTTTTTACCTACATACACCAAATCACTGTTCTCTATGTTTTTCGGATAATGAGACCATAGAACATTTGTTCTTTGAATGTTCTTTCTCTAATTCAGTGTGGGTAAATTGCCTCAACCACTTCCACACAAATATACCCCGTCTGACTAACCTCCACTCCATTGCCACTTGGTTCAACCAATCTTTCCCATAACCGAAATTATGACTTACCCATCTTCACCACCCTCCTTTCCGTTACTATTTATAATCTGTGGTGTGAAAGTAATGCTAGAACATTCAAAGATGAAGCCTTGGATATGGGGAGATTCAACACCAAATTGATCTTCCAAATTATGGAACAACTCAGCTCAAACACCGCGAGAAGGTAAGAGTGAGAGAGTTTATTGTCTAACATTTTTTTGCAGGTTTCCTTTAGGTTCGGTCAAGGTAGATTTCTTCTTCACCTTTGGTATAAAGTAAAAGAGAAGTGGAGTGAACACTTAATGGCATAACAATGTAGCAGAACAATGGATACCAATGGCAGTGCCTAATTTCATAAAAGTGGTGGCCAAAAGATCCAACAATGAGCTTATTAATGAAGGTTGAGAGAGGTGGGCATATTTGACAATGAACAAGGAAAAGTCATTATTCATTTTAGCTGTGTTGATTGTTGTTTAGATAGTTTTTATGTTGCTTGTTGGTATTGATGGGAATTGGGTTGAGTATCTTATGTTATTAGACATATATGTTAGCTTTAAAATCTTTTGGTGGGAAAATGGTATAGAGTAGGATGGTTGGGTTTTGTTGTATGGTTTTAGGATGGAAGGAACTGTTGTAATTTCTTTTAACCCCTTTTGGCAGTTAAGAGATTTCGGGTTTGGAATCTCTGTTCTATACATACCTTATATTATTTGTATAAAAGTCTTACTGATTTATTAAAAAAAAACTTTCCATCCTTCATAAAAGGAGCAACCACAACACTTGCGATTTCTCCATGTTGTCATCCATTCGAATAGCTACAGTGAACAATGTCTCATTGATGGCAAGAAATAACAATGGTCAACACATTTGAATGTCATCCTAACTCGTAATGTAAGATAGTTGACTGTACTAGAGAACACCATTAGTTGACTTTACTAGAGAACACCATTGCCACACTTTTCCATGAAGAGAGGGATAAATATAAAAAAAACTAAAAAAAATCAACCTCAATTTTGACGTACAGGAAGAAAAACGAAGAAGAACAACCATATTTATGCTAGGATTGTTATCTCTTATACACTCTACTCCTATTTACAATAAGGTCGAACTTTTCACTAATTAAATTCAAATATAGTTTTAATATCAACTAAAATTATTTTTAATTAAAATTTAATTTAATCCTAAAAATTGAACACTTTATATAGAAATAAAAAACTATATAATCTCAAATTGGCCTGACTCGAGCAGTCCCAACCTAAGTCATCAAGTCTAGTGTTGTTTGATTGAATTTAGACTTGGGGCCAAGATTAAAAATATTTCAAGCTCTAGGCTTGGAGCCCAATATGATAATATGAAATGACCTTATTTTGATATATGAAATGCTAACCAAATTCTCTACTAATAAGTTGATATTTGACATGTTATTAAGGGTTAATTTACTTGATATTTTCCACCTGGAAGACATTTTTATATGAATTTTATTATGTTTTTATATGTTTAGTTTATTGTCTTATATGTAAAGAATTTGGCAACAAAATTTATGAGATTTATTGCAACTTTCTCCACAATTTCCCTATTGATAATATTTGGAGAAATGGGGAGCTAACTTGAAAATTCTAACTTGAAGATGTCTAAAATTAGAGAAGTTTAAGGAATAAAGCATAACAAAAGCACTTGTTATTCAGTACGATCTATAAGATGAGATACAGTACAAGACTAGCACCAAAGTTGATTTAAGATTGACACCATACTCATCATTTTAGTTATACAAGAGATAAGTACAATAAGTGTTAGTTATAAAAGGTGTTTAGCATTGGCGTTCGAACAAGGAAATATATGGATTGATGATTCATCAATTTTAAGCAATCTATTTCTAGTATAACCCTATCTATAAATACTTGTACTAGAAGACTTATATGGGAGTTCTAGTCAGTTGTAGATATCTTTAGTTATGGTTTTTAATAGTTTTCTTTTTTTCTTTCATTGGAAGAAGATTTGGATCAAGGATTGAAGAGCCAGTAACATCTTCATTCTTTCTTTCATCTAATCATCTTTTTTATATTAAGATTGAAGTGTTTGTGTTTTATTTTAGCTATTTTAGTGTCTAGAATGTTTAATTAGGGGTTAGAATGCAGCTTATAAGGATTTTTCAATTATTTATACAGTTTTATTCTTTCATTTGTTTAATTTATTCTATTTGATCTTAGTATTGGATTTGTGATTGACCATCATGGATTCAATATTATATTTATACATTTTTATTCTACTTTTAATTTTTATGGTAAGATTGATGTGTTTATGTTTTATATGTTTAGTGTCTAGAAACTTTAGCTAGGGATAGAAATACAGCTTATAAGGATTTTTCAATTATTTATACACTTTTTATTCTTTCATTGGTTTAGTTTATTCTCTTTGACTTTAATATTGCTTCAAGAGGGTGCTAAACACTGGGGCAATACAGTGGTTGGATACTTCCTTAAACAAATCACTGAACAAAATTCTGCTTACTGAAGATACATTCTTGTTCAAATTCATTAATATGGACAACATAAACAAGGTAATCGATTCTGCTCTATGGCATGAAGAGGGCAACTGATGTTTGTTCAAAAATGGGCTTCAAGTATGGAATACGAAAGAACCAGAATTGAAACCATTCCTCTATGGATTAATTTCCACATCATTCCACTAAAGTATTGAACTCTAGATGGATTAATTTTTCTAGCTAGTTCTATCGGGAAACTAATAGTATTTGCCACACAACTACTGCTAAGTTTGAAAAATATGTTATGCAAGAATATATGTGGAGGTTAACCCCAAGAGTGAACTACCTGAAACACTATCAGTAATGAAACCCATTATAATAGAAATCTAATTGTCTTATAATTGGAAGCTTTAAATGGGAAAGAAAATTTGGAAACCTACAGGTAAAAGATTCACTTAATGAGACTACTTTGAGCTGATAGGGATTGAGGAGGTGTCATTATCTCAGCCTAATGGAGAAAACATCTCTGCTGCCCAATATGAAAAACTGATAAGCTTAACAACAGTAATAGAGGATTTAAAAAATAAATTGAATAAGATTAGTGAACATGAAGCTAAGCTGATTGTGACTGGGAATAGTGAAAGATCAAACACTAAGTTTAAGAGTACTGAGGTTAAAGAGGAGGATTCAAATTAAGAACATCATGAGAAAATCTTGAATGTGTAACAAGGTAACCAATTCACTCCTAGTACTAATAGAAAATCAGGTAGAAAAAGAAATTAAACCCAAAGGGATTGACAACTAAATCCTCTCATAATCCTTTATACTTTTTTAGAATATTAGGGGACCTATAAGAGACAAGTTGTCAAAGATCTTTTGATGGAAAATATGATATTATAAATGGACTGCTTGAGACTACAATCAAAGCTTACAAGTTGAAAAATGCTATGAAATTTTTAGGTAAAAATTGGTCCTTTAGATCCAAGCATGCACAACACTATAATGGCAGAATTGTTTATGCATTCAATAATGAGAAAATGAAAGTAATTGTCCTAAGTAGCTTAGCTTAATTCATACACTTTTCTTGTAAGTTGTGAAATTCTGAAAATACATTCGACATCTCAATTATCTATGCTTCTAAAGACCTAAACTTTGGGAGGATCTCAACTCCTTACAAGGCATAATGTCTCAGCCTTAACTGCTAGTAGGAGATTTTACTTGTGTTTTACACCTATTTGAAGCTTAAGGAGATAGAGTAAAATCCTCTAATCTAGGCAAAGAGCTTAAGAAAGAAATTAGCCAACTGAAAGTGATTGATTTAAGGTATGTTGGGAATCTCTTCACTTAGAGCAACAAGAAGTTAGGAAGGTACTATCCCAATTCCTTTGCACACTTTGGCCCTCCTTTATGATATGATCATTCATTTATAAAAATTCATAGTTTTATCACTTCAGCCTCCACTAATGCCTCATTTAGATTTTTTAAAATTTTAATCTCTATACTATAATTACACGAAGATAGGGAGAATTTTTAACCTTAGCTGCCTTGTTTGATTGTTTTATCATATCAATTGTTTTCATTGGGGATAGTGCCATGTTTAAGTGTGGGGGTTGAATTTTTTGAGACTTGCCATTAATTTTTATATTTACTAACATTGTTTCTTTCTAAGTTTCTTAGATGTAGTTAACGTGTTGTTTTTGCATTTTTATTTATTAAACCATACATACATATCATAATTCATGAGCCTAAGGACACAAGGGAGGAGACATAGTGTAAAGAAGACATAAAATCAAATTTAAGCATGAAATAGATATTAAAGAGCATAACATGCATATAGAAGAATGGTAGGTGTTGATCTTAAAATTACGTAAGTGTTTAGAAGAACAAACTCACACCTATAAAAGAAGTGTAACTGGGATCAATCTTATAAGCTAGGTAAAACTCTAAAGTTATAGAAAAAGAATGATGCCAATTTTGAAGTGCGTTCAATACTAGTCTCTTCTTGATTTTAAATATGGATACTTACTTTGCTTTTAAATTTATAGAACTTGAATTTTATCTTTTTTATATTATAATAAGATATATGTAAGTATGAAGATCATAAAGGCCCTTATGATCTATACTTGAGTCAAATTGCCTACCTTTTTATACATTAATCTTTTAGTAAGCCCCTTTGAGCCTTATATGAGTTTTAAGCTTTTTTTAGTATCCTTTTCTCTAAAGAACCTTAGGCTTAAAATAAAAACAAATATTTAGTCCCTAATTATTAATGCTTAAGCTTATAATTTGATGTAGTTCTTGATAAGGGGTTGCAAGGAAATAATTGAGGGGAGATGGTTAAGTGTATGAAAATGGCAATGTAAAAAGGGAATCTCCTGTCAATTAGAGAAAAACAACAAGGAGAAAATAAGGAGGAAATGAAGTGTTAAAAATTGGTTGGCATAGATTCATTTGATTGAAAAAGTATGAAGAAAATGGATGGTTGTAAGAATATAAGGAGTTCATGGAATAACAGTGAATTTTTTTAATGGATTTTTTCTTTATTTATCTACTAGTTATGAATATTTTTCTTACTTATTCTATTTCCTTTGTTAGCCTATTTAATCTTTTGACCTCATTACAATCCTAACTAAATTCCTTTTGATTTGGGCTTTTACATATTTATTTTAGTAATGGAGACTAAATGAATTTCAAATCTATTGTAAGTTTAATTTCAATAGAAGATGATGAGAGTACCTCGCCCAAATTTCAAAGACCTATATGAATGAGTGATATCTTGTTAGGAATTACCAATTCATGGTATTTGAACTTGAAAATGGAGGTAAAATATGTAATATCCTGCCTCATAAAATTGTTAAGAGATTAAATTGTTAGATTAAGTCACATGAGTTATTTTATTTAAGAATTTACGAGGTACATTTCATTCACATGCATAACATTCGTATACACATATGAATCATGATTTAGAAAATATTACAAGATAGTATATGCACTCAATTGACATATTTCGGGGTATGGAACAAAAATGAATTTGCACTCCCAATGTTTTTCATTTTGATTTACTAATAACATGAATTGATGGATTATAATTAGTGAATTGGGAATTTATTGTTACAATTGAGTAATTGATGAGGTGATATATGCATCTAGTCTAAGAAAAATGTTAAAGAGCAAGAAAAATTTATACGTGAGAATTTAGGTTTATTAGGCCTATAAAATGGTGACATGTGGCATTGGGAATAAGTGACAAATGGCTCAGCTAAATGGATGACAAGTGGCTTGAGTATAATTGCGACAAGTGTCCCTTTAAGTTTGTGACAAATGACACTTTAGACTTGTGACATGTGGAGCAATAGAATGGTGACATGTGTAGCTTTACAAATGGTGATATATATAGCCTTGCAATTGGTGACATATGTAGCCTTACAATTGGTGACATGTGTAACCTTACATGTAGTGACATATGGAGGCTTAAATGAGTAACATGTGGAGCATAAAGTAAGTGACACATGGACCAATATAATAGTAACATATGGACCAATAGAAGGATAACATACGTACTAATAAAATGGTGACATATGGACCAATGGAATGGTGACACATGGATTACTATGACTTTCTTAAAATTTCTAGAGAAAATGGATGAAAAAGGCAATAGAAGTGACAGTGAAGGTTAGCCATAAGGTTAGAAGAGGGAGAAAAACGAAAATGAGAAGAGGAGAGAAAAAGGGGAAGAGAAGAGGAGAAGGAAAAAAGTTATCAAGGTAAGTTGAAATTCTATTTTCAATTTAATCTTTCTCTTTTGATCTGTCTTTCATATCCTTAGAGCAAGAATTTGAAGAAACTTAGAATTAAAGTTATAGATATAGGTCTTAAATTGACCTCTGTGAAAGTGGCTTGACAAAATAATGACTAGAGCTCGAGTTATGATTGTTTCCCTAATACTGCCTGTGATAGACCCCTGTGTAGGAACCTTGTATTTTTTTTAGGACCTTAGAATCCGAATTAGTGAAAGTATAAAACATAAAAAATGATTATTGATAACATATTAATGCTCTTGTGAAATGGTTTTGTTAGGAGATATATTGATAATGATTTATTAAGGGTTGAGTATTGGTTTCCAGTCTGCTTCTTACTAAAAACAGGATATAATTTGGATGGAGATTATATTTTAAAGGGAGATATTGTTTGTGTAATTTTTAGATATATTAAGACTAATGGAAGTCTAGTTTCGGGGGCACAAGAATCATGACATTTGTATTTTTGTAGAGAAAGTTATGATTAAAAGAAGACAACTTGTTCATAAAGGCACATTAGGAAGAAAAGGATGTAAACATTGCACATAATGTTAGGTTAGCTTGATGGTTGAGGAGACACTGTGTTGAATTAGCAAGTGAATTATTGACCTATTGACAAATGTTAGAATAACATTTATGATGACTGATTAGGGATGAATTTGGTTATGGTGGTGTATGAATATGAGATATATGTTTGAGTAGTAAATACATCGTATATTTGTATGTATAAAGGCTCGGGAGCTGTGAATCAAAGAGCTCGTACCGAGGATTGTTAAAGTCAAGGGAGTCTAAACCTTCTTTTGAGGTGAGTTGGGGAAACCATATCTCTCAAATGGGATTAGGACATCCAAAGACATGCATGATGACTTGTACGTGAATTTTGAACCTAGGTAATGCATAGTAGAATTGAATCTCAAATAGATGCTAGTATACTTGTGTATTTAATAAACGACATTATTTTTAATAACTCTTTGCACTTGGAGTGCAACTGATGTTTTATTACGTATTTTGATAAATGATATTGTTTTCAACAAACTTGCACTTGAAGTGCAAAGGACAAAGTTTTATTTTCTAAAACTACATTTTTGAACAACTTTGCACTTAGAGTGCAAAAGATGACTTTTATTGCATGAAATAATGTTTTGAAACTTACATATGCATAACCGAATCATGTATGTTGCGTGTATGTGTTCTCTTTTAGCTTAAAGCCATGGCAAGGTTCCATTTTATCGGTTGGATCGATAAATAAAGGCATGGTGCCTTACTTGATTCTAGTACTTAATATTTGTATATGATTTTTGTGATTGGTGAGGTAACGATTGGCTAATCATGTGCTCGGCATAACAGATTAAGCGATCCCTGTACCCTTGACGCTGGTATATAAAAGTCGAGTCCTCGTGTCAACAGCTTCTACGGGACTTACTGGTGATTTCGCACCTAGGGTCTAGGCACCGACGAGGTCATCACGTAGGATCATGACACTTTTGTCGATTGTAGTCCGAACTCACCATGGATAAAAGTCGAACCAACACTGAGAATCAGTGGGTGTGCATGCTAGTTTAGCTAGCTAGAGGTGACACATATGATTGTTTTAGCTTATTCTGAGATTTTTTTTCTAACGAGATTTGATTTATACATGTGATGTTTTTCTGTTTTTGTGTACTGGAAACTGAAACCTATGTTCACCAGATGAGTAATTAATAGGCTAGGTCTATATGCTTCCTAACCAGTATACGTTAAGTCATAGGCTAGGCTTATGTATTTCTATGTCATATATGTTCACTTCATAAGTTATCTACACTGTCTTGGTATGTATCGAGCTTTATTTGTGATATATGTTTTTCTTGCTCACTAAATACATAGTATACTCACCCCCTCCATTTTCCAACCTTGCAGGTTAATTTAGTGAGCTTGAAGTTCTGAGTGGATCGTGCGATCTTTTACATTTTTGGGACATAACCACACGTGGGTAGTCTCTGTTTTGTACTTTTGTTGCATAGTGCTCATGAACTATTTTTATTAGGTTGGTTATGTTGATATGCTTTATGATTTTATAAATTAACTCTTGACTGTCTTGTTGTTTGTAAAAG
>JANZLC010000006.1:16007871-16045039 GCA_026413385.1 Erythroxylum gracilipes | reverse complement strand
ATATATATATATATATATATATATATATATATATTTATATATATCTATGTGTGTGTGTGTGTGTGTTTTTTTTTTTTAATGTTTAGTTCAACATCTTTTAAGTGAAGAATTTGAGGAAAAAAAAACACAAGATTTAGTATAACTTTCTCTACAGTTTTCAAATTGATAATATTTTAGAGTCATTAAAAAGCTAACTTGATGGATAATAACTTTGTAGAAGACATGAGTAACTAATTCTAAATTAAAGATGCCTATAAATGGAGATGCTAGAGGAACAAAGTATAATAGGAGAACATGTCTTTCACTAGGGTCTAGGAGCTAAGATATAGAATAAGACCATCATCAAAGTTTATTTAAGGCTGAAATTGGACTCATCATTAAAGTTACATAAGAGAGAAGTAGCATAGAATAGGCACTAGTTATGAAAGGTGTCAAGTACCTGTGTTTAAACAAAGAAAGATAAGGATGTGTGATTCTTCTATTTTAATCAATCTAGGACTCTAATATTGTAACCTTATTTATAGGTACTTATATTAGAAGACTTCTAAAGGAGTCTAGTTAGTTATAACCATCTTTAGTTACGTTTTCTTATAGTTTTTCTTCTTTTTTAGCATTAGAAGAAGATTTGGAGTAATGACATCTTCTTTCTTTCTTTTCCTTTTCTTTTCTATATTGAGATTGATATGTTTATATTTTGTCTTAGTTATTTTAGTGGCAATAAACTTTGTTTAAGCTTGGGGGATATAGCTTGTAAGGATTTATCAATTACTTATACATGTTTTTATTCTTTCATTGGTTGAATTTTCTTTCCTTTAATCTTAATAACGAATTTGCAATTGGCCACTATAGATTCAATCTTGGGAATTTTATAAAGGACTGATAAGTGAACAATGATCTATTCACTAGGAGAGTGAACATTTTAGAACTAGAAATCGATAGTATCCTAGGCTTTTATGATTATGATATAGCTTAACTACACTTAATAAGTTTGCTTTGGTTAAATTACATGTCAATATGTGGTAGTTTCTTAATTAAATATACTTATATGCTTCAACATAAAGAATAAATATATTAGGTTAACTTTCACTCTAGATAATTAATTGTGTATGATAATTTAAGTTCTTTATAAGTGAACCTCGAATCCATAGTCTATTTTATTGACTCCTTTTATTAGTTATTTGTTTCACTCTTGTTATTTCTTTAATTTAATTGTATTTAATCAACTCTTTAGTTTTATTTAGTTTGTTTAAGTATGATTAATGGGACATATGAGATCAATACTCTAGAATCACTTCATATTTATCTAGCTATCCATGATTGATCTTGTACACTTGCAGATATAAACTAGATCACCTACCCTCCAATGATAATATAATAATAACCCAAAAACACCAACTTAATTTCTCACCACACAGCTTAAAGAATTAAAAAATAACAAATAAATAATACTCAACTTTCGATAAATTTTTTTACTCTTTGTCTATTTTTCCTTTTTAAACTTAAGCTAACCTTGTTTATCTTTACATTAAAAACTCACTCACTTACCCCTTCCTATTATGTAGCTTCTTCTTCTGCTAAGTGGCTTAGACTTACATCCTTCCATTATATATATATATATATATATATATAAATAGATAGATATATAGATATCTTAGGGTTTCCCAACTACACCCTCCTTGTAAGCTCATTTCTATCCTCCTAAAGTTTGAATCTATTTCACCACACCACACACATATGGTGTATATGCTTATTTGTATAAACTTATACCTACAATTAAATTTCTCTAGTGTTGTTTTATTTTCTATTAGTTTAAATGTGATAGATCATGTGGTGCTACTTTACTTTTTCACTAGCTTCTATTATTAGTAAAGTTCTTTCCTCTCTTAATCTCCCTTTCAAATATTCTATTAATGGTTTGTTTTTTGGTTGAATCATGAGTTATTTGAGGTGGGTTTTACAAGAAGTTGAGGTTTTACGTTGACAGTGACGAGTAAAGATGGAATCTTTATCGAATGGAGGAGGGTTTGCTCGTTCAGGATTTGTTCAAAATTCTAGCTAGAAAATGAGCTTGACAAGACTCAAACCTAAGACAATATATTGCTAATATTAATCTTATATTAAGCTTATTTATTAAATATATTATATTTGACACTAAAATTTCCTAAATTTGTAACCAAGCCCAACACAACTAAATTACCTTTTATTTTCCTTCAACAGTTCTTTGTTTGTGATACGTTAAGTCATTTAGTATGTAAAATATATATATATATTAAAATCCTAAATTATGTCTAGTAATACATCATAATTACTCAAATATTATGAATATAAAATATTTTTGTACAAAAATGTCATAAAATAGTTTTGACTAATCTTTTTGTACATGATTTTTTTAATTCATTTATTTTATCATATAATATTCTCATTAAATATAGTATAGATTTAGTATCTATTATATTTAAATTAAATCATATTAGTGTCTCATTTTTATTAATTAATTATGATGATATTTAAAAATTATTCTCAAAGTTTTATTACACTTTAGGTGAGGATATTTCAAATTTAATCGAGAACAATGGAACCCTTGATTATTGTAATTTATGTTATATTTACAAAGTTCATGTTATCTCCAATAACTACCAATTAAGCTATCATTAACTAAGATATTTTATAAATAGTACCAAAATATATAAATTTCTATATAAAATATATTAAAGATCTCAAGCCAAAAGGATACATATACAACTATTACAATAATTGTTTTTGAAGTCACACAAAGAATGCTCCATATGAAATTTTAATGTGAATCAAAGTAGTAAATTTGAGCATACACACATTTATTTAATTATTTGTTTGACCATTTTCTTCCTTTTATTGTATTAATGTTTAATCTTAGTAATGTAATGATTAAGAACGATGATGGATTATTCATAAATGCACCATGAATGGACTTGTCTAGATTAAAGCCAACAAATCAACAACTAGAAAGAAATCTACATTACACTTGATGCTCTTTTATTTGTTCTTTCTTATGCATGAAAAACCTATTGGTATGATCGTAGCGATTTCACATATTAGGTGTAGTAACTACACATTTGTGTCTATAAAATAAAAATAAACAAAAGCAAATAGGTGCAGATAGCGAATTTGAATTATATATAATTTTGTAATGAAATTGATTTTTGCGGTTGGTTGGGGGTTCAATAGTCCGACTGCACTGAGCTGCCATTCCATGAACACCTAAGATTCCATTTCCTCAGTGCCCCCTTCAACTGACTGTCAAGTCTCAGATCAGACACCGCACTATCCACAACTATCCTTGCTTCCAATTCTGACCACTTATTCCACCAACAAAGGTCTTAGCTATACGTCACCGTTCTCTCTCCCCTATGACATACCCAAGGAGCTCATTTCCAATACTCAACCTAACCTTCAGTTGTTTAATCTTAGCACTTAAAAATACAGACAGGTCCTTCAAACTTATTTTCCTAAGTTTATATATATTATTCACCAAACTATAAAGGAAAAATGGCAATCTGACTCTGTAGCATCGATCTGCACATATATAAAAGACATTCTGTTGGTAACCATATAATAGGAAGGAAGTGATGAGTGGGGAGAATTGGGGTTCGCCTCTTTTGTAATGTTTCTTGCTCAAATGAGTATTCCAACCCACAGTTTTGCACTTGCGCCTGTGTGGAAAAAGAAAAAAGGTTACATTCCTATCACCATCAACTTTGTTTCTGTTTGCATGCGGGTGCTTCATGCTTGTGTGTCTGAGATGCTCACTTGAGCAAGCAACGTTAAAGAAAGAGACATTGCGTTTGCTCCTTTTCTAATCTGCCAAGCAAGCAAAGATTCTGTTTACTTCTTGTCAGTTAAGTCTTACATCTTCCTTGTTCTTTTTCTCTTTTTATTCAAATACAACTTAACTGCGGCATATGCTGGAGGCATGTCCACTTAGAGAAATTCAGGTTTTTCAGTTTATGTAGACAGGTTTTAGTCTTTCTTTTCTCTACCAGTTCCAAATGATATGATTCTTCTTTCTGTCTTTCTAGTAGCCTTTTCTTTTAACTAGCTCTCCAATTTTAAATTTCTTCTAATAAATTGTATTCTCGTGGTTTAGAAGATACCAAGTTATTATATAGCATTATATAATTATAGTATAGTCTCAATGTTCATTTACAAAACTCCCCAGCAAAATGCATGCTAAGATCATTTGATTTATGTTTAGAAATATAAATTTTCCGTTTGTATATTAACAAAAAGGGGCTAAATTGGTGTGCTTTTAACCAACGACATAATCGCCACAGTGAAGGACTCTTTCTGTTATACCATCTCCATCAAGGAATCTGAAATTTTTAAGTTTGCGTATCAGAAAAGAAATGCATCTCTAGGTGGCCCGTTCTTGAACTAAGATATTCACAAATAGAGCCTAAATGCATTCCCTTTGTAGTCTACCCACTAGTCATGGACAAAGGCTTCTCTGTTTTGTTTGCTTCATTGGCTACAGCCATTGTTCTTCTTCAATCCAGTCGTATTCAAGGTATGTCTAAGATAAAATAAACCAAAAAGGCCTTGAGAAGATAGCTCACCAACTCCATTAATTGCTAACCAGTAGGTTTGGCTGTTCTTATAGGAGAAGGAATTGTTGGAGTCAATTATGGGGCAGTGGGTAATAACCTTCCACCGCCAGCGCAAGTAGCCAAGTTTTTGTCGGAATCAACCAAAGTCAAACGTGTTAGGCTCTTTGATGCCAACTCCGAAATACTGCAAGCCTTTGCTCATACTGGCATAGCAGTCACAGTCTCTGTCCCTAATGATCAAATTCCCCACCTCAAACAATTAGACTTTGCTGAAGAATGGTTAAGATCCAACGTCCAACCTTACATACCAGCAACAAACATAATCCGCATTTTTGTTGGAAATGAAGTGATATCAACGGCAAACAAGTTGTTAATAGCAAGCCTTGTTCCAGCAATGCAGACTCTCCATGCAGCCCTTGTTAGTGCCTCACTAGAAACTACAATCAAAGTCTCAACCCCACATTCTTTAGGCATTCTTTCGAATTCTAGCCCACCATCCTCCGGCAAATTTCGGCAAGGCTATGATATCCATGTTCTTAAGCCATTGCTCAGTTTCCTTAAAGCTACTTCCTCACCTTTCTTGATCAACCCGTATCCATTTTTTGGATGCTCTGCTGATACTCTTGACTACGCCCTCTTTAGACCTAACCCTGGACTCGTCGATGAAAATACCAAACTTGTTTATACAAACATGTTAGATGGACAACTTGATGCAGTCTATTCAGCAATTAAACTCCTTGGTTTTACAGATATTGATATAGTCATTGCAGAAACTGGATGGCCATCAAAGGGAGACTCGTCGCAAGTTGGAGCAGACATCCAAAGTGCTGCACAGTACAATGGAAAGCTCCTACAGCATGTGTCATCTGGTTATGGCACACCCTTGATGCCTAACCGCACAGTGGAGACGTACATTTTTGCACTCTTCAACGAAAATCTCAAGGGTGGACCTACATGTGAGAGGAATTTTGGATTATTCCAGCCAGACATGACACCAGTTTACGATATAGGGATGTTAAAGCCCTCGCCCACAGTAGCTGCCGCTGGCAGAAACAACCATATTAGTTGTTTGTTAGTGATTACAGTCGGCCTTATAGTAACTTATGTTCATGGTGAAATATGCTTCTTCTTGAACTACGAAAGATTATTTTTGTTTTGAGAAGTTCTTTTCGAGCATAATTGGATGAATTGATGACTTGCATGTTCTTGTTTCATCTGGCTCAAGAGTGGTGATTCAGTGGAATCACCAGCGCGTCCAGAGCAAGGACCAAATGAGAACCAGTTGTGTCTACCCAAAACTGGAGCTGATATAGACGCTCTGCCCAGAAATGTTTTTTTTTAAATTAAAAAAATATTGTATTAATAATAGCAAAAGATACAAAAACCACATTACAACAATACGCTTAATCTGTCCACAAATTTGTAAAAATAATCTATAAGACTAATTTTCATTAGGCACAAGTAATTATAACATCCAGGTGACTTTCATGTTGGGAGTAAGTGCGTCTTGCTTGGAGTTTGCGATCAAGGTAGTTCGAACCTAGTTAATAATCATATCTACCATATGATATTTTTCAGATTCAAGTCATTTCTACAATCTCCTTATTCTTTCTCTCCGTATTGAATAGATGGTATTAGTAAATACTATTTTAATGAGCAACCCATTTGGTCTAGTCTGCTTAGTGCACTCCATGATTATATGCAAAGTTTCTCCGCACTCAAAAGTATAGCGAGGGACTGGTAAAAAATGCATCATTCTGTTCCAAATAGCTTTAGTAAAACTGCAACAAAAATATAAGTGATTCCTACTTTCTACGTCTTGTTTACATAGATCACATATTAGATCATATATTCCAAACTATCTATCTTTAGTTCTCAGCCTATTCCTGATTATCAACCAAGAAAAGATTGAAGCTTTTGAGTTCAAACAATTCTTCCATAAAATGTCATACCAAGGAATTACTTCATCATTAGTAGCCATGATCCTATGACAGGAACTATTTGAGAATGTGCCTTTCAGGTCAGACACCCAAACAAAGCTATCCTGTCCATGCATCACAGGAATTTGAGATAAATAGCCTGCAAGCAAGGAGAAACCTCGGAAATTGCCAAACCAATCCCTATTATGAATAAGGGTAGATACTCTAGCATTAGCAGCAATTCTGATCCTAAGTTGTGCTAGGTCTACTCTTTGAAAAAGCGGACTGTTATTAGTTCAGTTATTAAACTAAAACTAAATGTTAGTACCATCTCCCAACTGATGCTAAATATGAGGATACACTGAGTCTTTTAAGCTGAGTATATAATTGAAAATCCATGAAAACTCACATGAAGTACCAATTTGCCAGAAGTTCTACTCATTGAGATGATAGACATTCACCCCCTTGACCTATAATGCTTTCTTATCAGTAAATAATCTCAGTATCCTCTTACATAAGAGGACTTTTTGTAGTTGTGAAATAGGAATTATGCCCAACCCTCCTTGCTTCTTTAGTCTTATGATATCACACCATTTAACCTTAGCCTGTTTTCAATCATCGACTTTCCCAGACCACAGAAAATCTTTCAAAATCTTGTCAATTTCTTTAGTTGCTCGCTTAGGCAGAACAACATGTGCAACCTAGTGAATATGCATACTATTCAAGATCGAAGTAGAATGTTAATCTTGTGGCCATAGATAAGAATCTGATTTGCCATGCATAAATCCTGCTCTTGATCTTCTCAATTAGAGGAACAAAGTCTGAAAACTTTGGTTTGGAGATTGTTATTGAAACTCCAAAATATTTAAATGGAGGAGAATGTAATGAGAAGCCAACATTATTAAGAATGTCTTCTTGGTTCACATTCGAGGATAGGTATAAGCTGCTTTTTTTTTTTTTTTTCTGTATTCACCATAAGCCCAGGCCATCTTGCAAAGATGCACAATATGTGTAACAACATGCCAATAGAATGATTATCTGTACCACTGAATAGCATAAGGTCATCCACATAAATCAAGTGAGATAATTTAATATCTTTGCATTTGTAGTAATAAAGGAACCTGCCATTGCACTCAATAAGTTTGGAGATCAGTCGTGAAAGTCCTTCCATAGCTAAAGTGAAAAGGTAAGGGGAAAGCGGATTCTCTTGCCTTATCCCCTGGCACTTATGAAAGACATAGAAGGTATATCATTAATGAAAACACTGAAAGATGCAGTTTGAATGCATTCCATGATCCAATTCCTAAACCTCAGTGGCAGCCCTATTACTTGCAAGCAATCAATAATGTACTTCTAACTAATGGTATTATAAGCTTTGAAAAAGTCAATTATCATCAAACAACTTTTAAACCTCTTGCATGTTTGGTATTCCCTTAACAACTTCTAAAGAGTAAGAATATTATCACCAATATTTCTTTCTGGTGGAAAAGCCCGTTGTGCAGGATTTGTGACTTCTTTCTGAGCAATTTTGAGCCTCATAGCTAGTAGTAACTAGGCAATCACCTTATACACTTTTGTGCAGCATGATATAGGTCTAAACTCGGAAATGGAAGATGGGTTAAGCTTTTTAGGAATCAGACAAATGTAAGAGGGATTCACGCCCTTCAGTAATCTGGTAGACGAGAAGAATTCCAAGATTGCCTCATTGAACAATTGCCCTGTAACCTCCCAAGTTTTCTGGAAAAACAAAGTTGGAAAACTATCTGGGCCTAATGCTTTTGAAGGATGTAAGCGAAAAGGACTTCTAACTTCCTGTGGAGTAAATGAGGAAGTTAAATTATCATTTGACCGCTGATTAATTATCACGTCAAACACATATGTCACATTGCTGCTCATTGTCAATCTAACCATTTGCCTTTTAAAATAATGCCTAGCAAATCTGCTCAGTTCCGACTGCTCAGTGATGGTGTTTCCCCAAGAATCTTGCAGTTCAATAATAGTATGTTGATTATGTATGTGGGATGGGATTGAACTGTGGACAAGTTGAAGATGGAGGCGAGTGTTTCCTACCTAATACACATGTGGCTTTCGCTATGAATACATATTATCAAGCCATGGGAAGGAACGATTACGACTGTGATTTTTAAGCAACTGGGGACGTAACTAGCGTAGATCTGAGTATGTTTCCAATGGAATCAGAACTTTGTTTCTGGTTTGATATTAAATAGAGACACTTGTGCCTTTTGCGTGCTAGCATAAGTTGTTTGAGTCGTTTTCTTTTTTTATGGCCACTGCAGGCTATAGAAAATGCAAATATTAAAGAACGTCTAAATCTTGAGATCCCTCTTTCATCCCATTTTGCCTGTTCTTATACCTGACGAGGGATTTAAACAGATTATGCCTGTTCTTACACTACATGCCATGAAGTTTTTCCAAATTCTATTTCTTATATAGTATAAAGCCTCATTCCTTGTCAAACTGCTCAAAATTAGAAGGATAAATTGAATGACGTTCTCCATTTCGAAAACAAAAGATTGGATTACGAATCACGTTGGAACTAAGAATAGACTTCCTTCCTCTTCTTTAGGAACCTTTTTCATCTTTGACTCTTTGGAAAGGTATAGTGGTCAAAGAGAAGCATAAATATGTACGAACACCATTTAACTTTAATGCTAGTCCCAAACGACACCTAAGAGAAAATGAATTCAGTGTTTATAAATTTTAAAATTTTATTAAAAAATTATAAGCTAATAAATAAATCAATGAGTACGGGAATCTATACATAATAGTGTTAATCAAAGTTATTGAGTTTATTAATACCAAAATATCCAATAAATATAATTATCTTTTTACATTTATGTTCTAAGTGAATCCAATAATATTATGATAGCATAACTTTTTTTAGAAAGTAAATTAATTTCATTCAAATAGGAGTATAGTGAGACAACATATAGTTACATTAGACATTGGTTAACCGGATATACCTAGCTATATTGGCTGAGTTTGTTTCCATCCCTCACAAAATGACATTGTGGGCAATTAGAACAAATCCCTTAGAAGATAGAAATTATATTGGATTTGTCAGGGATTACATTGAGAGTTACTCAATCATAATCGCAAATGACCTACTTCCTTCAGACTTCAAGCTCCAGGGCTAGAGATGGTGATTTCTTCTCCTCTAGTCAAGGATGGAAGTGTGAAAGTCCATTACATGGTAAGTATTTGTCTTCTTATCCATTCTTTCTGCATGTCTTCTAGTACTATCCTGAGTATATGTTTGATTAGATTTTTTTTTGGTTAGAAATATGATTGATTAGATTGATTCAGCCTAAATTACAATTTAATTATGTGATTCCCTAGATAGTTTTCGATCTATTAGAGATATTTAGCACATGTGTATTAGCTGTTAATATCTCCCTTATCCAATATGTTAATATGGTAGCTAAGGCATGCTTGTGGACTTCCTTCTGCCTACAAGTTTTGTAATTTCTTTCCCTCCTAAACATATATGTGCAACATGGGAAAGCTATTCGAATAATGCATGCTTCTTAAGCGTTCAATGCACCCATCTTGTCTGCCCATTTGATTATATTGGTCTAGTTGGTTTCAACACAATGGTATGTTAATCTATGCTAAATTCTAGACCCAACTATTCTAATCTGTGCTAAATTCTGGACCCAACTATACTAAATGGTAACATTTGAAGAATATGTGATCAATTGATTCAATTTATATGCCACATAGAAAACACAAGGGACCTAAGTTGGAGGGAAGTATGTCTTTGGTTTATAGCCTTCCCAAAATTGCAAGCCAACATATGAATAATGCTTTATACACTAGTGAGTTACTCCATAATAACTTAGCCCATTCAACTCTAGGATATTTATCTCTAATTTCTTCTAAGTAAAACTCATCATGTATTTGTCTGAATGGTGTAGGAGCCACACCGATTAGTTTAAATTTTTTGGACTGGGGGAGTAAGTAGGAAGATTTTCTTTTAGAAAGTTCATTCTTCACTGATCACATGCCCAACTATGGCTTAATAATATAGATTGAACCTTAGAGTTGATATTGAATTTGCTCCTTATTGAATCTAGTTCCCTTCTTTGATTTAGTGGGCTGATTGGGCACCAGTTGTTAGACCATAACCAAGGACTCACTCAAAGCAACTTCTTTAGAGGCCAAGAATGATAGCTAAGTCTATACTCCCAAATAGGAAGGAGGTTTTGACTAAATGGATAGCTCCTCTCCTTTAGGTTCCAAACACATTCATTATCCAAATAATGAGAATGAATCCAATTCACTCACATGACTTCCTTATCATACAATAATATCCATATCCATTTAGTCATAACCTTCTTCCTATTTGGGAGTATATACTTGATTCAAGCTTATTTTTACTTTTTATGCTCTGTCAACTCCTCTATAACATAAGAAAATTTTCATAATTTTTTCTAACTCTTTAGTGATTTGTTTTGGAAGCACTAAGTGGGAAACCCAGTGAGTGTGCAAGCTAATGAGAATACTTTTTATACATTATACCATCCTTTTAAAGGATATGAATTTGTTTTCCCAGGCAAGAATAATTTTTTCAATGTTCTCCATAATACACGTACAATCTCTAATTTTAGTCTTTTTAGGGAAGATGGGCAAGCTTAAATAATTAAGGAGCAGTTCTTGAATTTTCATTCTAGAAATTTTTTGCAAAGTTGAATCATCCCTACCAACAGCTGAAAGTATTAGGCTGCTCTTTTCAAAGTTGATTCTTAGACCAAACATCCTTGAAAAAAAAACCTCTAGTGAGTTCATTACAATCCTTAATGAGAGAGGGCAACTCACACTTAAAGAAAGCAAGTTATATACATATTTGGATTCTCTTCATTCATGATAATATTTGAACACACTTGAGCTATCTATGTTCTTGGGTTATATTGAAGAGTACCTCTAAGTATATGGTGAATAGATAGGGTGATATAGGATCCTTTTGTCTTATACCTCTTGATCATTTAAATATTTGGGTAGGCTCATCTTCTTTCTAGGATTTTACTAATTACATTATAGGCCAAATTGCAACAAGAGATAGGTCTATAGTCCTTTGGGGAAGAGGGATTGTCTTTCTTGGGAATGAGACATATGTAGGTTTGTTAAGCTCTTTGAGCATTTTATAGTTCTTAAAGAACTTGAGCACGCAATCAACTACATATTCCCCAGTTTTGTCTCAAGTGTTGGGAAATTAGAATGGGATTCGATCCTGACTACAATAAAATAATTATGAAATTTTTTCGTATTTTGATTTTCTAAAAACTAAGATCACTTTAATTCTATAAAATGATTAACAATTTAATCATAATAAAGCATGAATCTTAATTTGTACCTTATTTAATCCATTACACTTTGTGATTAATGCCTTAAAATGCTTAGGATACTCGCTTTAGCTCATATTTGATTTTAGGTACATTTTGGAAGTAAAGGAGCTAAAGTGACCGGAAAGCATACTTATTGAGTCATCTTCTCAATGTTTATACTCCATTGTCTTCATGAAGCAAAAAAAAGAAACAGATTAAAAGAAAAAAAGAGACAAGATAGAGCATAAAATGGACAACACACAATTAAATAGACAATGGACAACACACAATTAATTGGACAGTTGTCCATTTAACCTAGTTGCACATTGTTTTTAACTTAGCTTTTTAAGGTATAAAGGATATGTGTGTGACGGTAAAGTGGGGAGGCTGAAAAGGGAATAAGACAAAATTCACATGCATCATGTTAACAAGAAGCCATCTATCCCATTTCTTTAAAAACCTAGCTTTTGGAATATATGAAAAATGATATATGAGACAATTGGGAGAGGAATAACGAAAAGAAGGAAAAAAATTAGATACACACCACCTTCCCAATTCATTTAAAACCTACCTTTGAGAATATATGAAAGAGGGTGACAGCTGGAGCAAAGAGGATGGTTTTTTGGGCAAAAGCCAAAGTTGACGAATGGGAGAAAGGAGCAGCTTTCATGTTTGAATAACTTGGTATTTTATTTAAAAGAGAAATGGGTGACGATAGGGTTTTAGAGAGAGAAAAAATTAGACTTGATTCTTCTTCATTTCTGGTCAGTTCTCAACAATAATGGGGAGATTATTGGTTGATGCTTAGAGCTTGATGGAGAAGATAAATGGCTAACCCACCTGATGCCGGTTCTGGTCATTTCTTACCCTCTTTTTCATACTGTTTACGTTATCTTGAGATTAATGATTGGGCATTATGTAAGAATGCATTTGATGCTTTATTGAATTGTTTTTCATAAAACCCATTGCTAGAATTTGAATCATCATCATCATCACTCCTAGTTTGAAGTCCCACACTAAAGTAGGGTCTAGAGAGGTCTAATAGTACACAGCCTTACCCCTACAATATAGATAGGCTGTTTCCTTTAGACCCACATGCAAAAAGTACAAAAGGGGAGTGGATGCTGAATAAAGGATTAAAAGAGTCCGCAGGGCACTCGACCACAGTCAGTAAATAAATTTCAAAAGCAGAATGTACAAAGGGGTTGATGCTGAAGAAAGGAGTAAATAAATTAATATGCTTAGCACTCAACCACTATCAGTAAATAAATTTATAAACAATAAATAAAGAAAATACCTGAAGGAGACCAGATTGTCTAGTACCTGATACGCTGTTGAAGACCGACCCCTCTTGCTGCTTATTAGGTGAGGGGTCTGCACTGCGAGATCCGGCGCGTAAGACCATCCTGCAGTGTTAGAGAGAAACATCTTGCATCTATGAGTCTGAAATTTTTGGCTAAAGTTGTCGACCGACAGCCTGCATTTTGGAGGTTAGGCCCGAGGACTTTAAAGGTTGTCGTGTACCCTGATCTGGTCAATCCAGACCATCCTATTCCTAGCCACGGCCTCAGTAAGGGCCAATTCGGACATATCATTTCTGATCACTTCTCTCTAGTTCTTGTAAAGTCTCCCTCTCTTCCTATTGTAGCCAGTGAGAACTATTTTCTCACCCCGGCGTACCGAAGCATCAGAGGGCATCCTGTGGACATGCCCAAACCACCTAAGCCTAGTCTCTTTTAACTTGTTAGTAATACTAGCCACCTGTAGTCTTTTTCTCACCACACGATTTTGGACCCAATCTCTTTTGGTAATGGCACACATCTACTTAAGCATACGCATTTCCGCTACCGCCAACTGTCGTGTATGTCGACGTCTAGCAGGCCAACACTCTGCCTTATATAACATTGTTGGCCGAATCACCATTTTGTAGATCTTCCTTTTGAGTTTATAAGGGATCTATTTGTCACACAAAACACCTGATGCACTTCGCCATTTAACCCACCCAGATCTAATACGATGTAACACATCTTCATCGATATTACCATCACTTTGAATGATAGATCCAGGGTATTTAAAATTCGATTTCTGAGGTATGATGTCTGTCATAATTACGACCGCCGTCTCTAGTCCCATCTAGCTACTTGAAAAGTTACATTCTAACTATTCCATTTTGGATCTGCTCATTCTAAAACCTTTCGACTCTAACGCTTCTCTCCAACATTCTAACTTGGCATTGACCCCCTCCTTAGTCTCATCCACTAAGACAATATCGTTCACAAATAACATACACCAAGGTACCTCTCTTTGAATATGTTTGGTAAGTACATCTAACACTAATGTAAACAGAAAAGGGCTCAAAGATGAGCCTTGGTGTAGTCCTACACCAACAGAGAATGCTTCCGTATTGCCCCCTATCATCCTTACGCTAGTCAATGCCCCTTCATACATATCCCTAATAACTCTGATATAAGTCATCGAAATGCCCTTTGCCTCCAAACACCACCATGGAAGTTCTCTAGGCACCCTGTCATACGCCTTCTCCAAATTTACAAAAACTAGATGCAAATCCCGTTTTCATTCCCTGTAGCATTCCATTAGTCTCTGGAGTAGATGTAATGCTTCCGTCATGGACCTACCGGGTCTAAAACCGAATTGGTTGTTTGATATAGAAGCAGCTCGTCAGATTCGCTTTTCAATTACCTTTTCCCACAGCTTCATAGTATGACTTAGTAATTTGATGCCTTGATAGTTGTGACATTGTTGTATGTCTTCCTTAGCCTTATATAATGGGATTAACCTACTAAATCTCCATTCATCTGGTATCTTGATTGACTCTAGGATCACATTAAAGAGCTGAACTAGCCACTCAATATTGGCAACACCTAGGCTTTTCCATACCTCTATAGGGATCTTGTGTGGCCCTACTGCCCTTACGCTCCCCATCCCCTTTAAAACCTTCGCGATTTCGCCCCTTGTGATCCTCCCCCATGAGCAAAGTGCCCCGACCTTGGTGCGCCTAGCTCTATGTGGAATAACGAGTCTTCGTTATATAGGACAAAAAAGTATATCTGCCACCTCCGCTTGATGTCTTGGGCCTCTATGAGCACCTGTCCTGTTTCATCACGTGTACAAAAACTTGGTTAAAATCTTCCGTCTTACTTGCCCTATTTCTTGCTATATTGAAAATCTTTGTGCTCCCTTGGCCATATCCAAAATCCTGTACATATTTTTGTAGGCTTCGCCTTTAGCCACTGCAATAGTCTTCCGAGCCTTTTGGCAGCCTATACCTTACCTTATTAGTTACCCTCTCCGCCTCTGTTGAGCTTGCCGACAGATCTGTGTAACCTCTCTTTTTCGCCTTCACCGTTTCCTAGATCTTGTCTGACCACCACCAAGATTTCATTGCCCCCTCCCGCCGTCTTGTGGATACCCTTAGGAGTCTTGTGACTGTTTCTCTCATTACGGGAGCTACATCCTGCCACATCCAACTTGCATCCCCACTCACAGCCCATGTTATATTAAACCGAACTTGGTTCCTAAAATGGACCACCATGTCCCCTTTTAGCCGCCACCATCGTATTTTGTCACATTGGGTGGTAAACTTTTGCGCCCTCCAGCCCTTTATTCCTATATCCATAACTAACAATTTATGTTGGGTTGATAGGCATGCGACCGAAAGTACTTTGCAATCCTTGCACCTTGATTTGGCTCTTGACCTGACAAGGAGATAATCTATTCGCGTCTTGGTCGTACTACTCTGAATATGATACATAATAGTCATGTTTGAAGTTGTATGTGGCAACTAATTGTATTAATTCGTTAAGGATAACATAATATAAGTTAAATAGTTTGAGTTGTGTGATTATTGCTTAGATTGATTTGCTTTTCCCATTCATATTGCGATTGTCCGATTAAACTTAGAAAGCTATTTCTAGGTTATCTGATAGTTAGAGTTAATTAACAAGCTCTTCTTAATTAACTACAACCTAAGGAAAAATCGAAATTAACAGAGTTTGTTATTAATTCACGATTAATAGACTAAAGAGAGGTGTGAAGAAGATAATTCAATGACAAATGTGAAATTATGGTTAGGCCGAGATTAAACCAAAAAACTGGATTTCAAACTATTCATCAATTTTATCACTATGCTATTGTTTAGATTGAGTTGTTTTTTACATATTTAATTTTACGTTGTTTTCTAATTTATATCGAACCAAACCCCCCTATTTTACATATACATTGAATTTAGGATAGTAATTGGAATTAATCTCTGTGGGATCTTCCTAGACTTACTACTACTATAGTAGTAGGTCTAGTTTATTTTGTATAGTGTTATGATGCACTACATCAGTTTATAAGGAAACAAATAAATTAGAGCTAGTATATACAACAGAAGCTAAAATGTGTCAAGAAGTTATAGTTCTGAATGGAAAATAGCTAACATATTTCTAGGCTATACTAGATTTATAGTTCCAATTGCAATAGAAGAGTATCTTCCAAGTCACAAAAGATAGCTTTCCATGATAAAATATGAAAGGAAGAGTAGATTCCAAATTTCAACTAGAGTTTACTTTAGCTTCACTTATTATAAACAAGTTTTGTCTTATGTGAACATTTGAGCCTTGTACTAAGATATAACCACGTATACGGATACCGTTCCATAATAGCTGGAAAACGGAATGGTGTTCTTTCCAACGGCACCAGTCGGTACCAGCATTTTTCATTCTGTACTAGCTGGTATGTATAATATTGTGAAATACCGACCAAAACCCTAATTTTGAAAAAACTATGGATCATTTTGCAATTTCTGAAAATTCTACCCTAAACTTGACCCCCTGCACTCTCTCAAGTTTCATAGACTCTTAAAGCTTCTCCTCCTTTTCTTCTCTGTTTTTTCTCTCTTGCTCTCACCGTCACCGACTTTCACCTCCCCCGTCTCTGTCTTCTCCACTCTCCCGAGTCCTGAACCTTCTTCCTTCTCATTTTTTCCGTCTCTCTCTCACCAAGTCTCACTCTGTCGTTGTTCTCTCTCTCTCATTCTCCTCTTCATCTCTAACTGACTAGTCCCTCTTCGACGGTGCTGCTCCTTCCGTCATCCTCCTCGGCTCCTCCCTTGGCATCCCCCGAAGACGAAACTGTCTGCAACCTTCCTCTACGGGGACCACTGCACCATGTTGTCACTAGTCTCCACTAAACGTCTAAAGGAGGAGAGTAGGTCACAAATCGGGCAGATCTACACCGGAAGCCACCAGACGCCTCTGACCCGTCACCTAACCTGAAGACCCGAAGACTCAACCTTCTGACCCTCTGACCTGAAGTGTTTTTGGGTGTGTTTATTTTTTTTCGAATTGTTCCTGCTTAATTTCATTTGTTATTGTGTTATATTGGAATTGGATGATGGATTTGTGAATTGGTTTGATGTTGGAAGTTGGTTTTCTGATATGCAATTTGTGTGTATCTGAATTGGTTGGATTTTGGAATTGAATTGTTGAATGATCACATTCACGGTTTTTATTGGACACCGCTTGATTCCGGAGCCCAACGCTTGGTTCCTTGTAATCTCCTTAATCATCATCAATTCATCTTCTTACTCTGATATCACAACTGTTGGATCCCGCTTGATTTCGGAATCCAACCTCTTGCGAAAAAATGAAACGCAATCTTCGTCATTATTCCTTATTTTTGGATTTCCAACACTCTTCGGAATCATGAAACTTGTACGTCTTACCTTATAAGGTTAATTCATTTAACCCTTATAAAGCATGAGCAGGTTTTCTTATTAGGGTTACGTCAAAGTACCCTCATTAGCCATCATCGGTTCATCATCATTTTTATAACAACTCAAACTAAAAAGGGCGAGCTCACATAGCGGAATCATAATAATTACAATTAAATTCTTCAAAGGAATGGTAGCTCTTAGTCTCTAGTTTATTGAGAAATAAGAACCACCTCATTCGGAGCTCTATAGCTCAAGATATGCTTAAAAACTCAAAGTATGCTCATGACCTAATCATGCTCTGCCAACTGACCCCTTACTTTCTATCAATCAAACTTTTTCAATTTAACACCAATGGATACCAATTTTCTTCAGAAGGTAGGGCAATGTGTTAGGAATCTATTGCTTCAAGAATCACCTCAATCAGAGGTCGGACGAAGAAGTTACAGCCAAACAAATCCAACATGTTCATGTCCTTACTCATATTGAACATATCTTGGCGCAATTGCCATAACTCTCTCTACGAATGTCGGATTGACTTCATTCTTAGACAGTTTGAAAGTAGACATCTAGATCTACAACTTTTGTGAAGAACAAAAATGAAATTATGTCGTTTAGAGGGTCAAAACACATGGCCGTGTAACCCAACAAGGGCAGGCCATGTAACCTTTGGGTGTAACAGTGTTCCTGCACTGGAAACACACGAGCTGTGTGATTTTACACGGGCAGGCCGTGTAACCTTCGGGGTGAAACATCCTATACGATATCCTAACTTGTAATGACCATATCTCTCAATTCTGAAATCAAAAAATCGCATACTATATAGCGTTGGAAAGCTATAAAGACGAGCTACAACTTTCATGAAGGCAACTTTGGCTAATTCTACCTAGATCAATACAGATTTCCCTTGGAAATCAGCATACACATTTTACCCTCATGAAAAACTTGACATTCATCCCAACTTCACTTCCTCTATTACAACATCATTCAAAACAATTCAACTTCCAATAGGAATTCATCCAACACTCAAACTTAATTTATATGGCTCCTCATATTCAATAACATCTTATCATTCACCACAAATCTTATCTTTCTTTTCCATAATATCTCACTTCTATATATATATATATATACAACAACAATTCCTGTTCAAAGTTCATAAGCTCAAGTGGAAAACTTCTTCAAATACATCTAATTCCAACTCAACTCATATCATCCATACACGATTCATATGCAAATTCATACACAAATCTATATTTTATTACATCATAAGATAAATGTTTATAAACTTTAATGGCATTCATAGCCACATTACATCATCAATATCAAAATCCCAAATACAACTAAAGATACAAAATCTCATAATTCTCAACATATGTCAAAAGTCTTATTTTTACATTAATCTAACTTAAAATACAACATATGCATAATCAAACGAATGCCTTGACTTTCTTTCATCCGATCTCTTTCTCATCACCTAGAGATGGGAATGAAAGGGGGTGGACTTAAAGCTCGTGGATAACAAGTTTATAACCGAGACAAGCAAAAACAGTTAAAATATTTATTTCCATTGTAAAACTCACATTGAAATCCATGTAACATATATTTCCCAAATTTACAACTTATCAAGCAATTCATAAACATCATAAATTATGAATTCAACAAACTTGTCACAAATCATAAACACATAAGCACATCAGAAATGGTTTGGGTAGGCCCGTAAACAGAATGTACTAACACATTCCTATATAATGGTCCTGTGTAGCCGTGAACAGAACGAACTAATACAATCCCACATAGTGATTTTGTGTAGTTGTAAGGGAGTCCATGAAGGAGCTCCATACAACGGTCAGGCGAGAGAAGCCGTTAGACAAGTGCACCTAACAGAACAGAGCGGAGCAAACCAAACCCACATAACATGTAATTTATGACTTGCAAAAATATTGCCTAAATGGCAACATTTCGGAAACTTGTTTTTCATGAACATGCAATTTTTAGAAAACCCTTTCATTTTAGCAATTCATAATTCCTCATCAAAATTTCATACGCAAAACATGTAACAATTTCTCAAACCAATCACAAGCAATAAAGGCAACATTTATGAGGTAATTGAAATCATTTTATTCTCTTGATTCAAAAGCAAATTTTAGTGGCTCATTACTCAATTATAAACATTGAACCTACCTTAATTTCCTTACTTGAAAACCTTGCCCAAAAAGCCTCTACTCTTGCTCCTCTTGCCTCTCTCTTGATTTTCTTCAACATTGACAAAAATTTCCAAATCAATAAGCAATTCAATTGAGAAACCCACAATACATAATCACTAAAATTGATCTTAGAAAGTTTAAACCCATACATTTCTTAAGCTTCATGAACCAAAATCTTTCTAGAAATCCAACAAATCAAAAATGCTCTTACCTTGATTCTTCACCAAATGAAGAGTTTCTTGGCTCTAATGGAAGCTCTCACCCTCCTCTTTCTTTTTCCTTCTTGAACAACTTGAAAATCCCTCTAGAAAACCCAAAAAATGAAGAAACCCTAACTTCCTCCTTCCTTTCTCTCAAAACTGATACTCTCCTTCTTTCTCTCTTAATTTTCGTTTCTTCTCTCCTTTCCCTCTTCCAATCCACGTTTTTGCCCCTTCTTAAACACAAGACCACACCTTTTATTTCAATTTTGCCATTAATGAATCATACCCTTATACCCTTCCTTACATGCCTTGTAACTTAAATGCTTAAGTGATCTTCCCAAAAAGCTCTCATACATATATACTCTTGCTACTTAATTCAACTAAACCATATTTTAAAATCCTACCAACATTAACATAATAATGAATGCCAAATAAAATAATTAATCTAGCAAAACCTCAAAATTATTTAATTCATGCTTAACTCCTTTCAAAAATCAAGACCTTTTTCTAATCATGTAATTGAAGAAATTTGATAGCACTTCCTCCTAAAAAAATGTTCCTCATTGTCTCAATTTTCTAATGAAATCAAAATCATTCAATTTGGTTCTATAGTCTAAAAGTTATACCCCAAACATTTTCGAACTATTCTTATATACTGAAACAATATTCTGTGCTGAAATTCCATCCGAAAATTGATATTCTTATAGGCTGAATTAAAACTCAATTTCATCAGAAAATTTGTAGCCCTAACTCTCTAATTTAACTCAAATCAAGAATCATCTCATTTAAATAACTAGAGCAAAAGTTATGGATAAAACACTGAAGCATACTCAATGAACATGTTTCAATTACATTTTTTCTGGCTTTTAACTTCCAACATATAACTCATCTTGTACCTAAACTGTCTTTTCTATTTCATTTCAAATTCAAGGATTCTCCTTTTCTCTACACATGAATAAATGACAACAATTTCGCATTTATTATCATTCTACGAAAAGTTCAAACTTATATTTGTTATTCTAAGAATAATCATTCTAAGAAAAGATCAAACTTCTAAGAAAAGTTCGGGGTCCAACAAATGGAAGAAAGATTATTTCTCCAAAGGTTATATTTATTATCATTCTCCACAAGATATTGCGTCACCAATGCTTCAGGCCATTTTATAAATCTACAAACACCATTCTTGCCACTCAAGGGTAGCCATCTCCAACTACATCAAGTAATCATGAAGTTCCCTTAAGAAGCAAAATTCCTCATGTTATGTGTTCAGAGAAGCCACATAATTCAATAATACAGTGGCAAAGTAATTTTCTTTTCCAACTACATATGAGTGGAAAATAACCATAAAAGAATACTACTTGCAATATCAATAACTGCTCACACAAACCAAGAAATTAGTATCAGAATTATCACAACAACAACTAAACCCACCTTCTATAGCTTTTGAGTTGAAAAATAATAGGGTTTTTTTATGAGGATAGGTAAGAAAAAAGGATTTCGCAAGGATTTAGGATTAATCATCGAGGGGGTAGTGTATGAAGATGGTGACTACTAGGAGATTACAACTAATGAAGATAGCTTTCTTCTTTCTGCTGACTAATTGCGTGAACTGAGAGCTAAACAATTATGACTTGTATGATTTGCTAACATAATGGATAGTTTTGAAATCTTTCTTACCAGATTTTGGCACTGTCCCCTGAGTTCACCTGCCAAATCTACTACTCACTGAACAAGATCCCCTTTTAGTAATCAGTTTTAGTCCGTTGTCTTTCATCATTATGCATTCAACGCTTTCGAATGAGTTGGTTCAAGCAACTCATAAACCCAATATAAAAGTTTCACCCAACTATACATACCCTTATCTCTAGTTCAGGACCTATCCGATTCCAAAGTCTTTTCCTAAACAACTTCACACGCACAAAAGCCTTTCTTGATTTACCCAAAAATGGCAGTGATGATGATGAGATCTACAAAGGGAAGATGGTGAAGAGCAAAGAGTAAAGGCGTGGAGAGCTTTTAATTTTTTGATTTATGAAGTTTAGGTACATAGTCTAACCAACAATTTATATGTATAAAGCTTATTAAATAAAACTGAAATAAATAACCAATTGGTTTATACTATTTTCAGATGAATCAATATTCAATTTAAAATATTGGGTAAGACTTCGTTCATACTCTGGCTAGCTATTAGTGGCAGTTTATCTACTTGTGATAAATTCCCTGGAATCTCTCCACCACTAATATTTACTGCTTGTGCCAAATCAATTAAATCCATAGACCAACTATTCTTCCAATGGATTTTTTTGGGATATCTTTAAAATGAAATGATTAAAAGGTTCGAAACCAATTGCTCTTACTCACCTTGATATGAGATAGTACATTAGATTTCTACCAAAAGATGAAACATGGGGGAACTTTAGGATGTCATTTATTTGCCTAGTCTATGAAATTTAGAAAGAAAGGAATACTTGTATTTTTCGAAAGAAGGTATAGCCTAAGCAACAAGTCCTTTCCGAGCTTCCTCCATAGTAAAGGAACACCAACTTGCTTAAATTGATCATACTCCTAATTGATATGGCTTTATTTAGGCACTGATAAAATATAATTAGCTATGCTATTATTAAGTTCTTCTAGTAAAAACTTTTTAGTGTTTTACCCAAGCTCCTAGTCCTTATGCTAATCTGTATTTTGAAACCCATTTAATATTATTCAATTTACACATAGTTTTTTAGAAAAAAATCATTTGAGACACCCAGTCAAAATCTACCTTTAACCTCCTCATGCACTTACAACTTAACAAAACTATTAAGTAAAGCCAAGAAAAACAAAAACTCATAATTATTTATATCCAATCTATACTAAGAATTTACAATAATCAAACAAGATTAAAAATACCTATAAAAAAAGAGGATAGTGAAACAACAAAAATTTTTCTTCAGCAATTTAATAAAGAAGAACATGATTTGGAGAAAGTAATTTATGAAAATTTTGAGATTAAAAATAATGAAAAATGATTAAAAGACTCTCTGTTTATATTAAACCAAATGCATCCCAAAAATATTTGATTAAAATAACTTTAAAATTAGTGAAGACTTTCGTATTGATACTATTGCCCTATTTGACCCTCCGCTGATTTAAAATACTTTAAGCAAAGCATAATTTCCATAAATTTATTACAAAATAGCTATTAAAGATTTAAAGTTGCTAACAATTCAAAACTAAAGATAAATTATAAAAGTGTGCTTATATATATCAAAATAATTTTTAAAAATTCTTTTGTAATAGTAGAAAACATACACTAGATGTTTATTTTGGAAGTCCTTTCATAAAGTTAATTACTCCATATACAGTAAACCATGATATCATTTCAACTAAAATTGACAATAAAAGGAATGTTTTCCTTTTACATTAAAATAAAAGAATATGAATATAAATATGATAAAGGCATGTTATATTTATGAAAATCAATTAAATATTATAATAAACACAAAACAAAACCAACTAACATATTCGGAAAAAGAACAATTGATTATAAGGATAAGTTCACTAAACGATTAACTAACAAAGCTTATTTCATTCTCACACCTCTCTTAGAACTATTGATCATAGATTAACAACAAGCTCAGTTTCCTTTAGATCGTATTTAATTTAAACAAGCTCTTTAACTAAACCTAACTATTGAACGACCTAGAACAAGCTCTATCGAATTAATAGGACGGCTACATTACGAATAAGGAAAATAGATCAATATAGGTAATAACCACACAAGCTCAGGTTATTTAACCTATGTTATATTATCCATAATGATTTAACACCATTAGTTTCCATAAATGAATCTATAACGCAACGATTACGTATTGTATTTAAGATTCTAACAATGGGTTCATATACAAAGAATCTAACGAGAACGAGAATAAAGATTATCCATACACGAATACCCAAATCAATAGATATAGAATAACGTAAATAATTCTTAAAGAGAGAAAGAACAATAATACACAATGACGATATGCTTAAATACAATCCTCGACATCGATTTCACCTCCAAATAGGGATAGGAAAGCTTAGCCCTTCATGGATCTCTAAAGAGTAAGTGCTCTGCCCCTTCACGAAGTCCCAAAACGATTCTTTCTTCTTTTACCATCAAAATGTTTTGTTTATATGAAAAATTAGGTTTATGGGCATATACACAGTTTGATACACGATCGTGTATCAAATTGTATAAGTCAAAAAATGTGAAACTCATTAAGATATACAGTTGGATACACAACCATGTATCCAACTGTGTAAACCAACCATGTAAACCAAAATTTATCTTTTAAATGTATACACGACCTTATAAGTATATATATAGCCATTTATCTCCCAAGTTTTACAGAATTGTTGTTCTTGTGATTTCTTTTCCAATCCTCACCCTAATCCATGTCTTTCTTGTTCCACAAGGGTAATTGAATTTTAACGTGAAAATGTTGGCTCACTAAACGTGCTCTTAACTCATTTTAGCTTTTATAGTTCCAAATGTACCTAAAATAAAATATGAACTAAAATTAGTATCTTAAGTTTCATAACAGTAATCACTAAGTGTTAAGAAGTGAATATATAAACAATCAAGCACACATCAACTTTCATTAACCTTTTTTTTTTTTTGCAGATTGATAGTGCCTATCAATGTACCATCAAATTCTAGATTTAGAATTAGAGGTTTATCCCTACCCCTCTCGTGAGCCATTAATGCCTCTACTAGGTGAAGAGTACCTAAAAAAGAGAAAAATTCTAGAGAGAAGATATAGAAAAATCTTATTCGATTTCATAAAGCTTACCTATATTTTTTATATGTCTAAATATTATGATCTTTATTAATCATTCATATTAACTAACATCCCAATTTAGTTAAAATCAACCCTAAACACTTAAAGTTATTATTGATTATTTAATTAATTTAGTATGAAAAGAGACAAAAGTTAGAATGAAGTTGCTTTTGTAAGCTATATTTTTAGTAATCATTGAGATAATTATTTTGAAATAAAATGTCATATTTTTTTATAAATATAAATCCTATGGGTGAACTTTTGAGCTTCTCTTTATTAATTTTCTGTATTATCACATATAGTTGGATGATTCTGGAACTTATTTTTTATTGTTAATATTGAGACAAAATTTTTAAACCATAATAATTAAAACAATAAAGGCACTTAGATTTAACCCTTTGTTTTAGCCTATTTTCTTTGATTAGTATGCAACCAATTTTTATCCCTTAGGAATAACCACTTTTGAGACATAACCTTTTGATTAATTATAACCACATTGATAGCCTTTACCCTATTTTTCTTGAAAACCTTCTAATTACTTTTTGAACCCTAATTGAATTTTCATTTACTTGATTGGTTAAAACATGGTTTATATTGAAGAATTTTTAAGAAAAGGTTTGATATTTCTTTGATTACCTACTCTCAAAGAAATATCAAATAATCTCAAGTGTTTCATTGTTATAATTTTTATATTCTCTCCAAAATTTCCTCAAAGAAGTTCAAAAGTTGAAAATTATGTGTTGCAAGCTTTAAAAAAATGATAAGTTATGATATTTGTTAGAGAGTAAGAAGAACTATAGTTGTGCCAATGAAATTATTTTTTGAAGAACTTGTTCTATGAAGAACTAAGTTTTATATATTCTTATTTATATGAATTTCTTTTAATCTTATTACCTGTTTAGTTATCCTTACCATACCATTGCTTGAGCCTCATTACACCCTTTTAAAAGGACCTTTTGACTATTTTTTCCAATTTACTTATTAGTGGTGGATATGTAATATTCTAGAAAGATTATGTTTAGGAATCCTCCTATATAATGATTTAAGAGTTTGTTATTTTTTCACCTTAAACACTTTGAGTGCATTGAGTGAATCATTTTTTACGACATAAAATATTACGCTTTTAATTTAAAATAGATCATCAATGTAATTGCTATTGATATTAACTTAGGAAATTTGGTTTTAGGATAAACTAAATCCAATTGTATGTTGATCTAATTGATTTGATTTGATAATTTATCACATGGATTAATAGGTTGAGGTCAATAAGGGATGAAAGTTTGATGATTTGGATTATGATTTGTTCCAAGACAAGAAAAAGCTTAAATATGGGGATGTTTGATAAATGCTTAATGGACTATTTTTTATTCCCATATTTAGTTTGTTTTGCTTATTACTTCGGATTTTTTTGTTATTTTTTACACTTATTTTGTTTCAAGTGTGTTTTTAGGTCTTTATTTCCTATTCAGATCGAAAGGAGAAGAATTTAGGTGAAATTAGGGCCAAAAAAACAAAAGAACTAAAGCCATTTTGGAGATACACGCCTATATGAAGATGTACACACTTGTATGACTAATATACATGGCCATATAAAGGACTATGTAAGTGTCTGTAAACTTGCAAAGCTTCAAAGATGATGTTTTTACCTATGCAAAGATATAAGCCTATGTACGTCACATATAAGGTTGTGTCCTATACTCGTGTGACTCAATAGAAACATGTAAATTTGTCATTTTAAGGTGCTTTTGAGATACATATTTACTCACACGACTATGCGGTTGACCATGTATAATATTTAAACTCTAATTTCACACTTTAAAAGGCAATTACAAAGTGGAGACAAGAGGATGAAGTAATTAGAGTCAGAGTTAGAGACAAAGGATAAAGTTGGAGACACAATTTTGAACTCAGGACGACGAATACACAAAGATTATTTTAAAGATCTAATAGAGAATAACATTCCATCAATGTTTCAAGGGGATCACATTAGAGAGAAGTGGGATATATATCTCATAGATTCTTTTATTTTTTATTTTTTGTTTTGTTTTCTATGATTAATGTTTGATTTCATACGATTAAGAATGAGAAATCCTTTTATATCAATAGATTTAACATAGTTAGGAGTTTCATGCAAACCTAGAGATAGGTCAACATAAATTTGCTAGATTAGGGTCAAACCTAATAGTGAAATTCACAAATCAAGTAATGTAATCTTAAGGTTTTTAACTAGAAAGTGGTTTTAGTTAATAAACCAATGATTAGTTGTTAATGGTCTTAAGAAAGATATTGACATAAGATAAGAATATTGACAATCCAATGATCAATAATTGAATTGCATGATAAAGTTTTAATAAATCTTAGGGGGGATTCATTGCCTAGATACTAGTTATTTGATACTGATTAATCATAGTGTTATTTGTTTTAGTTTAATTTAGTTTTAAATTAAATCATAGGGTTATTACTAGTACTTGTAGTCCTTATAAGATCGACCCATACTTGCTAGTGCTAGTTACAGCTACCCTATGTACTTACAGTTTAAAACACAAAAACTAGATAACAAAATTAATATAATCAATTGTAATAAGTAATAAAAATTGGCATATTTCAATGTATCAATCCCACGAGGTTTGTTTATTAATCCTAGAGAATTAACAAAATCAACAGAAATAAATGTCTAGAGAAGGTAAATTAAAAAACTAAAATAACAAAAAAAAGCTAATGAAGAGAAATAAAGATAACAAATGTTAGGATTTCAGAGTTCACTTATAAAGAATTCAAATTATCATACAAAATTATCTTATCGAGGTTAAAATAACAATTAAGCTAACATCTATATGTCGTTTGTCAAGGAACAAATGAGTCTTATTAAGAAAT
Organism: Erythroxylum gracilipes; assembly: GCA_026413385.1. Classification (NCBI taxonomy): domain Eukaryota; kingdom Viridiplantae; phylum Streptophyta; class Magnoliopsida; order Malpighiales; family Erythroxylaceae; genus Erythroxylum; species Erythroxylum gracilipes. The sequence continues at coordinate 16,017,384 of JANZLC010000006.1, read as the reverse complement.
AACCACCCCTCAATGAATAAAACCTAATATCTTCATCAAGCATAATTAATCTATTAGTTAACCATCTTTTTTTTCTATAATACCTCTATCTTTAGATCTAGATGTTTATTATCCTAGAGCATTGATTATACTTTCCAATGCTTAGTTTTTCGTGCTATCGCTAAGATTGAATCTATGAAGGATAAACATAAATCCAATAACTAAAATAAAAAAAATAAATTCAACCAATGAATAACATATCATGCATTAATAATTGAATATTCAATAAAAAACTACGTCCTTCCTATGTGGAGATTTAATTTCTAGACCTAATGAAAATAAAACAACCTAAATATAAAAGAAAGAATAAGTTCCCAAAGTAATAAGTTCACTCAACTGACCCGATTATAAGGTTCAATATTATTTATGTGTCTATAGATTTTTTCATTATTATAGTTGTATAATTGATCCTTAGACTTAGGCGTCTCATATAGGAAGTACTATGCCTTGATGCTACTTATAAACTATCCCAACTTGGATAATTTAGTAAATAGTACTTGGATATAGTATGAATCATATAAAGATATTTGAGTAAGTCAATAAAAGATTCATCACTCTAATGTAACTAGAGAGAATATTCTACTATTCTTTATTAGTAGTGATTTAAGGAATTCTATGATTAGAGTGAATTAACATTTAAAAGGACGTTTTCAAATATCAATTTTAAATCAACTACTAATTAACAATGAACAAGATTGGACTTAAAAGAGTAGACATTATATTCATATTCTGTCTAATTGGAACATTGGATGGTGAAAATATTAAATTATACATCATAATCATACGTGAACAGGTTAAGTGAAACTACTTTGATATTTTTTATATTTGGCTAGAAATGACATGTTGCTAAAGGTCAATTTTGATCTATGGTTATAAATTTTTAATTAAAAATTAAAGATAAATTAAAAGGAGTTTTAATTTATATAATTCTAAATATAAATTAGAATTAGAATTTATAATCATTGTAAATATATTAGGAACCTAATAGGTCACACACAAAAAGCAGTTTAAAAGATAAAAATCAATTTCAATTAAGTTGGACTTAATTATAAAGTTTAAGAAGGATCAAATATGAGATATTTCATTTTGTTAAAATTAAATTAATTATAATTATAGTTAAAATTTAATTATAATTAATGTATTTAATTTTAATAGAAATTAAAAAACCCAATGCTTTTTTTTTAAAAATAGGAATAAGTATAAGGGAGCTAGCACTCTTACTAATTCTTTTCAAATAGTTAAGTCATTGCTTTGTGGATACGGCTGGACACATGAACAGCTCGTAGTTGACACTTCAAATTTTTTTTTGAAAGGATTACAATAAGAATATCGAATCAAATTTGATTTCATATTTTATTATTTGAGTTTAGTTTTTCAGGTTATTTAATTATTGGAATCCAATTGAAAACTGTAAAAATTTTATTTTTTTCGTTGCACCTATGATTTGATCATGATTGGTTTCCTAAGAGTAGTATCAGAATCTCCTTTAATTATTTAACTTGTATTAAGTGCTTAATTGTTATTGACTTGATAAAAATTAAGAATAAAAATCTTGCTTTATTAAATTAAGATTTATGATTTAATTATTTTCAAAATTATTTTCTGGAAAATTTTATTCCACCTTTCCTTTGCGTTTTGTTCTTACTTCTGGAAATTGGCTTATTTTGCTTATGTATCTGCCATGAATGGTTCTGAAATGTCCCCCTTTTATTTCTTCCGGTTATTTTGATGTGAAAATTTATAAACTATGCTTGCCATGTCTTAAAATTATTTTTGTGCATTTATTGGCTATGTTAAGGAATATCATTAGTGGCAATGTAGGGACTAAACCAGTGGTGAATTGCCACTGGTGAGTCACTCTCTGTCGCCAGTGGAGACAGATTTTCACCAACGACGAACCTCCGCTGGTGAAGGCTTAGACTAGTGATGAATCACTGTTAGTGAAGCCTTGCACCAGTGACAAGCAATTTTTCGCCCATAAAACAAGTCATGACGGGGCGATGGAGGACACCCATATACGACATTTTATGAAATGAAAGTAGGAACCTCAAGTATGGGGGAGAAGAAAACGAGTGGCAATGGCAAAAGTTCAGAAAACCTTATTATGGAAAACCACATGGGGGGACTTGCAGCTGCAGCAGATCCTAGTGGCATATGCGCTAGTCAACGGTAGACTTTGAATGAGACACATGCAATGTAGGCACCTCACAGAAAGTGTTCGCACACGTACAGGGCACGTGCCAAACAATTCCCACAATTATTTTTATTATTTGATTTTATATGTTTTAAGCCATAATTTTTATTAAATTATTTTAATAGAGATTAAATTGGCTTATATTCCAACAAAATTGAACAAGTGTTTTTTAATGTTTAAAAATTGTTTTCAAAAGATAATTATTATTAGGAAAATTTTAGAATTTAATTTAATTTTTCAAAAGTTGAATTATTAAATTAAATTAGTTTTCAAGTCAATAATTAGAAACAAGCAAAGTTTTCTACGAATTTTTTCTTAATTAGATTATTTTAGAGATTATTAATATAATGAGATTACATTAGTTTGATTAGACAAAAGTTTTTTGAAAACTCAATCCCTAAGTTAAATATTAAGTACATGTTGAGAATATGATAGTTGTCTTTCATTATTTAAGAATAAAATAAGAGTTTTGTTTATTATAAGGCTTATTAAGCAAACTCAAGGCCCTTTAACCTAAGTATGTTTATCTTACATTATTGGGTCCTACTTAATTAAATTTTAGTGATTTGGAAGAGCAAATTCATGATCATATGAATTTAGAGATAAGATTATGAATAATATATAAGATATATTTTGGTAAAGAGTTGTTACTTAACGGATCTAGGAGTCACATAAGATGTGATTGATAAAATTATTATCTACTTGATTTAAATTTAGTTCATCTGTTGAGAAAACTCAAGATCAACTATTTTTTAATGTGATCCTAGCTCATTAGGAAATAATTTGACAATTTCTTGATTTAATAGTGAGGGTTGGGGGCTATTATTTTGAATAAAATAGTTAGAGTAATCAAATATTTATTAAAGCCCTTATTTTATTTGATTTTATGGTATAAAATAATATTTTCTCTTTTATGTCTTTCAGTTATTGAATCAGAAGATAAGTAGCAAACTGATATTAAAGAGCATCATGGATGCAAGCTAACTGGACCTAAATTCTCAAACTAGTTACGCAACTTTAGAATTGTTCTCAGGCAAGAAAGAAGATATGTTCTTGACACTGTTGTTCCACCAAAACCTGTTTAGATGTGACTGATGAGGCTTGGGAGAGATATCAATGTTATATTGATGATGTTGAATAAGCTACATGCATGATGTTGACTAGTATGTATTCAGAGCTTTAGAGGTAGCATGAGAAGATGGATGCACCTACTATAATTATGCATCTCAAGGAGTTGTTTGGTGCATAAAGTAGGGTGGAGAGGTATAAGTTCTCCAAAGCATTGTTACAATGTAAGATGGTAAAAGGATCTTTAGTGTAACCTACATGTGCTGAAGATGATTGGCTATATTGAAAAATTAGGCCAAATAGGTTTTGTCATGGATTATGAGTTAAGCATTGATTTGGTGTTAAAGTCTCTTAATTTGAGCTTTTCATAATTTGTTATGAACTTCCATATCAATCAAAAGGATATTTCATTGTCTGAAATGTTAAATATGTTCAAGACTACAAAGAAGTACCTTAAGAAGGAACCCAGTTCTGTTCTTATTATGGATTCTTCTAAGAGCAAGAAAAAGGCTATAAGAAGAATAATAACAAGAAACAACAAGGTTCTGCTATAATAAACCCAAAAGGTGGTGTTAAGAAGAATAGTAATGACAAGGCCACATGTTTTCACTATGGAGTCAATGGACATTAGAAGAGGAACTGCCTAATTTATCTTGCTACCTAGAAAGATAATAAGCTTTTAAAAGATGTTTCACGTATGTTTATGATTAAGATTAATTTTTCCACTTCTGTTCTATATTCTTGGGCATTAGCTACTATATGTGGTTCTCATTTTTATAATAACATGCAGATATTAACATAGAGTAGATAGTTGAGGAAAGGGAAAGTGGACCCATGAGCATGCAATGAAGTAAGAGTTGCTGTAATAACTATAGGAACTTGTAGTATAACTTTGCCTTCTGGCTTTAAACTAGAACTAAATAATTGTTATTAGGTTCTAGTTGACACTAGAAACATCATTTCTACTTCTCATTTAGATTGGAAAGGAATTTTCTTTATTATTAAGATAAGAGTTGCTCTTTTCATAAAGATGATGTTTATTATGGATTTGGATTACTGAAAAATGGTTTATACGAATTATATCTTAAAAGTTCAATCCTTAATATAAATAACAAGAAGAGAAAGTTAAGTGACCAAAATCTATCTTAGTTATGACATTGTAGGTTAGATCATATCAACAAAACTATAATCACAAAGGTACATAAAGAAGGACATTTTAATCCTTCTAATTATAAATCATACAAAACTTGTGAATCTTATTTATTGGGAAAGATGACCTAACTACCCTTAACATGCCAATGAGTTACTAGAAATTATACATTCAGATGTATGTGGCCCTATGTTTACTTGTGTTAAAGGTGGAGTCTCATATTTCATTACATTCATGGATGATCATTCTAGACATGGTTATGTGAACTTAATGAAATAAAAGTCAACAAATTTAGACTTGAGGTTGATAAAAAATTGGTAAAAATATTAAAACTCTTAAATCAAATCGAGGTGGTGAATGCTTAGACTGCGAGTTTCTTGGTTACTTAAAAGATAATGGGATTTTCTCACAATGGACTCCTCATAGAACTCCACAACATAATGGAGTATATAAGAGGAGAAATCGTACTCTATTAGATATGATACATTTTATGATGAGTCATAAAATCTTTCTTGTCTCCTTTTAGGGATAAGCCATTGAAACTGTTGCTTACCTTCTAAATAAATTTTCATCCAAATTGGTTGACATGACATCATATAAGATATGGATTGGTAGTAGACCAAGGTTGTCACACTTAAAGATTTAGGGATGTGATACTTATGTAAAATGTACAATATCTAATAAGCTTGAAGATAATTAGATAAATGTAAATTTGTGGGGTATCTAAAAGAGAGTATTGAATATCAATTTTACCATCATATGGAGCAAAAGGTTTTTGTTTGAAGATATGCTACATTTTTAGAAAGAGAATTCATTCTCAAGGAATGTTCTAGGAGTAAGGTAGAACCTAGAGAAGTTTACGAGCCACAAATTCACATCTAGATGGAATAAAAAACTCAAGTTAATACATATGATGTACAATCAAAGGTTTAAGAGAAATATAGTTTGCAATACATTAGTATGATATGTTGATAGGTGAAGAGATCCAAAGGAGTTTGCCCAGATAATACAGAAGCCCTAAAAAAACAAGGTTCTTAAAATCCCCTAATCCTATTGAATCAAAACCCTAATATTTCTATTTTAAGAATATGCTAGATCAAACCCCAAATCATAAGTTTGAGACCCAATCCCAAATAAATCATAAATCAATTTACATTGCAAGTACTTACTTATTGATGCAAATCAATTTCTTGAAGTAACCATGAAGACATTCATGCCTCACTTGAAGAATTCAACTCTAAAATTTTATTGATCATCCAAATCTAGGTTACAAGGATAAAATAAAGTATAAATACCCTTAACCAAGTTCTAACCCTAATAGGTATGGGTTTGCAAGCCCATTTAATGAAACTAGGCTAATCCTAACAAATCTAAGAGTATCTAGCCTATTGAACATAATATGATCCAAGTCCTTTTAGGAATGGGCTAAACATATTAAAACAAATAAGTCTCAAAATAGCCCAAAAAACAAAGCATATGCTACTAAGTAAAAGAACAGCTCATAAACAAGTCCTTGGGCCTAAAATAAGAGATAATAAATAACAAACCCAAATTATCAAAATGCGCCCCAAACAAGACTTGAGCTTGTTTCCCAAAATAGCTAAGTACTAGCCTCTTCTAACACCTCCTCCAATAAAGTCACAAGCTTGGGCGTGCCTTGGTGTTTCTTCATGGGTGTTTCAGCCTCCTCATGTGCTTGCCTTGTGATTTGGGCTTGAACAAAATCTTGCATTGCTTGTTTAAGCCTTGAAGCTTGTTGGGTTGTAATTGGACCACTTGGCATATATAGCTTGTCGAGTTGATATGTAAAGCGTGGGACTCCATTACGAAGGCTGGTTGTATCATCCACTCCCTCCTCAAAAGGATTCGTCCTTAAATCAGGCCCTACATTATTAAAGGGAGAGAGATCAGCAACATTAAAAGTAGCGGACACTTGATACTCACTTGACAAATCAATCCTGTAGGCATTATCATTAATTTTCTCAGGCACTTAGAATGACCCGTCGCCTTTAGGATCGAACTTAGATTTCATTTGCTTAGGAAAGCTCTCCTTCTTGAAATGCACCCTAACCCAATCTCCAGGCTCAAACCTCAACAACTTACACCTTTGATTAGCCATATGCACATTTACTTCATTCTGCTTCTCTATTTGCTGCCTTGCTTTCTCTTGAATGCTCTTCACCAATTTCGCCTTGTGTTGTCCATCCTGCTAGATAACTCATGTAATGGCAAAGGACACAAATCTAAAGGCGTCAAAGGTTTAAATCTATAAACCATCTCAAATGGTAAATAACTAGTAGTAGAATGAATGCTCCTGTTATATGCAAATTCAACTAATGGAAAACATTATTCCCAAGTTTTAAGATTTTTTACTATAACAGCACACAAAAGAGATCCTAAAGTTTTATTGACCACTTCAGTTTGACCATCTATTTGATGATGACAAGTAGTAGAAAGCAAAAGCGTAGTTCCTAATTTTCCCTAAAAAACACGCCAAAAGTGACTAAAGAACTTTACATCACGGTCTGAAATAATTGTTTTAGGAATACCATGCAAGCGCACAACATCCCTAGAAAACAAATCAGCAATCTAAGTGGCATTATTAATTTTATGACATGCAATAAAGTGTGCCATTTTACTAAACCTATCAACAACCACAACATGGTATCCCTATCTTTTTTCTTATCCTAGGCAGCCCCAATACAAAGTTCATAGATATGTCAGTCCAAGGATGTTTAGGCATAGGAAAAGGAGTATACAAACCATATGGATGGGTCTTTGATTTTGCTTGTCTACATGCAACACACCTAGAACAGATTTTTTCAACATCTTTTCTCATGTTAGGCCAATAAAAATGTTCACAAAGTATGTCATATGTCTTTTACACCCCAAAGTGACCCATCAATCCTCCACAATGTGATTCACGCACAAGTATTTCACGCATAGAGCAAATAGGCACACAAAACTTATTCTCCCTAAACAAGTACCCATCATGCCCATAGAACTTTTGAAATGTAGCATGCTCACACACACCATAAACATTCCCAAAATTAGAATCCGAAGCATACAAATCTCTAATAAACTCAAATCCAAGCATTTTAGAACTCAAAGTATTGATTAGAGTGTACCTTCTTGATAATGCATTATCCATTACATTTTTCTTACCTTGCTTGTACTTGATCACGTATAGAAAAGTTTCAATGAACTCTAGCAATTTCGCATGTCTCTTATTCAACTTACCTTGGCCCTTCAAATGCTTGAGTGATTCATGGTTAGAACCATAAATTCCTTTAGCCATAGATAGTGTTGCCAAGTTTCCATTGCTCTCACCAAGGCATATAGTTCTTTATCATAAGTGGAATAATTAAGTTATGGTCCATGAAGCTTCTCACTAAAGTATGCAATGGGATGCCTACCCTACATCAAAACAACACCAATACCTAACTCGGAGGCATCACATTCAATCTCAAAAGCTTCACTAAAGTTAGACAAACTTAAAATAGATGCAGAACACAACTTATCTTTCAAAGCATTAAACGCAAGTTCTTGTGCCTTACTCCATTTAAAACCAACATCTTTTTTAATGATTTCAGTTAATGGTATAGCAATGGTGCTAAAATCTTTCACAAATTGCCTATAAAAGCTAGCTAAACCATGAAAACTACGCATATCACCAACAAATTTAAGAGTAGGCCAATCTTTGATAGCCTTAACCTTCTCCTCATCAACATGAACACCATGGGCAGAAATAACAAAGCTAATAAATACAACTTTATCCATACAAAAAGAACACTTTTTAAGTTTAGCATAAAGCTTTTCACATGTAAGTGCCTCTTATAAAGATTTAAGATGTAAAACATGCTCATCAAGGCTTTAGTTGTAAATTAGAATATTATACAACCACAAACTTGCCAATAAATTCATGCCAAACATGGTTCATCAATCTCATATGTTTAGTTTTAAAGGCTGTTTTCCATTCATCTCCTACTTTCATTCTGATTTGATGATAGCCATTTATGAGGTCAATCTTTGTAAATAAACAAGCACCATGTAATTCATCAAGCACATCATTTAATCTAGGAATTGGGTGGCGATATTTTACTGTTATGTTATTCACTGCTCTGCAATCCACACACATGTTCCAAGTCCCATCTTTCTTCGGTACTAATAACACTGGAACTGTGCATGGGCTTAAGCTTTCTCTCACGTGCCCCCTCTCTAAAAGTTCCTCCACTTGCTTTTGAAGCTCCTTTGTCTCCTCAGGATTACTCCTGTAAGCTAGGCGATTTGAAATTTGAGCTCTTGGCACAAAATCTATCTGGTGTTCAATACCTCTCAAAGGTGGAAGTCCCTTGGGCATCTTATCTAGAAAGACATCTGAGTATTCCTGCAACAACGATTTAATAACACTAGGTACGGAAGAGTGAAGGTTAGTGTTATTTTAAAGAATTTCTCTATAGTTAAGCAAAATTAAAGGCTTAGGTCTGTATAACACTTGTCTTAAATCTCTTGATTTTGCAAAGATGGTACTCTTTATTCTTTCATTCTTCTTTTCACTCAACTCTCCCTTTTCTATTGCACTTCCTTCTAATTTTTCTCACCAGTGCAATCTCTGTCAATTGGGCCTTTATTTTTATTTTATTGAATGGCTTCTTTTCCTTTTCTTTTTTTCAAACTCTCGATCTCCCTTTGTTTTTGTTCTTCCATGGCCTTTGCAAGCCTCATTTGATCCTCATGAATCTCTTTTAGTTTTAGAGGTGCCAAAACATAGGTTTTATCTCCCATCTTAAATGAGTACCTATTTTTGTAGCCATTATGGATCACACGCCTATCATATTGCCAAGGCCTTCCCAACAATATGTGACCCGCTTGCATTGGTACTACATCACACAAAACCTCATCAGAATACCTACCAACGGAGAATGCAACCTTCACTTGCTTGTGTACCCTTACTTTCCCATATTCATTGAGCCATTATAGCTTGTATGGGCTAGGATGTTTAATAATAGGCAACCCCAACTTCTCCACCAAAATTGTACTAGCTACATTTGTACAGCTCCCT
>JANZLC010000006.1:15977672-16001952 GCA_026413385.1 Erythroxylum gracilipes | reverse complement strand
GCTAAATTTAAACTGCCAACCAACTTCTCCGACCGAACACCTTTTCGGTCGGTATTTCTAACGGTTCTCAATACCGTTGGTAATGTTCGGTCGCAAATAATGAATTTTCTAGTAGTGATGTATATTTGTAAGACTAATACAAGCCAAAAATTCATTTTATATTTGTAAATTGATGATAAAGAAGCTCTTGCTTCTCTCTTCCATAAATTGCCCGTATGCATGGCATGTTGACTCCTTTGATCTCTAAACTCTTGCTATTTCTTTATAATCACACCCTGCATTCTTCTTCCTATTGCTCTAATTGTTACCTATTTTCATTGCTTCAGTTTCCTACCCATTCTAGCTCCTTCTTTACCTTATAATTTGTTTCCAATCTACTTATAACTTTTTACTTTATACTGCTTTTCCATTTCCGGCAATGTTAAAAGAAACACAACATTACCGCCTCTCCTTGACCTTCATCCCACCCAATTTCTTTCTAACGACTACAGCAATTCCATCATTTCCTTGAATTTTGTTGGTATAATAAACTCCCGGGACAACACTCCAACCGAAAATCAACCTGCAGTCATCAAGAAAACTTGGCTTCATGTGGTAGAAGACTCTAGCCTTGAGTCCAAGCTCAGCTATTGCCCCTTGAGTAGGACCTTTAATATCCAAGTCGTAGCTCTTCCTATTGACACGCTCAAAGTTGGTGCAGAAAGGTGGATCGTGACACTTATAGGCTATTTCTTGGATAAGAAGGTCTCCTTTCCAATAATCAAGTCTTATGCTCATAATAACTGCAAACAACTTGAACTCAAAGACATACTCATCAATAATAAGGATATTTTCTTCTTTAGATTTGCCAGCAACTCTTTAACAAGAAAAGTACCAGAGTTAGGGCCCTTTCATGTTTAAAACAAGTTAATCTTGTTCCAGAATTGGTGACCATGTGTCAATATTAAGGACATCAAACACTCTAATGTACCAATCTAGATGTGTGTGCATGGTGTCCTACTTGAATACTGAACAATTCTAAACTTGAACCACATTACCACAATAAGGGTTTTTTAATTTGGCGTCTTACAAGAATTGTTAGAAGGTGACAATATAGTTACATGGATACCTCATATGGTTGATTTCTCAAATCTAAACATCTCAACTAACCCCAGTAGATCCCATTGAGAAGGAAGCTTCTTAGCAACTCTAGTCATTGATCTTACATAATTAAACATAGTAACTTCAAGTCCTAATGTAGCTAATAAGGTTGAGGTCTCTGATTCAAATATGTCAACAATTGTCCCTCAGTTGGAATTAACTAATCTAAAAGGTCTTGATAACATGAAAGACTCTCCAAGTGGAAAGCATAATAGTCCCACCACATTCTTGAAAGAAGAGTAAGAGTTTAAATATGTAAGTAGGTGAAGATTTAGTAGGAAGAAGAAATCTTCTTCCTCTGATCCAAACACATTACAATCATAGCTTGAAATGTTAGGGGATTGAATTCTTCCTTTAAAAAGCTTATGCTTTAAGACTTTATTTTGGAAATAAGCTTTCTATATTAGGCATTTTGGAATCTATAATCAAATGTGAAAATTGCAATATTCTCAATTTGCTAAGTTATTAGAAGCTAGTGGACAATTACAATGCTCATCCCAATGGCAAACTCCTAATTCTACTCACTGAAGATAAGCTTCAAATCCTTGACTCCCTAGTGATTGATAAAATAGTTCATCTCAAAGTTTGTTACAAGGAGTTGATCTGACTATCAGCATATCCATTATTTATCTATTCAACTAATCTTTCCAAAGAACTAACCTATGGAAAGAACTTAGGGAGATTGCTACAAGCATGACAGGTTTATGGCTTTTGTTGGGGTATTTTAGTGCAACTATTTATCCAGAAGGAGCTGAAGGCAATAAGTTAACTAGAACATTATGTGAAGATTTAACTAATTGTCTTAATGACATACAAGTCAATGACTTGCCTTTTTAGGGTAACTCTTTTTACATAGAGTAATAAGAAAAGGAAAATACCTTCCTCTAGAAAAAACTGGATCGAGGAGTCGTCAACTTAGAGTGGTGTTAGGCCTTACCCCATACAAAGCCATTTTTCTCAATACAAGTTTCTCAGGCCATTCTTCCATTTGAGTGTAGTTTGCTAACACCAAAACTCATAGAAAAATTCCTTTCAAATTTAACAACTTTTTAGCTAGTCTTGTATGTATTAGTAAAGCAATTACAAAGATAATTATAGGGACCAAATAATTTATCTTCATTAAAAAGATAAGTAAAGTAAGGGAGGAGCTCAAAGCATTTTACAGAAAAAATGTTGGTAACACTCATCATCTATCGCTTATTGCTAAAGCTAAATTGCAAAACCTTAGTCTAAGCTTTACAAGGACCCTCACTCATCAACTCTTCAAGATAGAGAGAGGCAAGTATTGTATAACTTTATTTAAGCTATTAACTTTGACTTCTCTCTGATGAGGCAAAGGTCAAGAATTATTTGACTAAAAGAAGGTAATAGAAACTCTACTTTTTTCCACAAAGCAATGATCCCCAAACTACCTAGAAATAGAATTTCCTCAATCTAAAACTCAAACTCAATCTCAATCTCAACAACTCAAAACCAACTTCTTAAGGAAGGTGTGGAGCACTTTTCCAATCACGTGGGATCTCCATCTACTACTTGCTTTTCTCCATGACTAATCGAAGAAATTATCCATGATCAAATTACATTTAAAGAAACTGATCTCCTTTTTAAGCCAATGTCAGCCTAAGAAATTATAAATGCATTAAAAATCTATGCTACCTTTTAAAGCACTAGGGCCTAATGGACTAAATGCAAACTTTATTAAAACTTGGACTATTACTAATAATCTAATTATGGATGCAACTTTAGAATTCTTCAGGGAAAGGAGATTGCTTAAGGAAATTAATCGCTCCTTTATAAGTCTTATTCTTAAAGGCAGGGAGTAAAAAACTAGGAAAGATTACCGCCTTATAGCATGTTGCAATTCCATCTACAAAGTGATCCCCAAACTAATAATCGATATAATGAATTATGTTCCTCAAGCTCACATCGGTCATACTCAGGGAGCTTACATTCTATGCAAATAAATTAGAGATAACATCTTCATTGTTCAAAAGATGTTTAAGAATTATTCTAGAAAGTAAGGCCTCTAGAATTGTGCACTTAGGGATAATTTTTAAAAAGAATATTATATAATTGATTGGACATTCATCATCAACATACTAAGCATATGATTTTCTTGAAGTTTTTATAACATAGATATGGAAATGCATTTAAATATGTTATTTAACATTTTAATGAATGGAGAACCATCTAGCCTAATCAAAGGGGCTAGAGGCATCAGACAAAGGGACCCTTTATTCCCTTACCTTTTCTTTTTAGTCATGGAAGTGTTTGATAAGTTGTCGGGAAGAGTTATAGAGAGAAATGATTCTTCTAATGCTAGATGCAAGAAGTTAGGAATTATGAGCTTAAACTTTGTTGTTGATTTGACTTTATTCTCAAAAGCAGAAAGCATATCAGTATCCTTCCCCCATCATAGCTCTTAAAATTTTTCAATAAGTTGTCTGGTGCATGAATTAACAAAGATAAGAGTGTGATTTATATCTTAACAAATGTTAGCAATATAAGCTCATGGTTAAAAACTATCACTCAATTTAAACTACTTCATTTGCTAATACATTACCTTGGTGTGCCAATCACTGCAGCCAAGCCAAGACATGTGGATTTTAAGCCTCTCATTGATAAAATTCTAACCAGGATTAACAATTAGAACTTGAGGGCCTTATCATTGGTAGGTTGAGCTCAATTAATTAACTCTATCTTTAGCTTTATTAAAGTTTAATGGGCATCTCATCAGGTCTTTCATCAAGGCATCACTAAAACAATTGACATAATCCTTAGGAGGTTCTTGTGGTCAGGACACAATTTGAATGATTTAAGAGACAAGATAAAATAGTCTGACGCATGTCAACCAAGGAAATAAGGTGGTTTGGGAATCCTTTAAACCAAATTGACAAATTAGTGTTAGAGGTTATCTAAAGATAAGAAGGCTTTGTAAGTGAAGTGGGTACATGCCTACTACATCAGGGATGATAGCTTTTGGAACTTCAGAATTCCCAAAATTGCCATTAATACCTCCTCAATTATGATGTTCATTAGTAAAGCTAGATATAATATAAGTAGAATGCTTTAGCTAGTTTGGTAATAGTGAGAATACTACATTTTGGTTTGATACTTATACTCCATATGGACCTCTTGTTTAGATTGGAGTGCCGAATCCTTAAAAAGTTTGACTCATCAGAATGTTAATATGGCTCAGGCATTGTCATTGATCAAATACAACTCAAATTCCCTTCCTATATCAGGTGTAATCTTGTTTTTAATTAACTTTAGAATTTAGAGGAACAATGAAGACAAAGTTATTTGGAAACCATCATCTTCTAAAAAATATTCATAATTCATGTAGAACCTTATATAAAGAAGCTATTATGCAAGTATCCTAGAATATAGTGGATAGTGGTCTGAAACAAGGATCACTTCCCTAAAGTTGCATATACCTTATGGCTAGTAATTCAACAAAAACTTCCCACTAATGGAAATTGTTTGATTAATGTATTGTGATTATTAAAAATGGAATTGGAAATCATTGCAAATTGTTAGAAATGGAAATGGAATTATGAATGTTCTATCATTATTGGAAATGGAAATTGTTGAAAATTGTTGGAAATGGAATTGGAAATTGAATTGGAATTATGAATGTTTTGTGATTGTTGGAAATGGAAATTGTTGAAAATTGTTGGAAATGGAATTGACATTATGAATGTTTTGTCATTATTGGAAATGGAAATTGTTGAAAATTGTTGGAAATGGAAATTGAATTATGAATGTTTTGTTATTATTGGAAATGGAAATTGTTGAAAGTTGTTGGAAATAGAATTGGAATTATGAATGTTTTGTGATTGTTGGAAATAGAAATTGTTGAAAATTGTTGAAAATAGAATTGGAAATTGTTGGAAATGGAATTAGAATTATGAATGTTTTGTGATTGTTGCAAATTGAAATTGTTGAAAATTGTTGGAAATGGAATTGAAATTATGAATGTTTTGTGATTATTGCAAATGAAAATTGTTGAAAATTGAATTCAAATTATGAATATTTGTAATTGTTGGAAATGGAAATTGTTAGAAATAGAAATGAAATTATGAATGTTTTGTGATTATTGAAAATGAAAATTGTTGGAAATGAAATTTGAAATTGTTGAAAATTGTTGGAAATAGAAATGGAAATTGTTGGAAATGGAATTAGAAATTGTTGAAAATTGTTGGAAATGGAATTGAAAATTGTTGGAAATGAAATTAGAATTATGAATGTTTTGTGATTGTTGGAAATGGAAATTGTTGATGTATGTTTTGTATTATTATATATGTTGAATGTTTTGAATTGTTAGCTTTTGACTTATAGTAAATTGTGTTCCATGAAATTGAATTGTGTGTAATGTAATTATACAGAATGAGTTATATTATATAAGATGGATATTCATATTGTGAACTGAAATTATATGTTATTTAGTTTTATGTGTACAGATAAATGGAAGAAAGTTCAAGTACTCCTGATCAACCCACTCCAGGAAGATACAATGATCCAGCGTGGGCTCATCCTGTATTGGTTTCCGGTATGAGGAACCATACTATTTGTTTGTTTTGTAACAAGCAATTGAAAGGTGGAGGAATCACCTGATTAAAAAATATTTAGCTGGGGTTACAAAAGATGTGGAACCCTGTAAAAAGTTAATTCAAGATGTGAAGTGGCAGATGAAAATATTGCTTGATGAATATCAATATGAGAGAGATAGAAGGGAAAGAAGAGTGAATGGGGGTACTTATGGATGTTCAATCATGTGTGATGGTTGAAAAAATATGAGACAAGAGCCTATTATAATTTTTTTGGTTTATTATACAAATGGCTCTATGTTTTTTGAAATCTATTGATGCATCTGGCCTTATTAGAAATACTGAGACTTTGTTTGCGATATTTGATCAAGTTGTGAATGAAGTAGGGCTGGAAAACATTGTTTAGTTTATTATTGACAATGATTCTGCTTATAAAGCGGAAGAAAAAAGGTTGTAGAAGACGTATAATTCGTTTTTTTTTGGACTCCTTGTGTTGCACATTGCATTGACCTAATGCTGGAGAATATAGGAGATCCTAGGTATTTTTTTGTTATTGATGAGACTATGCAGAAAGCTAAAAAAGTGACAAATTTAATTTATAATCGTGCATGGGTATTGAATTTGATGAGAAAGGAATTTATCAATGGTAAGAATTTGTGTCGTTCTGCTATGACAAGATTTGCCACAAATTTTTTATCACTTCAGTCTTTTGTTTCGATGAAGAAAGAGTTGAGACAAATGTTTACAAGTGATAAGTGGATTGTATCTCAGCATGCTAGGTTTAATTTTGGAGTGGAGGTTTGTAATATTATACTGGAAGATAGAGAATTTTGGTCTTAATTTCAATTTGTTATCCGAGTTTGTGAACCTTTGGTGAGGGTGCTTTGCTTGGTTGATAGTGAAGAAAAGCCAACAATGAGTTATATTTTTGATGCCATGGAGAGAGCGACGGAAGCAATCAAGGGCAATCTGAAACATAGTCCTTCTTTATACATACCATATCTTTCAATCATTAATGAGAGAAAGAAAAGACAACTTTCTTCTCCATTGTTTGCAGTTGGGGCATTTTTGAATCTTAGTGTCTATTTTAGACTGGATCTTACTAAGCAAGCTGAAGTTAATAGATGAATGCTTTTAACTATTACAACAATTGTTAGCATTGACGCGATGCAAGATCTTTTAAACTCACAAATGAAACTTTACAAGTTGTCTTATGGGGATTTTAGAATGCCGATTGCTATTCGACAAAAAGGAAAACTTTTTTCAAGTATTAGTTATTTCCTTTTTTTATTTGTTGACAATTAATTTTCACTTTATTTTATTTATAACACTACTTTTATTATCTTATGACTTATAGTTTCTTGGTAGGATTAATTCAAAAATGGTATTCTATAATTGAAAAGGTTTGCAATTCGGATTTTAAGTTAATGTATGAGTGCAACAGGCTGTGAACGAAACTGGAGCACATTTGAATTTATCCACTCAAAGAAAAGGAATATATTGGAGCATAAGAGGTTGAATGATTTGGTTTTAGTTCGTTACAATTTAAAGCTTTAGGAAAAGGTATATTATTATCATTATTAATTTCGATATAATTTCTTATTATTTTCTAATAATTAAATTTAATTGTTACTAGGAGTCTTAATAGCACAAATAGTTCAACCGATCTAATTTCCATTGATAATATTGATCTTTTGGCGGATTGGGTATCTGAAGAATCGAATTTAGTAGATGTCAGTGACTTAGATGATAATCTTGGATGGGAAAGCATTGACATGTTATTTGGTGCATTAAATTTGAATGATAATGATGATGAAACTCCTCTCATTGATGAGGATTTTATACCAAATAATAACTGGGGTCAGTGCAGTTTTAACGGGTATACTCTCGTTGACGATTGAATTTTGTTGCAGGTTTTTTTTTCTCTTCTTTTAATTTTACTTATATTTGATGTTTATGTTAAATTCTATATATGTAATGTAACTGTAAATTTTTGTTTCAAGTTTAACTTCTACTTGATTGTTTGTTCGTAGTGAACTCCTTTTGTAAATTGTTTAAGGATATTTATTATTTTTTATTGGATGTTTTGATGTAATTATTATTTATTAAAATGATAGAAATTATATTTTTGTAATATTTTAAAAACATTGTATTATTCTTAATTTTATATTTTTATAATGATGATTGTCTTTTTTATATTAATTGTAGTTATTATTTATATGTGAAATATTTAAAAATTATTATTATTTTATATTAATTGTGATTATTAATTATTATTATAATTTTTAGAAAGATGGTTAATTTAAAAACGAAGTTGCGTTGCGCAATGTGGAGGACTGTGTTGTATCCGCTAAGGTTAGCCACGTGGGATGACAGGAAATTGTTTAAGAAGCCTAACATTTTGGTCCACTGTTTGTCTTTTAAATAAGCAGGTAATAGTAGGAAAGATAGTTTACTAATTTTGCAATGCTTTATCTGGAGATCAAAGAATGTGATGCATTGAAATATAATGTCGAAGCAGTAGAAAATGGTTCACTAAAAAGAATACAAATAAGAATTTCGTACTAATTTGTTTTACAGATTAAATGCAAATGTGATACTAGTTGCTTGTGTATATTAATCAGGATCAAAAGATATACTTTGCACCTGACCTAACCTAACCAAACCCTATTCTTGTAAAATTCAGTCCGGCTCGAACTTTTTGCGGTCCGGTTTCTTATTTGTTGCCATCCATCCTAAGGCCAATCCGGAAACGATAAGTGGTTGTCATCTTGCCACGCCACCAAGATCAATTTGTGGGTCCAACCTACGTGACATGTTTTAGTGAGCCATGCGGATCATATCGTTAAATCAGTTAGGGATAGAGGCTTTCATTCCTTCCCTTATCCTCCGCCAAACTCAAATCACTGCCACTACCATTCCGCATTCTCCTCTCTCGTCTCTGTTCTCTGTTCCTTAATCCCAGTAAGCACTCTCTAACTAGGTGACCCAACTCAGTTAATGGCATTACTCAACTCAAGGTTAGAGAGGTTCCTATTAACCAAGCTTCATTTTAGCAACTGCCCTACCAAAACCACTATCAACAGAAGCAACAGCTTTGTCTCAGTGAGACCCAAAAGCCAGCAACAATGCTCTGCTATTGCCCTAGACGCGATGTCGTCTTCGTTGACTGATGTTGCCGGGATCCGATGGGGATACACAAGTTTACAGGGCGTTCGTGACGAGATGGAAGATGATATCGTCATTCGATCAGATGGGCTCGATGGCTTCTCATTTGCTGCGGTTTTCGATGGTCATGCCGGTTTCTCTTCTGTAAAGTTCCTGAGGTTTGGCACTTACTGAAAATCGCAATGAAATATGTTCATGGGGTTCTGTTCTTTCTTACCCAAAAATAAAATAAAATAAATGTTTACCTGGATTTTGGAGCTTTGGATGGCTTAAGTTCGATAAATGCGTCAGTATTCATGTGGTGCATGATAGATAAGGTCTGCAAATAGAGTCTTTGAACTTTCTCTGTTACACTGTCATATGGAATTCATGTATTAATTTGATTTCGCCCAACAGGGACGAGTTATGCAAGGAGTGTATTACTGCTTTGCAAGGTGGCCTGCTTCTGAGTGGGAAAGATTTCAATACTATAAGAAAGGCCTTAAAGGAGGCTTTTGAAAATGTTGATGCAAAGTTGCTAAATTGGTAATGCCAAAAGCAGCAAGATATGAATTGCATATTGTCCTTGTGTGCTTATAATTTATATGTAAAGTTGTTATCTTAAAAGCTGATAGTTCTCCATTTTCTGTAGGCTTGAGATGACCTGTAAGGAAGATGAATCTGGTTCAACGGCAACTATTGTCTTCCTTGCGGATGATATGCTCATTATTTCACACATTGGTGACTCCTCTGTGGTACATATTCTGTTCCTTCATGTACTCTTGATTCTTTTTAGTTGCTTTTATGTATTTCTTTTAATCTGTTTTTCAGTGTAATACCCTTTGAAGTTGCTGGGACATGAAAATTAATAAAAAATTTAAGCAATTTTAATGACAAGGATTGAAATTTTTTTATAAAATTTTCATTTTTGCTAAATCAATATGTCAATGCAGGTCCTATCTCGTTCTGGAAGACCAGAAGTGCTGACTGATCCTCATCGACCTTATGGTAGCAACAAAGTCTCCCTTCAAGAAATCAGAAGAATCAGAGAAGCAGGTGGATGGGTGTGTTTTCCTATTCTTGATTTGATTGTATGGGCAACAATGTGCAAAGAAATTTCTGACATCTCATCATTCATTATTTTCGCACTCCTTTCTTCCATCAAGCTTACTGATTTCCACTTCTATGTTTCCTTGGGATTGGTACCAAGATTCATAACATAAACAAAATGTTAATTGGCCTCCTTTCGTGAATCTCATTCCAACCATGAGACATTCTTAGATTTACATGTTATATTGAGATCTTTGGCTTGAAATGTTTCATGAATACGAGGCCTATAACATTATTCCTAGTGTCATTGTCTTATCAAATATTCAAAGTTTTGGAAGCAACCATTCTGCGACCAAAAGTCTTCTGTATAGTTTTCCGTGTATCAGTATATCTGATATTGATTCTTCCTGCTTTATGTAGATTGTTAATGGAAGGATTTGTGGCGACATAGCTGTTTCTCGTGCTTTTGGGGACATACTGTTCAAAACCAAAAAGAATGAGTATGTAACTTTGGTTACATGAATTTGTGTTAATATGTAACCTATAATCATATCCTAACATGTTCAAACAATAGCTAAATATTCTACTTACCATAGGATGCTGAAAAAGGGACTTGAAGAAGGGAAATGGTCGGGAAAATTCATTTCTCGGTATTCTTCTGTCACCTGATCCTCAAGATTCTAATATTTTCATCTGTAATTTCGTTTCCTTGATGCTCTACATACGATGGTCAGAACTGTTAATAATGCAGTAGTTTGTGATAAAATCATCTCAGAGCATATTGTATAACATATGCATCAGAAATATAATTCTTTTTTCTAATGAAATTTGGCTATACAGCAAAATTAAACATATATTAAGCACATGGACAGAAAAGCAGATACTTTCTAAGTTCAACCATTGGTCATAATGCCCCCTTAATGTTTGTGGATTGGTCTAGGAATCTCCAAATGAGGAGTTCAAAGCCTGATGGATACCATATATTCATATATTGATTGGATGAACACTGTCTTAGGATCTACATATGTATGAGTCACACATATATAACGTCTTATTAATTCGGGGGCATTACTTTTTAATTGTTTTGCTGCGTTTCTTCCGCCAAGTATGCAAGTATTGAGTAAATTGCTACTGATAATGGTCAATGTTTTGGATAGAAGCTCAATGATCTCGTCCTGGTATTCCAAAGCAGTACTATGTGCTTGTAGTTAACCCTCTACTGTAGGCACTGAACAAGTCGACAAAGTTGCTGCTAAGCGTCTTCATGTAATTTGTTATAAATTATATTGCATTAGGAATTGATTTGCTTGGCATTTTAGAAAATGAAGTGATATTATGGTTTGCCAGGGTAAAATTCAACAATGACTTACTTATCGCATCTCCAGATGTTTTTCAAGTAAGTCTGGGGTCAGATGCAGAATTTATTGTTTTAGCTTCTGATGGCTTATGGGATTACATAGACAGGTTTGTAAGGGATTTATTAATATTATTTAGATTCAGATGGAACGCTGTTCCTGTAGTTATTAATTCTGAGCAAGTTTGGCTAATAATATATATATGCCTACTATCATCTGTTTCAGTTCAGATGCAGTTGCATTCGTAAGGAATCAACTTCGAGAGCATGGAGATGTTCAGGTAATTATTACATCTGTTTCTCAATGTTCATTCAACTGCTACTAAAAGTTGGATGCAGTTTCTAAGCTTCTAGATGATTCTTCTCATGCTAAGTTCCGATTTTATTCTTGTTGTGGCTTCAGCTAGCCTGTGAAGCACTTGCACAAGCAGCAATGGTAATCACTTTCCTGGAGCATTTGTGTTAAATCTTAGATTGAACACTATTATTTGAGAGTTTTTTAACATTAAATTTCAAATATTTCAGGATCGAAGGTCACTAGATAATGTCAGCATTGTTATTGCTGATCTAGGGTACGTAATTACATGATGCTTATAACAGTTCTCCAATTGTAAATCCATGCTTATATGTAGTCCTCTGTTGACGTATGGATAGTTGAAACTACTACATTAATTCAAGTATAATAAAGCATAAGAAATTTAATAGTAACTGAAAGTTGTACTGAAGTCTAGAACGGTTGATTATTTCTAGGAAAAACCTTAATTGTTGATAATATTGAGAGAGAAAAAAAAATGTTTTACCAGAAGTTTAAAACTGGAAATATTACTTTTCTGAATTAGACTTGTAGTGTTTCAAAAAAATTACGCATTGCATTATTGCAATGGCTATAATTGTATCCACAGTTGCGGGAATAACTGTTAAATTACATTTGTTAAATATGCATAGAAGATATAAACTGTTACTATCCACATGACAGAAGTAGTTAGTTTTCTTATAAGCAAAAGAAGTGGTAATCAATGTCTAACAAACAGCCAAACGTGAAAGTTGTTTACCAAGGCAACTTTAGGATCCCATGACTTGTTAATTTTGTCAGTTGTTTCTTCTTACGCATTATGCGATCCAACCATAGATCTATATTGTCTATTGATAACATGCTAATTTTTCTCCTACTTATTAATGGATGGTAATGTATCTATCTGCAAATTAAGGCGGACCGATTGGAAAAGCATACCACTTGAGCAGCAGAATGTTTTCTATGAATTCGGACAAGCTATTGCAACCATGGGCATCGTATGTCTTGGAATATGGGTGTCATCTATGCTTTAAATTTGCTTATAGCTGATAGATCTCATATGAGAGAGTGATTGATCCATCTGGAAATGTATCGTATTGTATATAGATCAAACAAATGATTCTTAGATTAGTTTCACAATCAGCAACTTTTTCATGTTTCTTGCCTAATAAATCAAAATTAAAAGTGGATGAATCTTCATGCAGATATTAGTTGGAAACAGCTATTGCCTATTACAAAGTAAGCATCATCATAAGTTCTTAACTACATTGACCAGTAATCCAAACTTTTTCTTTCTTCAGAATAAATAATATGTGACACTAGTGAGAATACTACATACTTTGTTGCAGTTGACATTCTTAACAAAAACTAGCGGTTGTCTCCAAAACATCATCATTATATGAGAAAGGCATTACACACACACACACACACACATATAGATATATATATATATATCCATATGACCTCAAAAGATTAACATATATAGGACATTTATATATCTATATGACCTCAAAAGATTAACATATATAGGACATTTAATTGTTGATTAGTTGAGATTTTTTGATTGCCAAAACTAATAACAAGTCATTTTAAGAGGTTTCAAGCTTACAAAATAAATAGTATTCTTTTGCGAGTGAATGAGGAAGTCTTCAGCTTCAAGTCTCCCCATTGATATTTTCGGGATGGTAATTTATGTCCTGTGAAGTTTGGCTTCATAGACGCAGAGAGGCCCTTAAATATTTTATCAAATTAACATAGTTCGCATTTCATTTTATTGGGTATTTAAACATTCATATATATATATATATTGGTAAACAGGGTGTCATATATTTCGGTGTCTCATAGAAAACGAAAGTGTATATAAACAGTAATCACAATGCTAAAATGTACCTATACATCAAATATTATTTTTCTTGCCTCTCACCACCAAGCCATCAAATTTGTCATGAACAAGTCTACAGAATTGCAGTAATCTCATCTTTTGCAATATAGATCCTTCCGAGGATGAAATATAACAACCCAAGCTGCAATAACTTTCCACAATTTGTGGAATTCAATCCTTACGATCTCACAATACACGGCCATAATTTCACAGGACGACTTCTAAACTAGTATACATTAACAACAACGTTACATCTTCCAAAGAAAAAAAAGAAGCGAGTATCAAAGTTGAATTGTTTTTTAAAGGGCAAAGTATAAGCTTTGGTTGATCTGAAGTCGTTGGCTTCAGACCTGTAGTGATAATAAAGAAAATCTGAACAATGCATTGCAGGATGACCACCTTATAATGATTCGATGACTCCTCCAATCGAATATGCAAAAGGAGAGATATTTAAAATACAATCTGACATTCTGACCAGACAGACATAATGATGAACTTATGCAGATATAAAAAGAAAACAACAAAACAAAAACCAGTCAAAAATCAGGAAGTGAATCTGAGCCTTATTAAACAAGGCACCAGGGTTCACTTCAATCTTCATGTTTTGGAAAAATTTCAATCTAATATGTTGCACACTCGCGATCAACAAACCAATGCTATAGGTTCTTCAGAGGTGACGATCACGCTCATACGATACTCAGTTATACAGGTCTCCATATGACCTTGACCAGCAAATTACAAGCAGCTGTAGGCCATGTTTCTGGTAAACGCATCAAAATGGTCTCCATCCTTCATATCAATACAGGATCCCTACATGAATCATCTCGATTTCATTTTTTTCCCTTTTCTGGTTCCAATACATCCGGCAAACCTCGTCTGCAAAGCAATCACTTCCAACATCCTTTAAACCAAAATGAAGAACCCAAACCCATAGTTCTGATGCAAGAGTTTAACAGCCTCACAATCAATGACTTTTGTTACCAGAAAAAGAGAAGGCAGATGACCCGACAGACTCAACAGACCCAAATGCATGCAGGGACTTCTAAAGGAAAGAAACATGCCAAGTAATAATACCCTCAGATGGAAATGGCTCTACTAATGGCCAACTTGGCCCATTCAGCGGATTCCTTAATCATATGGTCCTCAGAAGATAAACACTCATTTAAAAAGTCCTTGCTAGAAATAGACTGCTGTATCAAAGGACCAGCATTGTTTCCAAGCGTATCTGCCAAATCTCCAAGGACCCCAATGGCAGTTTTCATCACAATGTCATCCCTGAAAAAATACATATGAAGTCATTAATAAAAATATTCATTAGCTTAAAGAACAAATAAAATAAGAAGACATATTTCAGCATAACTAACATGTCTTTCTCCATGTATAAGCTATCCAAAAACTGAAGGATATGAGAAGCATAAGGAATCAAGAGCTGGGTTTTGGAAGAGTTCTTGAACCCTTGAAGAATCCCTGAATATGCCTCCAATATTCCATTTCTAAGGGAATTTGCATACTCAATCATTTCATCATCAGCACCTGTCGTGTGAGCAGACAACTCTGCGGCACTTTGAAGCATGGGCATGGCATACATTAAGTACTTCTCAAAATTGTCACCAATTGCCAGTGCAATATCACCAAAGCAAGAAAATATTGGAGGCTTCACAGATCGATGTAATTGGTTGCTTGATAAATCCTTGAGAAGTTGCGTCATAATCCCATCACAATATGATAAAATTTTATCTTCCATTGCCCTGCAAATATCTCCCACCACACCAACTGTAACAGCACAAACCTGGTACTCCTCAAAATTCTGAAGACCCATTTCCAAATGCTTGTAGAAGTCTGGCATGTATTTCCCAAATTCTGGACCAGTTGCATAGGCAAGGGCTCCAATGGCCAGCATGGCTTCCTCATGCACAGTTGCACTTCTACAAGCAAATACCCTCAGGAAAAGTCCCATTACCTGATTGGCATACTGCACAAACATATGCTTAGTGGGCTCTGTTGAACCTAACTTCTGAATGATGACCTGTAAACACCCACAAAGGAGACCTTGTAATTCACCCTGTTTCTCCCTCTCATCTGATGAAAGTTTCTGCCCTTCCAGAGTCTTGTGAAGCTCTGTCATAATAACAGGAATCAATTGAAACACCATGGCTGCCGTTTCATCAGTTGAACATCTCACTACTTCATTTAATGTCTCGTACGCAGCAGTCCTTAACCGTGACTCCCCCGCATCTTCTCTGTGAGTCACAGTGAGAAGAACCTGGACAATTTCCTGGAAATATGGAGTTAAAGGAGATGATGGGCCCACATCTTCATAACCTTGAGCAAGAAAATAGAGGGCGCCACAAGCCTTCTCAGCTACATTTGGAGCATCCTTCATGCTATGAAGTAAAACATTGATAATTTGTTGGCAATTTGCTTGGGTAATAATGGGTGTATCCAAAGTTGAACCATGAAGGAATTCAAATATCCGCCCCAGGGTCCAAGCAGTGGTGTCTTTCACATGGCTATTGGGGTCCTTTGTCAAAGCACTGAGCATGAAGTTCAAGGCAACATTGACTATAGGTGTCAACTTGTCAGGGGAAGGACCCTCCAATATTGAGCCAAAGGCATAAGTAGCTGCTTCCCTTTGCCTCCAGTCTGCTTTTGTTATGTTCTCTTCAATGAATGGCATAACAAGAGGGACAATATCGTCCCCAACAGTTCTAGCAACCAATCCAAGACACGTTCCCCCTGCCATTGCAATGTTCCAAGCCCCTTCATCTTGATCCTGATCTTCCTCTTGCTTAAGAAGTGTCTCCAACAACATTGGAACAAGAGCAGGGAGAGCTTGCTTGATGAAATAAAAGCAAGGAACATCAGAGTCTGCAGTTAAATCCCCACCATATTCTTCCAAAATGTCTATTTCCTCATCACAAATAGAACTCCAAAATTCAATTGCTTGAAGAGCAACAGGCTCTTCATCCTCCCTCGCAGCCTTTGCCGTGATGTTAAAGATGTCCTGAATATAAGGAGGTAATCTCTCATAATATATTGACGAAATGGAAACCAAACATTCAAGAGCTGCTTGCCGAATTTTCACTTCAGGAGACAAGGTAGCCTCACAGACAACTCTCATGATATAATCCCGTTCCATATCGTTGCTAAAATTTGCTTGAGCAAAGCCCAAAGCATTGTATAGGGCTCTAGTGGCAGCAAGTCTTACATCATTGTTGCCTTCAGATGCATTCATGCCCTGAACTACTGCTGTAAGTATCTTATTCACTTGATCTTGATCTACTATATCAGGAGAGACTTCCTCGCATAAATAGCCAAGAGTGTCCAGAGTAGCTTGCTTGACATGAGCAGGAAGCTGGTGAATGTTCAACAGAAGAGATCCTATTAACTCAGGCCATTGTTTCTGAGGTAACTCAATGCCTGCAATCTTGGCAATGACTTGAGATGCAGTTGAACGAGCATCAATTGCAGGGGAAGAGAGTGTCTTCAACAAGAATGTCTTAATTTGACTCTTGACATTGAAGTCCAGTGTCAGCCATCTTTGCACCAGCTCAAGCTTTCTGTGTTGCTCTTTAGCATCCAAGGCATTTTTAAGTATTAAACCAGCTAATTTTCGAGAATCTACAGGCTTGTCATTATTTGCGAGCTCTGCAGAAAGTGAAAGCAAGAAACTGGAAAGATTTTGCTCCTGAAGCTGTTTTAAACTTTCTTCAGAATGTTTGCGCACATTTGCATCAATCGATTGGGCATTTAAAAGCACGTCGGTGAATTCCATATCCATAGTTTTTCTGAAAGTACCGAATTTGGAAACTATTAGAACAGTAAAGAGTTTTCACATCATAAAATATTATTCCATGATAAACATTAATCATGTATCAACTAACCAAATCAAAACATAAAGCACATAAATCAAACATATACAAAATAGAAACAAAAGTAGTTAATTAAGAAAGACAGAGAACCTGAAAGAAAAAACAGCCAAAAGAAGCAAAAAGCAACGAGAACTTGCAGTTCTTTATCAAATTTATACACCATTGCCATGCGCAGATAAAAATTCAAAACCCACTCTACTAAAATCAAGCATTCTAATTTCTCATCAAATCACCTATAGTAAAACCGGTACGAAAATTTTGAAGCAAAATGATTTATGTTCATTGTAGCGTAAAACATATTTTAGAAACAAGTCAGTTAATATTTTAACTTTAAAAGGCCACCAGATAATTAACCGCCTTTTCAATTTACACGAATATGTCCCAAGTAATTTCAAAATAAAGCTTCACATCCATTATTCAATTAGTAAAACTAACAACAAATCAGCGGTAGCATCACCAAATAATAATAATAATAACAGCAACATCCCATTTAACTACTCAATATGTCAGATCAGCCACTAAAAAGGCCATACTAGTTCTTGATTACTCTACCTAAGATTCTTGATTACTCTACCGAAGATGCTATGATAATAAACCTCTACTTCCAAACCTAACATAAACAGAGATGTAAACAGCTTACATCATTTTACTAGATTAGTACATTGAAACAAACAATCCGAAAGATCCGAAACTAGCAGCTACACTAAAATCGCAAGAAAAGGTAATTAAGTACCTGGAAGGAGGACAAACAGGACGACAGATGGGGACGCCGGTGACAGTGCTCCAGTTGAGAAACACCGGCGGGGAGAAGTAGAACAACAAGCTGAAATCGAAATGGAGATGAAACGACGCAGTGTCGATCCTAACCTCAGACCGGAAAATGAGATTTACGAGAGACGAAGAGGACGCGAAGCTGAAGCTGAAGCTGAAAGCTGGACGTTGAATAATGCACAAAACCAGTTATTATTAATTATTTGTTTATATTAAAATATAATAGTATTCATACCACTAAGAAGTTTATCATTTGGGGCTCTAATACGTACTGATAAGTTGGTTGTTTATACTTTATAATCGAAATCAGGGACGCTGGTAGGGTTCAACGGTTAAGATGTGTTGTCGTAAAGGATGACTAAATTAATGATCTCTTTAATCATGGATTGCTGGAAACTGAAATTTTGGTGGGTGATACAATATTTAATTTAACCAAAAAGTAAATGAATTTAGTATTCTACTCCTTCCCACTAAGAAGCATACACGTCTTCATTCTATTTACAAAAAAAATTAAAATAACTTTTTAATTATTACGAATAATGATCTTATTACTATTTTTTTTCACAATTTCGTAATTCCTTATTATGTTTAAATACATAAACACCCTTTCCAAGCTTTCCTTTCCTCTCTCTCCGCACAAAGTTTCAAATTTTCACAAAGATTGGATTATTTGTTTATGATGTGATCATAGGCTTGGAATGACCACCCAACAAATTTTTACCTTATTATTTGATCGGTAGTTTGGTTGTGTGTAAGTTTTAATTAATAACTCTTGATAATCTATAAGCACACGGTTTGTTAGAATAATACCAAAGGTATCGATCCCACAAGTAGGGAACTAATCTAATCCTAAAATCTAAGGTCAGAAACAAATCACATAAATTCAAAATGCAACGAAACTAAAAATAAGAATTTTATTCAATCACTCAAATTAAAAATCAAATGCGAAAATACTAATTGCTAAGTAATTGCAACACACACAAGAATCAACTGAAAGAAATTACCAATTGAGAGAGGGAATTTTACCTATCCTTAATGCTAACCTAATTGATTATGAATTATCGAATTGTTAGTTATAAACTATCCTAGGGTTGATTACTCTCTCTAGAGTTATAACCATTAACTCTAAATCATAAACTCTAATCAGATTAAAGAAGTTGCAATCTCTCAATTTACAACCTATCCAAAACCCTAATTAACTCTGAAGTTCTCTAATAAACTATCGAAAAGCTATGCAAGATCTCTCTTCGCACAATTTCTCAATCTGATTTAATTCTTATTTCTATTAAATCGCCTAACTCTCATTAGTCCAATTTAATCATTTTTCATTCGATTCACTCTCTCAGTTTATTATCAAATTATGCAATCACAGAATCAAACCACAACAAATCCAATAAATATATAAACAATCAGATTTTCATTAATTTAAGAAAAAAGTTCCGAAGGTGAGTTTAGAACATCCTCGACATTCTAGATCCTATCATCAACTGTTTATTTCAATTATATATAATAAGAAAAATGAAAATAAACATGAAATACAATCTAAATGGATGATGGAAGGCAGCAACGCCGGGAAACCTCCTAATATGGGAAGTACGTCGAGTCAGCTTCTTTTCCTCTTTTCTCTTCCTTCTTCTCTTCCTCTATCTTTCAATGATTTCTCTTTAGGGTTTCTCAAGGTGATTGATGCAAAAGCTCCTTTCTGCCTCTTTTCTTGTTCTTTAAATATCCTTTTGTATTTTGGGTAATCCTGGGATTTTTCTAGAGTTCGAAAGGTCCAAAAGATCCTTAAAAGCTTAATGTTCTTGAGCGTCTACGCATCTGCCGGACATACGCCACAATCATGGGTCACAGAACACAATCATGGGTCACATTTGAGCCTTCTATCATGATCGTGGCATTCAGGCCATGATCGTGGGATGTTCCTTGTGCTTTTGTCACGATCGTTGTATGCAGGCCACGATAGTGGGCCAACTCTGGTGCTTTTATCACAATTGTGGGTTGTTGTTTCGGCCTTAATGTCTCCGAAATTGCTTCGTTCTTTGATGTTGACCTTGAAATACTAGCAAACACATCAAAGTACCTCAAAAATATAATATTTAAGCTCAAAGACTTGTACTAACCCATAAAACACTTAAAACATAAATAATTAACAAACTAATATATTTCTAACCTAAACACATACTACATGATTTAATTAACAACTAAACACATATCAAACTATGCCCTAAAATACCATGCAATTTACACTTATCATTATTATACCTATAAATTGTTGATTTATACATCATAGTCAATCAATTAGTTATTGTTTGATGATATAATTATTTAAAGACATTCTTTATCTTATAAATATTTAAATGTATATGATAAAGTCCATAGGATAAATATATATTACAAATGAAATTATAATGAGATCTTACTTATTTGATTCACATTACATTTATAATATAAATTGTTCATAATTATTATTTTATTAAGACTAGACATTAATAAACCATTAAAAGACTATTACACATTATGTTTTTCGTTATGAAAGAAGTAGTCATTCTCATATTTGGCTATAATTATATACTCATATTTAACATGTTTTGCTTGATATTTTATAGTTTTGTTATATATTTGATACTTAATTCTCTCCAGGTGTATTTGTAGGTCATAATTGCCTTCATGGACCAAAAGGAGAAGAATTCGAATGAAATCATGGCATGGAACAAAGATTTGAAGCAACTAAGGGACTACACAACCGTGTATAGTGACTTTTTAAGTCTCTATAAACATATAAAGATTGAAGAATTTGGTTTATGATCTTATAGAGTTATACGCTTATGTAACTTGATATAACAGTTGTTTATATTGACCATGGAAGTCTTTATGCGCATGTGAAATCATGAATTCAGGTATTTTTGAATATACATGGTCTCTTACACACCCGTGTAAGTGATTGTGTATATTCAAAAAAATCCTAAATTTTAATATAAAAGGATGTGAGCATAGGCAAACAAAATGGAGCCCAATTTTTAAGGGTTTTTAGTGAAGTAAATCACTTGTTAATATAGAAATCACGTATAATATGTAAAATACACAAGAAGGGGGGTTGAATTATGTAAAATCTTCACAAATATTAATCTTTAGAAATTTCTTGGATTTCTTTACAATTTCAAATGATCACAAAAAAATTTACTTAAGTTGATGAGTAATGTAATCGCAAAATTATTTTCTACTCTTGTAACAACAAGAAAATTAAAAGATAAGAGTTAGAGAATAGACGCCGCGATTTTATACTGGTTCACTCTTAACCTTGGGCTACGTCTAGTCTTCAGTGTTTGTCTGAGATTTCACTATACTCTTTAGCTTTACAAGTATTCTTTGTACACTTGCAGAGCCTCTTCAGGTCTCTCTCACAAAGTATTCTTTATCTGCTGTCTTAGCCTCTCCAGGCTCTAGATTTTCTTTCTCTAGGAAAAATGTTGTTTGAGCTTCTCGTTACAGTTGTATTCGCTTTTTTCTTTTGCACTTGAGTACAGAGTTTCTCTAAGTATTGTACAATCAGATTTTCTCTCTTGTAAAAAATTATTATTTAGTTTACGACTCAAATAGATATTCATAGCCTAAGTCTTCAACTATCTTCTTGAGAAACTGCTTCTTGAATCTTCTAGAAATGGTTATTAGTTGAGTCCTGTAACTAACTCTAACTAACTAATTGCTTGACATTCTAAAATAGTTTCCTTTTCTATCTTCTGATACTATACTTCTTCTGGTGTCGCTTCGTCTATTGTCACAGTTCTTCTGGTATCGCTTCCTCTGTTGTCACGCTTTTTCTGGTGTCACGTGTATCTTCTAGCGATGATGTGTGTCTTCTAGCATTGACCACGTATCTTCTGGGTTTGACTTCATGCCACTTACATTTTTCTGCACACTTAACAAACTTATCAAAACAATTCACACACTTCTAAGATTATTATTATTTGATTGTCATCAAAATTAATAAAAGTGAAGTCTTCTTGACTTAACAATCTCCCCTTTTTTGATGATAAAAAATAATCATAATATTAGAAGATAAGATAATATTCAGACGAATAAAATCAAATATTGTTCAGACGAATAAAATCAAGAAATACACAAGAAATACATTGCTTTCTAATATTTTCACTTTTCGCTTCTTGACTTCTTCTATTCTTCTTTTCTTCTTCTTCCCCTATTTGTTATTAATAAAAAACAACTCATCTTAGACGCTTCAAAATTTCATAATACATATGTTGAATATCAGTGCCAATCTCCTTAAGGTCTTGCTCAATAGAAACACGTAGAAGTGCTATTTCCTCGTGAAGATTACCCACTAACTCACCAATAGAAACACGTAGAAATGCTATTTCCTCATGAAGATTACCCACTAACTCACCCAGTTCATCAACCTTAGTATGAATTTCCTCAATATCTTTTGTTAAGGCTTCCTGAATTTCCTTCTGCTTGTGACTAGCTTCAGTCCAATTGATGAAATGGTTCAAGAACTCCGAATTAACATTAGGATCTTGTTAAATTTCACTAAGTGGATGAAGGTTTTCAACAACATATAGTTCTCTAGGTAATATGTCTAATTCTATGATTTTGATTGAGGGTAGTTTGAAGGTTTGTTTTGCTTCTGGGAGATCAAGATCATCAGGTCTAGGTAGTTTATAAATTGGTTGTCTAAGAAGGTGTAACACATTTTTGACTGAAGGTATGAAACCTAGGGGTCTGAAATGCATAAGTAAATGCGCAAAGGTTTCTAAATTGAAATTGATACCTTCAACCATGATACTTTTATACCTTACTTTTGTCACAGAGCGAACTATGTTGGCCCCCGAATTCTCTTTTATTGAATAAGCATGAATTTCAAATTTGATTTTGAGGTTTAGATTGAAATGTGGTTGGTAGGAAAATTATTGTTTAAATAAATGGAATAAGATGTATTAATTGGAGAAATTGAGTTTAATTTAGAGTATAGTGTGGTGTAGGTAAGAATTGAAGAAGAAAATGTACAAGGGCATTATAGGAAGATCACTTAAGGTTTTGAGGTTAAAGGCTTATAATGAGGGGTAATTTAGACTTTGTATAATTAGTAGGAATAGAAAATAGAAGAAAAGAAAATAGAAAGAAGAAGAAGAAGAGGGAGAGTCGTGAAAGAGGGAGAAGAAGAGAGGAAGACTAGGTTTTGTGAACATCTTGGAATTTTGACGAATCTGAAGCTAAAGCAGGTAAGTTTGAGTTGTTTTCTTCTTGTTGTGGTAAGATTGACTTAAATATAGCTTGTTTGATGTGTGATGTTGTGGTTGTTTGAAGTAAGAAAGTGTTGTGATTTAGGGTTTTGTTTAAGATTCGATTATGATGTTTTGTTTGATGTTTGTGTGTTGGAATGAGGTTAGAAATGACTTAAGAATGATGTTCGAGAGGTTAGATGTGTTGTTTGGAAAGATGGGGAGAGTATGGAAAGAAATGTTGAATATCAGATTTTCGGGGATTCTGGAGCCACACGTCGCGACCTGCAGTTGCAGACGTCGCGACGTGTTTCGGCTTGTACGTCGTAATGAGCTTTCGCTTGCACGTCGCGATATGCGCCAACGTAGCGACATACCCCCGGGTTCCTCGTCACGACGAGCTCCAGTTTGCAGCACAGGCGCAATTTAGTCTTTTGGGCATAACTTTGGCTGTAGATGTCCAAATGAAGTGATTATTGATTTGTTGTGAACTAAAGATATAGGGCTACAAGTTGGATAAAGTGTTGGAATTGTAATTCAGTCCCTAAGGATCTCCAATTTTGGATGGATGTTGAGGATATAATCTTTGTTTCAGCTTAAGTTTTAGTTCAAGTTGTTAAAGTTTGATTTTCCGGTTTTTACTCCAAATTGATTGGAGTTTTGGTGTTTTGTTAAAGGAAATCAAGTGAGGCAAGAGAGGCCCAAGGACCAAGAGGAAGAAAACACTTGAATAAGTATCAGGAGAGGATTTTCATGTGGGTACACTTTTATAATAGAGTAATTAAGCCACTCATTGTTTTCTTCAAATCAAGAAAGACTTAATGTTTTAAAATTGCATCATGAATGTTTCCTTCGTTGCTTGAATGAATTGTGATTTGTTATATGTTGCTACATGATTTGTGTTGATGATTGATGAAAGGACTTTGAAAAAGATTTCTCTTTAAAAGAATACATGCAAGGATATCAAGTTTGTGAAAAGCAAGTT
>JANZLC010000006.1:15956011-15970304 GCA_026413385.1 Erythroxylum gracilipes | reverse complement strand
TCTGTTATTGAATTATTTAATCAACTAATCAATAATCATACAAAATAAGTTATAGTTAACAGTTTATGGTTGAATCACATAATCATATAAAATATATTATAGTTGTGAGTTTATGTTTAAATTATGTAATTATATAACTTATATTTGTAACTTTATGGTTGAATTATGTGATTACATAAATTGAATTATACATGTGAATTTATGGTTGAATTATATAATCACACAAAGTGAGTTATAGTTGTGACTTATGATTTTAAGATTAAATTATATAATCATACAAAATATGTTATAGTTGTGAGTTTATTTTTAAATTATATAATTACACAAAATACTTTATAGTCGTTACCTTATGTTTGAATTATGTAATCATATAAAATGAATTATAGTTTTGTGAAAGTACTATAATAAATATATATATATATATATATATATGATGTTTGGGTTAAGAAATAAACATGAGAATTTCTTAGGTAGAATGTGCTTAAGCATCAAATTTCTTAAGGAATCATTCATCTAAGTTGATGAAATTCACTTGCATGTTTATACTGTATAATTATTGAGAA
Organism: Erythroxylum gracilipes; assembly: GCA_026413385.1. Classification (NCBI taxonomy): domain Eukaryota; kingdom Viridiplantae; phylum Streptophyta; class Magnoliopsida; order Malpighiales; family Erythroxylaceae; genus Erythroxylum; species Erythroxylum gracilipes. Next base: position 15,969,741 of record JANZLC010000006.1, on the reverse strand, counting down.
ACTATTATTAATCTATTTCTTCATTTTTTATACAACTTTATTTTTATGTGAAATTATTAAGTTAATTTTGAATATGTCTTCATTTATTTTTATAGATAAATATAAGAAAGTTCAAGTACTCTTGATAATTCAGCCGCTTTAGGAAGATTTGATGATCTAGTTTAGGTTCATGATAGATTGGTTTTTGGAATAAAGAACCATATCATTTGTTTATATTGTAATAAGAATTTGAAAGGTGGGAGAATCACAAGATTAAAAAAGCATTTAGCTAGGAATTAAAGGTGAGCCTTGTAAGAAAGTTAGCCATGACATGAAATGACAAATGAAAACTTTGCTTAAAGAGAATCAACATAAGAAAGACAGAAGGCAAAGACTAAACTATAAATTCCTTTTGCGAAGACATGTTTCAAAAAAATTTTTGCACCACAAACAAATCTTAAAGCTTAACCTTCAATCGTAATGCCTATATTCTAGAGAAGCGGCTCATAATGTGAGCATGATAATGGCTAGATGGTGGTATAATTCAAGTATAGCATTCAATGTTGCTTAATCTTATTATTAATCAACGTATCGTGGATGTTATCACCTCTTACGGTTCAGGATACAAAACTCCTTCAATTGATGACTATAAAAGTAAACTTCTAAGTAGCTCTGTTTATGAAATAAACAGTTATTTGGATGAAAGAAGAATAACTTAATCTACTTTTAGGTATTCAATCATATGTAATGGTTGGATAAATAGAAGACAAGATCCTATTATTAATTTTTTGGTTTATTCTGTAGGGATAATGTTTATGAAGTCCATAAATACATCTAGCCTGATTAGGAATACTGATACTCTATTTAAGATATTTGATGAAGTTGAAAATGAAATTAGGCTAAAAAAATATTATTCAGTTCATTATTGACAATCATTCTGCTTAAAAAAATAGTTAAAAAGAAGATTGCAAAGCATATATAATTATTTTTATTGGAGTCCTTGTGTAACATATTGCATTAGCCTAATGTTGGAAAATATAAAAGATGTTAGATGGTTTTTTATTATTGATGAGATTATGCAGAAAGCGAAAAGAAAGTGACTAAGTTCATCTACAATCATGTAAGGGTCCTAAATTTAGTAAGAAAGGATTTCACTAATGATAAGAATTTATATTGTCTTCCTATTTTAAGATTTACAGCAAATTTGTTATCACTTTAGTTTTTTGCTCTAATAAAGAAGGAGTTTAGGTAAATTTTTGCAGGTAATAAGTGAGTTGCATACAAGCATGTTAAGTTTAATGTTTGATAGGAGGTTTGTAGAATTATACTTGAAGGTCATGAATTTTGGTCTCAATTTCAATTTGATATCCTAGTTTATGAGGCTTTAGTGAGGGTACTTCATCTGGCTGATAGTAATGAGAAGACAATAATGGGTTATTTTTATGATTCCATAGAGAGGGTGAAGGAAGCAATTAAAGGCAATATGAAAAATAAGCCTTCTTTGTACACACCTTATTTTGCAATCATTAATGAGAGATGGAAAAGACAACTTTACTCTTTGTTGTTTGCAGCTAGGGTATTTTTGAATCCTAGTGTCTATTTCAGACGAAATTTTAAAAAATTGAAGATAATAAAGGAATGTTATTAACTATTACAAATATTGTTGCTCATAAGATGATACAAGATATCCTAAGCTCACAAATGAAGACTTATAGGGATGTTTTTGATGATTTCGGGATTGATAAGTGATATTTGTTATAGACATCAAGGAGCTCAAAATCCCAAGTCTCTTCCACTATAGGATAGAGTTGGTATCTTACACTTACCATATTTTTAGTGGGCAATGGTTTTCATTCAATAATTTTAACCTGTTCCTTTTTTATTATTATTATATTCTTTTATTTTATACCTTACTCAACCTCTTTTTCTAATTATTTTTGTTCTTATCTAAATAATTAATTCATATTACTAGCTTAGGAAAATCTAGATGGTTACCAGACATTTTAATTAAGGGATATCTCATTAAATTAGATGAAATTTCCTAATCACAGAAGTTAGACCATAAGTTATCATCTGGTAATACTAAACAAAGGTAAGTAGTCATAAGTGCTATAAATTTAAAGATGTATTCATTGGCATAGCCATTTGCAACTGTTAATTTAAAGACTGACTCATATATAACCCTAATCAGGACAAAATGCCTAAATTAAAAATCAAAATTTTCATATATTTGGATCGTATGTCTTAAAATCCAAATGTAAATTAAGTACAACAATGAAGTTATCCCTTCCCAGTTTTATGACATCGATATTCTCTTAATGTCTCTATTAAGAAGGCAAACATAGGAATTGTTTGGTTATACACCACTTTGTTAAATAGACATATCACCTTTTCATTAATGACATCTAGATATATGAGAATAAAACAAGGCCATAAATGTCCAATGTTATTCCATGCAATTAAAATGCATTATTTTAACTACTTGTCTAGATATATATGAATTAAAGACCAAGACCATCCCTTGCTTCACTTGATGCCTTTATTTAATATATGTTCCCCTTCTATATAAAGTAACTTGGGCAAAATATTTTTACTTTATAAGGAGGTTCATAAAAACATATGCACGGTTTACTACTTTAAATGGTATTTTAAACGACTTTTGGAACTTCATAGTATAAAATAGATCATTTTAACATAAGGTGAAGTACAATAATTTAGGTTCCAAAACTTTATAACAGTGTTCATTACTGACCATCATGCTTTGATATCTAATAGTTCCTGAATTATTCAATTATATCTACGATTAATCCTTAATCACCATTTCTAGTAAGCTTAAATCTCCCTATTGAATGTTGATTTCATATAGTTGTTTCTTATATTTTTAAGAATAAAGCCTATAGTTCTTTTTTCAAGTCTTATCATTTTCATGGTTTTCGATGAACAAGACCTCCATTTTAAATTTATGTAATGATAAAATGCTTACAAAATAAATCTTGTGATAGAATCAAGTATTAAATATAAATAATAATGGAAATGTAAACTCAAACCAAGTAAAAAAGAATTCAATAAAGAAAATTTCAAAAGGAAAGAAGGAACTACTCTTATAGAGAGGATTTCTCTGTAATAGATCCTCTAATATCCTCGAATAGGGGGCTTTGAAATGGAATTCTAATATAATTGGTTTCTTCCTAAATAAAAGACATGCTTTCCAGGAAGTCAACTTATGCAATCTTCTCCATTAAAAGTCCACAGGCTTGCTGGAACTTTTGGCTAACAAAGAAAATTCTCTCCTCTTCAAGTTTTCTTCCCCTAAATATGCTCAAAAGGAAGTTGAAACAAGTCTATGGAATTTTTATAACCGACTTTTATTTATACGCAGATGGAAACATGACGTTAATATGCAAAACACTAAGGTGAATTAGGTTCCTTTATAGCTTAACATTCATTCATAACCTTCCATTGGAGTACTGGGCTATTATAGGCTTAAGCTACCTTATTAGCTACTTTTTTTTTAAAATTAAAGATTTCATTATAAGAAAATATATACAATCTAGAGGACAAAACAATTATAATCTATAGAATTTAGATTACAGAGATTTAAGGTTCCTAGTAATCGTCTACATCTTGAGATCGAGGGAACTTACAAGACCATTTAGTCCAGTATTACACCAATCCCCATCTGCTCTTCATGCTACTTGTCAGATTTGCAGCTATTCCTCTAGCTAACATGACCAATCTGCAATGTAGGAAGATGACCTGAAAAACCATCTCACTGCTTCTACTTTCTTGTTTGAATACTCTGTAATTGCGCTCTTTCCATATGTAGTAAACCAAGGCTGCCCAACTTAACCTAATAGCTTTGAGATTAGTCGCATTATGCACTCTAATTTCCCCAGCCAAGCAATAGGTTCACTCCAAGAATTTGTTGGTTGGGCTATGTTAAGTATATTCTGCAATTGATCCCAGACTTGTTTGATATACCTGCATCTAATCATGAGTTGTTCCAAACTTTCCATTTTCGTATTACATAATTCACAGTTCAAATTGCTAATGGAGAACCTGATCTTATCCCTTGAAAGCAACCCTCCATTGATTCCCATCCTTAAGATGAATGAATGAGATGGATTAAGATCACTATCCTATACTAAGGCTGCCCACTCCTGCCTTGTGCTTTGTGTAGCCTGTAATAATGTTTTACAAGCTTTTGTGTTGAACTTCCTTGAGTTATCTGCTAGCCCCTGAATTTCGTCCTGCTCTCCTTCCTAACATCGTGGCAACTCTTCCATGATGAAACTGGCACTTCTACTATTGTGGAAGGATCATATCCACTAATTATTTGAATAATACTTACTTTAATAGCTGGATTCACCACCAATTTCAAGCCCTATGCCTCCTCCACTTTATATAGAGGACCTTTACAGTGCCAATTATCATACCAAAAAGATTTCCTTTCTCCATTCCCAATCCTGTGAAACACCTGAATCTGTATCCATTGTCTGGTCTCTAGATTTTCTTTGAGAGTGCTTGACATATCTTCTCTTGACTATAGGATCCAGATACTTTTGTGCTTAATGAATACATTGTGTATCCATTTCACCTATAAATCCTCCTTTTTGTAGCACAACCACCATAAATTCTGCCTCTTACTCACCCTGTGATTCATCCTTACAGAATGGATGCCCAATCCCCCCTGTTGCTTAGGTCTACAAATTTTGTCCCAACTAATCTTTGCTTTGCTTCTGCCTTAGTTTGATCCGTTCCACAAGAATTCCTTAAGCCTCATGTCGATTTCCTTAAGGATACTTTTGGGAATGGATAAATAGTTAATCCAATAAGTGGTAAGATTGCTCAGTATTGTCTGAATTAGTTGTAGACTGCCCTCATAGCTAAGGAATCGATTGTTCCATAGGTTGATTTTGCCATGAATTAAATCCAATAGAGGTTTACAATCCACAACATTGATTCTTCTTTAAGAAATTGGTACCCCCAAGTATTTGAAGGGTAGTTGCCCTTGTGTTAATCCCATCTCAATAGTTGTATCTACTTGAGTTGTAAGATGAATAGAAACATCTCTTCAAAGGGTTGCATCTTAAACCTGAAATCTCTTGGAATTCCTTCATTGCTTACAACATTATATCAATTGAGTTTTTCTCAGCCTTGCAAAACAATAAGAGATCATCTGCAAAAGCTAGATGTGTGAGCTTCATACCTTTACATCTGCCATGGAACTAGAACTCTAGGTGTCACCGTATGGTATTCATAAGAAGAGTTGACAAAACCTCCATACATAGGACAACCATGTAAGGGGATAATGGGTCCCCTTGCTTCAAGCCCCTCTTTGCTTTGATCAGTCTTGTAAGTTCCCCATTCACCAAGATTAACATAGAAGCAGTAGATACACATTCCTTAACCCATTTTCTAAACAGAGGAGGATAGTTGACTGCCTTCAATATAGTAAAAAGAAAGCTCTAGTTGATTGAGTCATAGGCCTTTGCAAGGTCCATCTTTATTGTGCAATTCCTCATTCTCCAATTAAAGTGATAGCTCTCTAACAGTTCCTGGCATAGTAGGATATTTGTTCCCACTGATCTCCTCTTTATGAAAGCATTCTATTATGGGCTAATTATCTTCCCTAGGCTCACTCTCAGCCTATTAGATAGGATCTTCGTGATGGTTTGTTTTATAAAGAAAGTTACAGCAAGCTATGGGCCTGAATTGTTCCATCTTCTTTGCATTACTCTGTTCGAGAATAAGGCAGACAAATTTTGTGTTCCATTCCTTAAGGATTGTTCCTTTCTTATAAAACTCATCCATTGCTACTACCACTTCTCATATAATATCCCAGTGTTCCTGAAATAATCTCCCATTATAACCATCCGATCTTGGGGCTTTATGGGGGTTCATTGAAAAAAATAACATTATTGATTTCTTCCTTTATTATATCTCTTACCAACACCACCTTGTTGTCTTCATCAAGTTGTTTAAGCCCTGCTAGAACCTCTGTGGGTATATCTTTTACTGGCATTACAGTCCCAAGCTGCTGAATAAAGTACTCTAAGGCAACCTTCTTCTTACGTTCAATGTCCTTATAGATTTGCCCCGTATCTTCTTCTAGCAATTAGATAGAATTCTTATTCCTTTTAGCTGAAATTGAGCTCATAAAATACTTAGTACACTCTCACCCTCCTTGATTTAGAGCATCTGAGATGTCTACCTTAATAGAGTATTGGTACTATTTAACTTTAGATTATATTTTCCCACCAATGCAGCTTCCTGTGTTCTTAGTTGCAAATCTTCTTGTCTATCTAATATTCTCTTTTGACATTACTTTAGCTCTTTTAAAGCTTTAGTTAGAGCTTTCAAGTCTAGTTGGACTATTTTCTTGCTGAGCAATTTTAGTCGGTTCTATAAGGCTTTAAGTCTCATGGTGATCTGATATCCTTTTGATCCAGGTATGGCCCCCAGCATCTCCTTGATGAGTATGTTTTTGAAGTCAAGATTATCTATCAAGTGATTAAAGATCCTAAATGGGCTCTTCCTCCTCCTATCTCCTGTTAGCAGCTCCACTACTCTGGTGTGTGCTTATGGACATCGAATGGCCTCTTCCTAAACTCATTCTTATTATGAGGCTTTATGAAAATGGAGATTTTTTTTAAGACTCAATGAAAGCTTCCAATAATTAGAGACCTGACCTTAAGTAGAAGAAATAGCAACTACCTAGAAGGGTATCTACAACTATCTTTTATGACGAACTAATGAGCTCCTCTACAAAGGATCTAAAGATGTTAAATACTAAGGAATCTAATATGGCAACCAACTCCCTAGTCCTCCATGTTGATGCCCAATTACCTTAGAATCCTATACAAACTAATGACCCTAAAGTAACAGAGAAAGAAAATTTAGATACTAAGACTATTAATTTTGAGTTGGATAATACCCCAAAACAAGACTTGATAAAAACTCCTAACAAGTTACCTACTGATGTAAGAAAGGATTTCCAAGTAGTCAATAGAAGGAAATTGAATAGAAAAAGGAAAGGCTCCAATTCTTTCCTCGATCTATAACTTTGCTTTGTTGGAATGCTAAGGGCCTTAATTGCATTAATAAATAGCTTATGCTTAGAGATTTCCTATCTAATACCAACCCTTACCTTGTGGGTTGGTATTAGATTTCTTGAAACCAAGTGATGGAGGACCATCTAGGTTAGCCATCGAAGATATTGAAGCAATGGGCTTTGGAGTAGAAAAGGAAGCCGCTGATCAAGAAATCGAAGAAGAAATTGGGTTTGTTTTATGAAGTTTCAGGCCTTATGGAAACCATTTGGGGACTATAAAGCCTTAGTCTAATCTGATTTAATTGAAGCTCATTCCCAACCCATTAAAGAGTCCAAGGCCGACCAAGAGAAGTCAACTTACTACCCAATAAAGTGACTTATTGGCCAGGTTTTAACTATCTTATCTATCATTAAATTTACATTGAATAAGAGCTACTTAATGCTCATTTAGTGTCATTTTTAATTAGCTTTTTTTTCTTTTAATGACAAGTTAATGATAGATGTTATGAGCCATATTAATTATGTTTTAAAGCCATTTAAATTCACAAAGAATGTGTGGTCGGACAACATGTGGTCATCCACATTCTTCTAGCTTTTGTTTGCTTATTTAAGTCAAGTTTCTTTCCATATGTAAGATTGGGAAATTAATAAAAGAGTGAGGGTTTCCTTTCAAGTTTTTGAAACTTAAATCTTTTTTCACTTGTTAATTTCGTTTAAGTTCATAGCAAACCAATTGCTAAAATTTGGGCTTGATTATTTTCCAAAAACACTTAATTTCTACACACATTTCATTCTACTGCCTAGTCTGACCAACCCTTACTAAATCATTCATATCTTCCAAACCACACATCCAAATTGAGTCAAACATGAACCATTGGAAAACTGACTCACATTTCTTCAATTCCACTTCTTACCGTTTAACCCAGTTCATCCTTATTTCTCCACAAAATCACCCAGAATACAACCTATGCGCCAAACACCTCCACCACCATCACTTAGCCAAATTCTACCAAACTACTCCAGCGACCTCTTAGCCACTCCACTCACTCCAATCTCCTTGAAACATTATCATTTTGGTATCAGAGACATGGTTCAAACCCCTATTTCATCGTCTACCACATCATCTTCCACCATGGTTTCTCAAGAGTTGTCCCATACGACACAACTTTCTCATGAAGAACTCCTTCACCAAATAGAGTTGTTGAGGCTCGAAAATCTTACCTTAAAAGCCAAGCAAGAAGTCTATGAGTCTATGGGAGTTAGGGTAACACCTTCTTCTTCTTCTTCCTTCCTCCCTAAAAATCTAAGCCAAGACTCAGAAGAAGAAAATTTCAATTTGCCCTTCTCTTCTTCTTCCATCGTATAACCACCCACCTATCCATTCTCCCAACCTCCTCCACAATTTGCTCCAAACGTTTCATCAAACCTATCACAATCGGCCACCACATTCCAAAATTCAACTTTCCCACAACTAACCGTAGGGTTATCCCCACGGTTCCCTATTAGAAATGTCTCTCAAAACACCCCTCCTCCTAGAGATGAATTTTTCAATTTCAAGATTGAGTTCTCAGAATTTCGTGGCAAAATTGATAATGATGTTTTATCTCGAGTGGGTGTACACAAATGAGAGCTCTTTTAAGTTGAAAGAGTTGAGTGAAGAAAACAAGCTGAAGTTAGTGTAATTAAAATTGAGAGGTTATGCATCCCTTTGGTGGGATAATGTCCAAAAGATGAGATTGAGAGAGGGTAGACCAAAAATTACAACTTAGTTGAAAGAGTTGAAAGAGAAGATGATGGATCATACATTTTTGCCTCCACATTATAGGCAAAAGATGTTGGACAAGATTGGTTGAAGAATATACGATGGAGTTTGAGCAGATCATATTAAAGTGTGATTTAAGAGAAGAAGAAGCTATTGTCAATGCAAGATTTCTCAAAGGCCTCAAAATTGAGATTAGAAACATGGTAAGTCTATACCCCTACATTCATTTCTATAAGCTTAAGAAGCTTGCCTTGCAATGTGAAACTAACCTGAAATGTTTGACCACCAAAAGACTTCTTCCACCATATGCCATTACACCAAATTATGAACCACCCTCATTTCCACCACCAAAACTGACCAATTACACTCCGCCATAAAAACTCACCTCTAGCCAAAATTCAATACCAAACCGAGCCTTGCCTTCCCCAAATACTAAACCACCTAAAACTTAAATGAGATGCTTCAAATGCCAAGGATTTGGACACTTCCAATCTGAATGTCCAAATAGAAATATCATGATCATTGAAGAAATTGAAGAAATTCATAATGAAATGCTTGTTTGTGATGAGGTCGAAAATGATAATGAAGTTTTTGAGTCTTGTGAAAATGTTGAATGTGATGGTGAGTTAGAAGGATACATGCTTGCGATTCTTAGAATGTTAAGTGGAGAAAATAATGAGAGTGATTGGAGACTTTGTTTTATTCTAGGTGTTTATCAAAAGAAAAGTTGTGTGAACTTGTAATAGATTGTGGGGCTTGTGCAAATGTTATGTCAAATGAAATGGTAGAAAAGTTAGCTTTAATGACCGAACCTCTTCCAAGCCTTTATAAGTTGACATGGTTAGACAACAAGCATGAGATTAAGGTTGATAGGAGAAGTCTAGTACCATTTTCAATTGGTAAATACATTGATGAGATATGGTTAATTCCTATAAGTGCTTGTCATGTGCTTTTAGGTCGTCCATGGTTGTATAATAGAGATGTGCAACACTAAGGAAGAGCCAACACTTATTCATTGTTTTTTAAAGGACAAAATTTCACACTCAATCCTATGCCACTAGGAGCAAGAAAGAAGAAAAGTCAAGGTGATCAAACTTTAGCCTTGGTGGCAAATGAAGAAAAGGAAGAGATTATCCAAAGCCTACCATCACACATTCCCTTTAACCTTGAAGAAGCCAAACCAAGCCCCCAAAAGCGACCTTCCCATGAGGTACAATCCTTAATTCTTGAGTTTACTATAGTTTTCCCAAAAAAGCCTCTTAAAGGACTCCCTCCTTTAAGGAAAATCCAACATGAATTAAACTTTGTCTAAAATGTTATCATACCCCATAAGCAATCTTATAGAATGAACCCAAGAGAGCATGATGAGTTGCAAAAACAAGTTGACATGTTGTTAGAGAGAGGTTTCATTCAACCAAGTACTTCTCCATTTGTTGTTCCTAAAAAGAATGGCAAATGGAGGACGGTCATTGATTCAAGAGCCGTCAATAAGATAACCATCAAATATATATTTCCAATCCCAAGGTTGGATGACAAGCTTGATCGGCTTTATGGAGCTAAGGTATTTTCTAGACTTGATCTTGCTAATGGGTTTCAACAAATTAGAATGAAAGAGGGTGATGAATGGAAAATCGCTTTTAAAACTAGGGAGGGTTTATCTAAATGGTTGGTTATGCTAATGGGACTTTCTAACTCTCCTTCTACTTTTATGAGATTAATGAATGAGGTTTATTTTGATGACATTCTGGTGTATAGTGGTAGTTTACATGAGCATGTCATGCATTTGAGGTTAGTTTTTGAAGTGCTTAGTAATGAGAAGTTGTATGCTAATGTGAAGAAGTGTCATTTTTGTGATTCACCTATTTTATTTCTTGGCTACATTGTTTCTAGTGGTGGAATAAGTACGGATCCTCCTAAGCTTCAAGCCATTGTTGATTGGCCGACCCTTAGGAGTTTGTTTGATGTTAGGAGTTTTCATGGTTTTGTTTATTCTATAGGAGGTTTATAAAGGATTTTAGTTCAATTACAAGTCCCATTACTAATTGCATGAAGAAAGGTGTGTTTAATTGGATAAGACAAGCTCAAATTGCCTTTAATAATCTTAAAAAATCTGATGACAAAGGCCCTAGTTCTTGCCCTGCCCAATTTTAATGTTCCATTTAAATTAGAATGTGATGCTAGTGGTGTTGGAATAGGAGTTGTTTTAAGTTAAGGAGGAAAATCTATTTCATTTTTTAGTGAAAAGTTGTGTGATGCTAGAAAGAAGTATTCTACTTATGAGCAAGAATTTTATGCATTGGTTAGAGCTCTTGGACATTGGAGTTCCTATTTGCTTGCTAATTCATTTGTGTTGTATACTGATCATGAGTCTTTGAAATAGATACAAACATAATCACAATTGAATAGGAAGCATGCTAGTTGGATGGAATATTTGCAATCTTTTGATTTTGTGATCAAGCATAAGTCTGGCCATACTAATGTTGTAGCAGATGCACTTTCTTGGAAATATCATTTGTTGAGTTCCATGCATGCTCATATCATAGGTTTTGATAATATTAGGGAGTTTTATGAGAAAGATGATGATTTTGGGGAAATTTTTTAGAAGGGTAAATTGGTCGGAGGTAGTTTTCAAGATTATGTGGTTCACAATGGTTATTTGTTTAAACTTGATGCTTGTTGTATTCCAAATTGCTCTCTTAGGGAAGAAATTTTGAGAGAAGTTCATGGAGGTGGTCTAGCCGGCCACTTTGGTAGAGAAAAGACTTATGAATTAAATTTTTTTGGCCCAAAATGCTCAAAGATGTGACTAAGCTTGTAAGAGGATGCAACACTTGCGAACAATCAAAGATGACAAGTCAAGTCCGTGGCCCATACATGCCCTTGCCGACTCCTAATGGACCATGGGAGGATGTAAGTATTGATTTTATCCTTGGGCTTCATAGAACAAGGAGAAACTTTGATTCCATAATGGTTGGGTTGTGGTTGATAGGTTTAGTAAAATGGCCCATTTTGTAGCTTGTAGTAGGACTAATGATGCATCCCATATCATGAATTTATACTTTGAAAATATTGTAAAATTGCATGGAATTCCTAAAAGCATTGTAACCCAATTCGTCCTTATTTCTCTATAAAATCACCCAAAATATAGCCTATGCACCAAACACCTCCTCCACCATCACTGAGCCAAATTCTACCAAACTACTCCAGCGACCTCTTAGCCACTCCACTCACTCCAATCTCCTTGAAACGCTATCGCCAAGTTAAGAGCGGAATGCTATGGGAATCTAAATTTCTTATAGAAAGGTTAGAAGCTTATCACCAATCCCTAAAACCATTATATAGGTCAAGTTATAATTATTTATAAGCTTATGATGATTAAAATTAGGAATTATATTATATAGGTCTAGTTTATTCATTTTATTGTGGGATCACACACACACACACACACATATATAGTGGTGATATTTGAAGTGTTTGAAGGAACGGTGGTTGCTGATGCTTGGTTTTTTGTAGTTTGTTTTAATACCTTAATGGTAGATCGTAGTTGATTTAGTTCCTTAGTGACGGTACGAACCTGTTGTTGTAAATTGATTAATTCTATTTCCTTCTGAGCTACTGCTTCTTCGAGATTTAACAATAGTGCTTCCATTCTCTGGTTAGAATATCTGCAAGAAAGTTATCAGTAGAGTTTATATATTTTATATTAAATTGGTACTGATTAAGTTCGAGCTGCCATCAAATGAGGTGACCCTGATTATAATTGGTTTTTATATTATATCAAATGAATCCATATAAATACTTGGAATCTATTTGAATAGTGAATTTAACGGGTAATAGATCAATATGCCATTTTCTCAAAGTTTTGAGACAGGCTAATGTTTCTTTTTCATGAATTGGATACTTGAATTCAGTGGGATTGAAAGTCCCATTTATATACTTGCAAAGACAACTTGCCCATGTATCCATGCTAGCATCAATTTGTACCAGTAGTGTATCCTTAGGAAGATAATTGTATAAAACAGGTAGATCCTTGCATAATGCTTTTAGTTTTTGAACAACATGAGTATCTTCTTTAGTCCAATTCCATTGTGATTTAGTACTGCACTTAATTTGTAAAAGTTTTCTTTCTTTAGCTAAATTTTTAAAGAATCCTTGATCTGAAATATAGTTTAAAATGCCTAGAAATTGTTGCACTTGAGTTCTATTTGTTGATTGATTAGGAAATTGTTGTATTTTATTTAAAATATTAGGTTGTAATTGTAAACATCCATTTTGAAATTCAATGCCTAAATATTCTATATTTTGTTGTGCTAATTTTACTTTCTTTTTGCTTAAAATTAATCCTTTGTCTTTACATTGTTAAAGAACAATTTTATCCTTTTTTAAATGTTCTATTTTATCTTGATTAGAATAAATGATGATATCATCAATATAAACAAAAGTAAAGTCTTCTAATCCTTCTAAGTTGTTATCCATGAATCTCTGATAAATACTTGGTGCCTGTTTTAAACCAAAAGGTAATACATTCCATTAATAATGTTTTTGTGGAGGACAAGTAAAAGCAGTTAGAGGTTTCATATTTTCATGTAATCTTAGCTGCCAATAGCCTGATTTTGCATCTAAAGTTGTAAACCATGTATGTCATTTTAATTTATTTATAATATAATCTTTTCAGGGTAGTTTATATGTATCACCTATAGTTGCATCATTGAGTTTTTTTTAATTGATAACCATTCTACATTTACCACGTTTTTGTTCTGCTGAATTATTTACATAAAAAGCTGGGGCTGAATGTTTACTAGTGCTAGGTGATATCAATTGTTTGGCTAATAAATTCTTGTACATCTTGTTGAGTATATGGTATATTATTACGAATATTAACTTCTTCTGTGGGATCTTTTAATTTAATTTCAATCAATTGTTGATTATTATTTT
>JANZLC010000006.1:15921158-15931823 GCA_026413385.1 Erythroxylum gracilipes | reverse complement strand
CTTAAGCAATAAAATCCTCAATTTATTCCAACCAATTTAAAATTAGCAAACTAAAACCTCAAAATAATTTAAACATGCTTTAAAATAATTTCAACATGGTTAATGCGAATCGGGACCCAACAAAGGTTGGCTTCTAGCAACACTCTTCAACGACCAGATAATGTGAAGTAACAACTTTATAAAGACAGAACCTTAGTTTAAGGATAATGTATTAGTACTTTCCATCATTACAACTCCGAATTATCTTAAGGTATGGTTTAACTGTCAAACCTTATTAGATAACCAACTATAACATGTCGATCATTAATGATTGGTGAATGACTTAGAAAACTCCTTTTCCTCACTCATTCAATCGCCCTGGCCAAGTCTTAAAACAACCATTAAGATCAATGACAACATAGAGTTCAAACTCATTACCTAAATTTGATGGATCCCATCTTGACTCACCACTAATTAGATAGGTACTTAATTATATCTATTGGTCATTCAACTAGCACTTTTACACACCAGGTGTTCGACATCAAAACATAATTAGTGACCTATTGATTACTATAATGATCTCAGGTCAAAGGAAAAATATACATTTAAATCCTTATGAGAGTATCCCACTTAACAGTTCATAGGTAATATTAATCATTGAGAATTCTCAGTTTGGTCAGTTCAATGATCATATCTCCATATGCATCATCTATATAGGTAACTTAGTAAATGAGATCTACTAATATCTATCCAATATATATTATTACATATATATTGTTCTAACCGGATCATTAAAGTTCTTATTTGATGATCCTATGATCAAGAACATTTTTAGATTAAATCCTAAAGACTTGACTCTTATTATCATTATCTCCATTTATAATGACAAGTGTATAAATTTAATCAAGGACTTATCATATTAGAATAAAAACAATAAACGTAATATGACAATAAAATCATTTTTCATATTATTAATCAAAATTAATAATCACAAAACTAAAAAGTTCAATCTATTACATAACGATTGGGTCACGGGCATAATTCCAACAAGTAGGAGGTGTGCCAATGATTTATAAGCCTTTTTCGGGGGACCAGAGACTCAATGGAAGGATGGTGGAGGATGTTTTGGAAATTGGCATCAATGTTGAAGTGGAGTATTCACGAAAGATGGATTCATGAAGAATTTAGATATGGGTTTTTCATAAGAGAGAGGGAAGAAAGTTAGGACAATTCAAGAATGGGCAAAAGATGCGGTTGGAAGCTCCACCATTTGTTTCAATGCATTGTTGGATGCGGTGGACACTTGTCCGTACGTGTCGATATTAAAAGATAATTTTTATCGACTCGGACATAGCTGGAGACGACCAATTATGTATGAACTATCAAGATATTGGAAGTCTTGAAACACATCAATCAATATATATCATATTATAAATTTTAAATTTTTTTCTTAATTCTAAATTTTATAATATATATATATATATATATATGTTGTGTCTGTGTCTATGTCTACCAAATTTTAGAAGTTGGTGTGTCCCTATGTCTGTATCTGTGTTCGTGTCCGTGTCCGTGTCCGTATCTGTGCTTCTTAGCTATAATGTATTATTATTATTCGGATGTTTGTAAGAAGAAAATTAAAGTATTCTTCTGTTATTTAATTTTTGTTTCTACGTTTTCGATTTGGTTAAAGATTCAATTAACCACGAGGTGTGGTGAGGTGGTAGCTCACCTCGTCCCTTAACCATGTGGTGGGGGATTCGACCCCCCAATCATGGGAATGGAGCGTATCTCGTGACCAGTCATTTACCACTCAGTGTGAGCTCCCATGACGAAGGGATTAGTCTCTGCGTTCAGAAAGAAATTATCTAACATAGATGCGGCCCAACTCAGCTTATAATATGAGCTAGCAAACTAATGGAAATGGCTGCTCGAATTTGTTTCAATTTTATAAAAATTGTATTTTCTATTAAAACTAACGAATGTTCTGCATCAAGAAAGTAGCGTTGAAAGAATGCTGACCAACAAGCTTCAAAAGAGCAAGGCTCACAGTCGGAACAAGAAGGAGAAACTTCAAATCAATCCCTAGTTTATGTATTCATTGAAGAAAGTTAAATGAAATACAGAGGGAATTCTGAACAAATACTAGCGTCGATAACTTTGATTGAGAAAGCCTCTCTAACCGTAGCTACAATATTTCAAATTACATCCTCCTCTGATCGACTTGCTTGTAGGCTTGAACAATTTGGACTTCCTTCCATTCCAAGTGTGCTAAATACAATAAGAGAAGATGAGCTTCCTGAGTATGTTGGGCGCATTAAAGTTATATACAGTTTCTTCCATCATTAAATAGTTTTCATCCTGCCTCCACATAACTTGCCAGATAAGAGTTAGAATAACAGGTCAAACAAAGGTGATTATGGTAATCTAAACAGTCATTGAGCAAGATGTAAGATTTGTTATGTATAAAACTAAGATTATCTCAAGTTCTAAGCCTAATCTTGATTATTAACCAGAGAATGAGGTTGGTATTATGCGGAAACCAGAACAAGGGAACCAGCTGATAGTAGGAGCCGTAGTAGAGAACATTCCCCATGCAGATTTTTTGTTGAAGCATTAAGAAGGGTTAGCAACCCAAATCTGATCTATTAAGGAGCCATTCTTTGTTTGAAAGTAAGAGGCTTCTAACATTATCCAGAGTCCAAGTCTGTTTCGTGTTAATGTGTCTGCTACTTTGGCATTGAGAGGGCGGAATCCTTTATAATTTTTCCTTTAGGACCAAACGGATACCAATGATCAAACAGATAATCCATTCCCGACTTAATCCTTGCTTACTCTCCTTAGATTGTCCCTTAGGTTTAGCAGCTTACACTAAGTCCAGAATGTTGAGGTTTGGGCTTATGATGTTAAAGCTTTAAAATGTAGGAATAAAACCATATTCTGGTCCGGTCCTGCAAATCTTTTTGTTTACGGTATCTTACTTCATTACTTTACTTTATTTCAAAATCAACCTTCCTATTAGGCTTGTACTCTTCTCTTTGAACTTTAGTTTTCCGTCAACTGAACTTAACGGAAACTTTTGATAAGCTATTCAGTCTCTTAATGGTTCTATAGATTAGTAGGTGAGATGTCAAAAAAACATGTGACTAAAAGGAATATACTTGACCAATTGAATCTTGGTTATATTAGACAGGAATACACTCGTCCATTTTGAAACTCTATCCAACTAAAACTCATTTTATCAAATAAAAGAAATCAATTTTGGTCAATTTGGTTGAGATAATTGAGGCTAGCTCTATAATATTAAGGAATTGTAAAGTCATAGTTATTTTGGAGCAGGACCTTAACTGTAAGAGTTAGCTTTAACAAAGAGAGAAGATCTGCTCTTGTTTAAATCTATATCTAAAAGATTAGAGAAATGCTTTAAAGCAGTTAAAAAAATATTTAAATGGCCGAGGAGTTAACTTCCCAATAAAGCTAAATGCTTTAAGGGATTTTGTTTTTAAATAGAAGCCAACTGTATTTTTGTCACTAAAATAAAGCTAGAGAACATGTAAAAACTAAATATTTTTGGGACTCGATGGAAGGCCATTTCAAATCACGGGTATCATGCATTAGGAAGAATTATGGTATGCTACAATATGGATCTTGTGGAAGTAGATGTAATAGAGCCAAATGAGCAGGTAATTCACTCTAAAATCCATTTTCTAAAGGAGAATTTGAACTATCTACATGTCGTTAACAAAGCTTTTCAATAAATGAACTCTGGAACAACCTGAAAAGTAAGAAAGGAACGTGGAGAGGACCTTGGATGATCTGTGGAGACTTTAACTCCACTTATACAGCAGAAGTTGAAGGCCACTGTAACTTGAAAAACTATAATTCATACTTCCTGGAATATGTCTAATCATTAGAGTTGGCGGGTCTAAAGTATGAAGGGTAGAAATTTACATGGTGCAACAAATAGGCTACTAGGTGGAACATAAGAAAAAAACAAAAGATAAAGCATTAGTGAATCTTGACTAGTGCTCATTATATCCTAATAGTAAAGCTGCATTTATAAACCCACTATTTTCAGATCATAAATCTATTAAGGTAGACTGACTTTTCCTTAAAACATACAATAACACTCCTTTCATATTTAACAAACTCTTGACTCAAATGGAGGGAATTTAAGATGTCATAAGGAAAGGAATGGAACCTAATATAGTTGGGAGTAAACAATATATTGTTAGCGTATGCCCCACGAACCAATTATAGAATGTACTTTAATTATCAGTTGTGATTCAGGTAGAATCGAATTCTGACTTTATTTAATGTAGGATAGTTATAATGTCTTGCTATAGGCTGCCTATAACTTGTGGGCCTAAAAGAAGTTTGGGCCTACTACTAATATTAAATAAGCCTACAAGGTCACACATTAAGCAGACTGAACATTCAATAGGCCTAATTTGGATTTGAGCCTAGTCTAATTCGCAATTAACTAGTTAGGGTTTTCTTATATATAGATATATGGGTGATTAGAATATGGATAGTCTTCAAATCAAAACCCTAACACACATCTTCATCTAGAGAAAGAGAGGAATGAGATTGTTACTAGCACAATGTGAGCATGATATTCAGTCTTACGTGTGTGTGGATACCGATAGAGCTGTAGCATTTGACGTGCTCTTTTGTGACACTACCAATTCCTCTTTCTATTTTTGCTGCATAAAAGGTATAATCGATCTTGAATTTGGTTTCAATATTCACATGGATTTTGGTATTTTGGATTTAAATTTGCACTTTTATTACTGTTAATTGTCTAAAATCCCTTCATATATTTGTGTCCAGAAGATGAAGTCTATTAAAGAAGAACTTAAGAGAGTAAATGCAAGCTGGGGTTAGGACACCAAAAAGATGGTTGAATATGCTAGGGAGAAACTTTGTAAAACTCAACAACTATTGACTAAAAATCCAGGTAACATAATCCTCTTGAATGAAGAAGAACAACACATGTGAAACTACTTACAAACGGTACACAATTACAAATCTATCATCTTACAAAGATCAAGAATAGATTAGATAAAAGAAGGAGATATATGCCTAGAGTTCTTTTTCAATAGAATGATGTAAAGAAAAAACATAAACAAGATTACCTCTATAATAATATCTAATGGTAGGAAAATCATTGATTGGCTGAACTCTAAAGAGAGGCAATAAATTTCTTCAAATTTTTCATGGGTAGTCAGGTGCACTCAAACTCTTTAGTGCTAATCCTGTCCTCTTTTATCACGAAAGGAATTTCTCCTGAAGAAGTAAGTAGATTGGTTAAGCTAGTGACTGATGATGAGATTAAAATGTGGTTTTTCATATGAACCATATGAAATCCCTTAAACATGATGGGTTTAATGGATTCTTTTTCTAGAAGTTTTGGAGTTCAATTGGCCCAATGATAAAGTATGCAATTCATAAATGGTGTTCAAATCAAAGAGATTAATAAAACCTATATTTCCCTTATCCCTAAAACTCCTAACCCAACACCCTTTGGATATTACATAACCATTGCTTGTTAGTAACTTCTTATACAAAATCATCTCCAGGCCTATAACAATCAAACTCAAGACTGTCTTAAACTCTATCATAAGGGACAATCAAGGGACTTTCATGGAAAATAGACTTATTAAGGACAACATCATACTTGTCTACGAGTTGTTGAAAGTTTATTCAAGAAAAAAATCATCTATGAATTGTTCAACCAAAGTTGATTTTCACACAGCATTTATTAGTGTCAGTTGGACCTTCCTACTTTAACTACTAGAGGTTATGAATTGCCCTACTAAATTCAATAAATGGATAGAGGCTTATATAACCTCCACACCCTTTGGTATTTTTGTTAATGGTCAGCCTTCTACTATTTTTAAGGGTGCTAGAGGATTCAAATACCCTCTTTCTCCATATATATTTATCATATGTATGGAAGCCCTAAATCAATTATTGAAAAATAACATAGGCAAAGATCCTAATTTCAAATACCATATCAAATGTAAACAATTTTTTGTAACCAACTTATATTTTGTAGATGATCTCCTTTTATTCTTCAAAGTCCATTGTCACTCAATTAAGCTCTTGATGGACACGTTAGAACAAGTCTAGATATCGATCTCAACAAAATCCATCTTACTATATTAATAAGTGTAGACTCATTAAAGCTATAATTTTAGAGATCACAAGCATAGAAGGCACCAAAGTTTTAGATACCGAAGTGTCACAGAAGCAGCTGCAGAGACCCTTCTAGGCATGCCTATTTACCCACAACGAGGACTCAACAGTTTTAAAGCAAAATAAAGTCATTTCAAACATTTTATGTGCAAAGCAAGTAGTCAATTATATTCACATATAAGTAGCACTTCCAATGATATAATCATGCATCAAACGCCTCGGACAATTATTGTCCAGAATTCAAAACACAATTAGTATAAATTAATTTCAACAAGCAGAACAAAGTAAGGTATGACCATCTAAGATTACTTACAAAAGCTCCATGTTTGCTTATTGCCTCGAAGTCTCGACAATATTTGGAATAGGTCACTCTAAAGGTTCCTCTAAAACATTCAATACAAACTAAATTACTATTGTGCACAATTATGAATTCAATTATGCACATTCATGTATATTGAACATGTATGATGCATTTTCATGTCAAAAATTGGGGTTCCTTATCCTTAATCTTATCACATTATCGATCATGTGAAATATACTCAATCCCTCAATCAAGATTTTTTTCTCAATTATTCTCATAAGGAAGGTGAGGTAATTAGGTATTCCTTCCTTCTAGAAAGTTTTTCCTCTTTGTATTAGGTTTCCAATGATACCAAGTTCATCCAATTTGGTTTAGTATTCAATAAGTTATGCTCAAAATACCACAGACTGTGTACATTTGACATTTTGACTAATGTATGATCATGCCTCAAAGTTGTAAACCTCTTAACTCTCAATTCCAGTATCTAAAAATTACAAACTTTATACCAATTTAAATCTAAGATAATAAACTTCAACTTTGGTGAAGACACCTCAGTCTAGTTTGGCCTACATTAATACAGTTTATTCAAAAATCACAGGATATGATTTCTATCCCTGGTAGTGCTACAGCCTAAGCCAAGACTCAATTTTATGCCAAATTTTGAAAATCTTAGAGATAGAAATTAAAATTCAACTTCTTCAAGAAAGTTGTAGAAATATGCCTCTACTTTAATATTAATTAAGAACCAACTCATTTGGAGAACTACAGTGCAAGTTATAATCGAAATACCAAAGCAAGTTAAGTGAAAACACTTCATTTCTTCCAGCTTTTCCATAAAACAAACTTTCGAGTCAATGTTACATGGTAATTTTGACAATGAAAATGAAGAATTTAGGCCAAACATTCTTCTACACATTTGTTCCTTTATGTCTTGAGTTTCTGCTGACACCAATTTTATACAATTTGGTTCAGTATTTTGAAAATTATCCTCAAATAACTACAGACTATTCACAAATAGTGACAAATTCTAGATACTTAGCTTCAAGCCAACTTTTGAAAAACTTAACGACATAAATCAAATTCGACGCCTTCATAAAAGTTATAGATATAAGTTTATGGTTTGATACTAATTTAAATCCATCCAATTTGGATACCTATAGAGAAAGATATGGCTAAAATACCAAAACTTGTCCATTAGAACTACTCATCTGAACCAGCTTCCGACATGTATCAATCCTCAATTTTTTCCCATTTTAGTACATAATTTATCCATATCAAACATCAAACAACACATGTTACCAAGTGTAGAAATCCCTTACCTCTTTAACTTTAAAGAACCAGCTAAATCAAGCTTCCAAACACCCAGCACATATCTAAGTTTAATGTGCAACTTTTAGCATCAATGAAGTAATAACACATAGAATCACAAGACTTATTCCTTAATGAAATAACTTACAAAGCTTCCAAAGGTTGATACTCCAAACAACAGCAAAAGTCTAAAAGTTAGAGAGGAGATGGGAGGTTTCGTGGAAGAAGAAAGCAAGCTGAATAAAAAGAGGAAAACAGAAAAGTTTCTAGCAGAAACTTGCTTCATCACCACCTAGGTATCACTAACTCCATAAGGCATGTGTCTTCTTGCATGTGTCACATATGTCCTGTACTTAAGCTAACATTTTTCACACTTCCATTAAACCATGTTTCACTTAATGAATGTTGCCAAATGCCACAATTTTATTAGGTCAATTTTCACTTTATTAACTATGTCATTTGTCAATGTATCAACTATGCCAAATGTTACTAACTCATAGGCTGAATCATTGAAATTTTTATATACCAATTTATCTTAGCACTTGAAAGTTTTCCAATTATAAATATACATTTAAATACTTCAATTCTCTAATGGTATCAATTAATTCCAATTTACTCACTATAATCCACTTGATCAAAAATTCAAGTTATAAGTCTTTCATATTCTAATCGTAGCAAAATTCTAACTCCTGTCGCACATATACTTTCATAAACATGTATTATTTCAACTAGGATATATTTAGGACCTTACATTTCAGGTTTCATAAGTTGTGGTTTTTGGATTTCTAAACGGAAATTCCTAAATTTTATATTTTGGTTTTTATAATTCAGATTCTTCAAATTAAAATAATCAAATTTAAATACAATTTTAATGTTTGTAAATTATTAATATTATTAGTTTGTGCCTTACAATCAGTCAGTGATTATAATTTAATGATATAATTATTTAAAGGAATTATTTATCTTATACATATTAAATATACATTGCAAAAAATAATGTTCATATTGTATTTATGTATTATCACTAAATTATTTCTAATCATTGTTCTATTAAGACTAAGCATTAACAGAATGTAAAAAGATTGCATACATTATATTTGTTCCTTATAAGGGAAGTAGTCAAACTCATAAACTAAAGTGTGGAGATACTTAAATAAACACATGAGTGTTTGTTAGAGAATAAGTTCATCAAACTGACTTCATATGAGAATGTATGTGGAATATTACTTATATATCTATGAGAATTTTATTATAACGATTATATAAATGATCCTTTAACTGAGATCTCCAAGTTATCACATATAAATAATTTTATATTTTGATACTACTCATATCATATTCTAGTTAAGGAAAGTTCAGTCTGTAATTATTGGATATAGTATAAACTATATGGAGATCAATACAGGACTCATTACTGTCAAGTATTTAGGGATAATATTTTATTATTCTCGATCAGTATTGATTTAGGAAATCCTTAGCCAAGGTGAGATGATAATTTGAAAATAATTTTTAAATATCATTAATTAAATCAATTACTAACGATGGATAGCTTAAATGAATAGACTCAAATAAAGTAGACATTAGTTCTATATTCTATCTAATCAAAATATTATGTAATGAAAGTATTGAATTATACAAAAAGTAGTTACAACTACTCTGAGATTCCTAAATATTTTAGTAGCCATGATGCATTGTTAGATGTTAATCTCCATCTATGGATATAAATTATTTAATTAGAGGATTAAAGATATATCAAAAGGGTCTAATTTATCTAATCATAAATATGATTTATAGTTATAATTTATAACTATTGCTAACATATTTAGAAATTTAATAGGTGACACGCAAAGAACAAATTGAAGAGAGAAAATATATTTTAATTAAGTTGAATTTAATTATAAAGTTTCAGAAAATTTATGCTTAATATGAGATATATAATAAATAAGGACTAATATGAGATACTGAATCTTATTTAAGCTCAATCAATATTTGAAAAGAATTAATTGTAATTATAATTAAATTAGAATTAAATTAGAATTTTATTTTAATTAAATAACTAAAAGGTTGAAGTCATATTATAAATAGACTTAGGCACTAAGAGAGCTAGCATTCTTTGCCTAATTCTCTCTGCAATAGTTGCAGGGTTTTCTCAACATATTTTGTAGATACCATTAAATATCTAATACTTATACAGTTATAGTGGTTGAGATAAGTTAATTTCAGAAATGGTTTAGGACAAACGATTTGATTTCAGAAATAGTTTGGGAGAAACGATAAAAAAATGGTTAAATTTCATAATAGGGTACAAATTATGATATGTATTTTGTTATAATTTATATGTTAATCATTTTATAAAATAGTGATCTTAGCTTTCGAAAAAGTAAAACAAAAAGTTTCATAATTAATTCATTGTGCGCGAGATTTAGTCTTACCCTGATATTTCAATAGTACTATCAGAGATAGTTGGTGAAGTTTGATGAAAAATTCATAGATTTGAGTCAAAGGAATGGTGATTAACAAAATAACTAAATTGACTTCTTTGAGGAAGTGCTAGTTTGATATGAATATATTCATTTATGAAGAGGTGATGTTAAAAATTCACAAGTGGAGTGATCCTACGTCCAAAAAGACTTAGGCCCTATTTGGTTTGGGGTTCATAATGAAATGGAATGGAACGTAACATACTTCCATCATTTGTTTGAAGGTTTCATAATGGAATGGAATGGACTGAGATAGAAGCGGAGGGTTTCATGTTACGTTCCATTCCATCCTAAACAGTGAAAATAAGAAACCTCCGATTTGGGAGGTTTAGGATGGAACGTAACCTAATAAATACATACTACCTAATATACCCTTAATAATTCTTCTTAATATCAACT
>JANZLC010000006.1:15884747-15903615 GCA_026413385.1 Erythroxylum gracilipes | reverse complement strand
CTCCAATTGAGGGGATTCTTGGTTCTACATAAAATAGAGACCTAGAGCTACCTTTTTCAAAAGTCAATTGTAGTTTTTGTGATCTATGTTTTGTGGGCTCGCCTTTGTGGCTCGAGTTGTGGCTAAATTTAGGGTTTTTCGTGAGGGTTAAGGAATTTCGGAACCCGCTTATGTTTTTGTACCTCGATTTCGAATCGGCCGTTGGGCTTCGGGAACGGAGCCCAACACTAATAATGCCCCCGGCTATGGCGATGTTGGTCCCTTGAGTAACAGCCCCATTCGAATTCAGTTTGACCCAATCCGGTGCCAGTTTGATCCATCCTACAAGAGTGCCAATAGGTAACCCGTGATGCTACATCACGCAGTTCTCCGCCATTCTCCTCTCTCGATCCAAGCAAAATAGTCTAGCACCACACGCGTACCGGTTTGTAGCTACACAAATCTAGGTTCAAAAATACTGCGGTTCCGCCATTGCTAGAGAAACCAACAAGCTACCTCAAAGAGCATATTCCACTCAACCTGAGATTCAACCACAAGGTCGGAGGATCAAGCCTCATTCGGAAGTCATAATCCTAAAATGTATTTATTTTTAAAATAAATTTAAGTTTAAATGTCAAATAAACCTTTTCTATAATTATTAAAGCGTCTTATAAAAGTCAAGAAATTAATATCCATTTATAAAAAGTGAAAAGTTTAATTTTATATTTACAAGATTAAAAATTTTAAATTGTTATTTTTACCCAAACTTTTGCATTAGTTCTTCATCGTCATATAGCACTGGTTATCAGAGACCCATATTTTAGCCACAAACATACGACTTTAATCACACTATCACAGTATACAGCAGACAAAATTTAAAAATTACTCCAATAGCATTTTTGAATTAATTGTAAACGTTGATTATGGTTACATTACAATATACAAGTATTTATAAATTTCACTACAATGAGTACTAAATACCAAATATATTAACTTATTTTTAAAATACTAACCTGTATTCAATTTAAAATAAATATATTTGTTTTTATTCATTCAATATGATCATAAAACATTTTTTCGCGCCTAAAATATATGTAGAAAATAGTATATATGCATATATTTATTTTTTAGAATCTTAAAAAGTTATGCAAAGTTTTTTGAAAACTAATGTGTGATACATTATAAAACCATCTATTATTTTATTAAAAATTAAAATATTCAACAAAACTAAGTTAACATCTAATGCCTTTTAAATAAACAAGAAATTCATCGTTTCTAGTAAATATATGATTTTATAATTGACTTATTACAAACAATTCTCAAAATGTTTTTATTTTTATAATGATTTTAAGTTAAAATGTCAGATGAAGCTTTTCTATCGTAATTAAAACGTCTTATAAAAGTCAAGAAATTAAAATCCATTTATAATAAGTGAAAGTTTGATTTTTTTATTTAAAGTATTGAAATTTTAAATTTGTTATGAATTTATATCATATTTATAATTTGACAATAATTTGATAATTTAATAATATTTTAATCAATAATTAATTCAAACAGTTACTTTCAATGACTTCTTAAATTGTATCATGAGAGACTTTGATAAATTAAAGCAATATAAACTTGTTGAGAATGTTGAATATATGATTTTTTTCAAAATTATTAGTTTCTTTTGAGTTGAAAATTTATATTAATTTCAATAACTAGTTTGCATTAATTTACATTATATCTTAAAATTTTCTGATATAGTATAAAATTATTTTAAACTAAATTATCATTTACTACTTAAATTTATTTGCAAAATATAATTATTTAATATGCAATGAAATACCACAATTACATGTTGATAATTTTATCTTATTTTATTAATTTATGGCTTTATTTTCCTTCACTTTTTCAATATCTTTTTAGCATGTATAGTTCTTGGTTGTTTTTTCCCTTCATTCTAGGTTTGTCTACTTTCAAAGATGGATAGAAATGCCAAGAGGCGTAAAAATATACTGAAATGCTAGAAAATGAAAAATGTGAGCTTCTACAACAGCGTCGAGAAGCTTATACTGCAAAGAAGAGAAATGCTACTTCGTCTTTTTTGTCGTACAAATAAGAGATGTAAAACTCATCTGTCCAAAATGACAGATAATTTAGATCAACCTGTGTTGTCTACAGGAGAATGTCGATGTCAATCAATTCATGATCAACCTGTTTATTCTAACATTGATAGCATTACTGTAGATGAACAACTGTTTCTTCACCCATCCAGTAGTTAACTGGTACAAAATCTATCTATTGATTTTAGCATAGATCATGTCAGTGTGAATCATTCATCTCTTCGATTTGGGGAAGTTGTTGGTACAGAATCAACAGTTGAAGTGTCTAATAATATACATCACAATTTAGATTGTCCAAATATATCTTCCTCTTCTGCTCTATCCACCTCAATGGTGCCTGTTGAGGATCAAGGTATAAACCTTCTTAGCTATATTCTTTGTACTTTTCTTTTATTATTTCCCCTCAAAGTGATAAACCCTTTTATTAATCCTTTTAGGGATAAACCATCATTGTTCTTAGTCAAAATTAACATGCCTAGAGAATTGTCCAACTAAACCTCTACAACTTCCTTTTGTTCCGCATTCTAAATTACTTAATCCAGGATCTTATAACAAAATCCTATATGCTGAAATACTAGATCGTGTTCAAAATTTGCGATTATATTCTCTTATCATTAACCACAAGATCCACGATCTTGTGGTCATATGAATAAGTACAACCCTTGTATAAGAAACGGTGTCTGCAAGAACCATTATCCTAAAAATTTTTCTCCTTTTACTATCAATGGCGAGGATAGTTATGCATGTTATAAAAGGAGAGGTGATGGCCGAAAAGTAAAGATTTATAAGCTTGAGGTTAATAATAGATGAGTGGTTTCTCATAGTTCGCACCTTTTTCTTCTCATTGATTGCCACATAAATGTTGAAATATGTTCTACTGTTAAGCTTGTTAAGTACTTGTATAAGAATGTCTTCAAGGGCCATGATCTTGTTAATTTTAGTATTGTTGATCAACATACTAATGTTGGTATTTGTGAAATCAGTAATTTCTAGAAAGGTCGTTGGATTTTGCCTCCTGAAGCTTTTTGGCATATATATAAGTTTTGTTTAGTAGAGATGAGTCCATCAGTTTATGTGCTTCAAGTTCATATTCTTTATCAACAATCTATCTCCTCTGACAAAATTTCAGAATTTTCCTATTTATTAAGAAAAATTGACTTCTCAAGAACAATGTTAATTGATGAATTTTTTAAAATGAATTCGACAAATAAAAAAGTTGAGGAGATGAAATGTTTGTATAAAGATTTTCCATAACATTTTATTTGGACGCTAAAAATAAGAATAAGGTCAGAAAGGAGTCAAAGGAAAGCTATAGGACCCTAAAGAAGGATAGAGGTATTACCTAAGGTTATTACTTATGCATGTTAAAGGACTAATATCATTTGATCACTTATTGATTGTTGATGGTGAAAAACAAGCTATTTTAGGGAGGTTGCATTAAAATTAGGCTTGCTAGCGTCTGATTCTTATATAAAGCAAACTCTAGAGGAGGTTGCTTTATTTCAGTTACCAACTTCGCTTAGACTTTTATTTGCTATGCTCTTATTCTATTATTCACCGACGAATCCTAACCAACTTTGAGAAACATTCAAAGACTATCTTTTTTCTGATTACCAGCATGCTTCCTCCTATAATGCATATACATCCGAGGACTTTACAAGGATGACCTATAGGATATTAATAGATTTCTAGAACAAATGGGGAAGAGCTTGAGTGATTATCAATTTGTTGAATATGATTTTACAATTGATTATCATGAGCATCTTACTAGAGAAATACAAAGTGATAAAATATACACATTGACCCAGAAGGTTTGTTATTACATTCAAGGTTGAATAGGGAACAAAAATATATATTTGATTTGATTTTAGAATCAATTTTTGATTCAAATGCTAGCAGCTTTT
Organism: Erythroxylum gracilipes; assembly: GCA_026413385.1. NCBI lineage: Eukaryota > Viridiplantae > Streptophyta > Magnoliopsida > Malpighiales > Erythroxylaceae > Erythroxylum > Erythroxylum gracilipes. Next base: position 15,899,627 of record JANZLC010000006.1, on the reverse strand, counting down.
TTATTGATGGTCTGGGTGGAATTGGGAAAACTTTCTTGTACAAAGCGCTTCTTGCAGTTTTACGATCATGAGGCCATATTGCAATTGTTGTTGTGACATCTAGTGTTGCAGCATTGGTCCTTCCTGGTGGTAGAAGAGCACTCCTAAGATTTAAGATCCTACTTGATTTTTCAAAGAAAAAACTTTGTTAGTTAAGTAAGCAGAGCAGTATTGCAACACTGATTTTTGAATCCAGTCTCATCTTATGGGACGAGGCTTCAATGGCAAAACAAGAAGCCATTGAAGCTTTTGATGATTTAATGCAAAATGTCATAGAGTCCAATCAACCTTTTGGAGGAAAGATTGTTTTTTTGGTAGTGATTTTCGTCAAAACTTACCCGTTATAGACTAGGTCACAAAAGAACAGTTAATTAATTCAAGTCTTGTAAATTCACATATCTGCTATTGAAGCTTTTGATGATTTACTGTAAGATATCACAGAGTCCAATAAGCCTTTTGGAGGAAAGATTGTTGTTTTTGGCAGTGATTTTTGTCAAACCTTACTCATTATAGACTAGGCTACAAAAGAACAATTAATTGATTCAAGTCTTGTAAATTCACATCTCTGGCCACACATGCGTAAATTATCTTTAACATATATGTGAGAACTATATCAAATCTGGCTTTTTGTGATTTCTTATTAAAGGTAGGAGAAGGTATAGTGCCTGTTGACGAGAAATATTAGATTTCTTTACTCGAATAGCTGGTTGTTCCTTATCATAACAAAGATGAATCTCTCAATAGTTTATACTTGTTATATCTTATTTTTTTGAGATCTTTCAAATGCATTGTTGGCTTCACCAGGTTAGTTCAAACCGTCTTCCCTAACTTAAGCATATATTCATTTGATCCATACCATATGATAAATAAATGCGCACTCTATCCAATAAACACCTATGTTGATGAAATTAATGACATGATGATCAATAAATTATTTGGAAATCTACATTCATCTATAAGTTTTGACAGAACAATTGACCTAAGAAATCAAGCAGATTATGAGGATTTTCTCAATTCTCTAAATCCTAAAGGTCTACCTCTCATAGATTATTGCTAAAAGAAGGATGTCCATTTATGATTCTAAGAAATTTGAATCCAACAAAGGGTTTGTGCAATAGCACAAGATTAATATGCAGATAGTTAAAAGAGCATACAATTTCTGCAGAGATTGTTTTTGGAACTCATAAAGTAAAAATTGTTTTCATACCTAAGATTCCTCTATAGTCTTCTAAAAATGAAAAGAATGGAATACCTTTTGCAAGAACACAGTTCCTTGTTCGTCTATGTTTCGTAATGACTATAAATAAGTCCCAGGGTCAGACTCTTGATTGTGTAGGAATTTATCTTCGTCAACCCGTATTTTCACATGGACAATTGTATGTTGCTTTGTCAAGAGCTAGAACTCTTGAATCGGTTAAAGTTCTAATTATTCCAGGCACTTTTGAGTCTTTAAAAAGTGATCACAAAATAAGGAATATTGTATTCCATGAAATCTTCCAGTTGGCTAACTAATTCTGCAATTCTCATTGATCCGCCAAGACAAGAAGTTGCAGATTTTAAAAATTGGTACTTCCACATTTCTCATCTTTACTTTTCCAGCAAACAAACTTCTGTACACATTTTTAGATGTTTTCTTGTTTACTCTTATAATTACCACTTTTTTAGGGCCCAACAAAATAACAAGCAACTAAAAGACCTTTTTACCCAGCAGGCTTACCTCAAATATGATCCTGATGTATCTTTTGGATCAAATCAAAAAATTTCAAAGATCATTGTCCTAAAGTCCACCGACAAGGTACATACATTTTATAATCTACAATGATCTTTCTTTCTCACCTAGTATCTATCTAATTTGAATATTGCTAATGAACATCTAGTTGTATCTTTCCAGACAGCATGGATTAAAACTCGTATTTCCTTTCAACACATTATGCGAAAATATTGGTATATAAGCTGCAAAAAAAATTTCGCTAGACTGTAGCTACATATGGGGTAACATTTACGTGCAATTCTTCCAACTAAACCTAGGTTCAAAGCATGTCCTTATGTGATTTTAACACATTCCTATTAACTTAAATTTAAGATCATTCATATCAATTCTAAATACAATTTTTTGATATTCTTTATTTATTCAGTTGTACATTTTCATATTTACTTTTCCTTTCTAAATGTAGATGTAAGTATGATGTTGATTTGACTAACAATACAGGAACTGTCACAGCATCCATTTTTAGTGAACAAGCCGAAAATCTCTTGAACTTTAGTGCAGTTGAAGCTATGCAGAATTACAATCAGGTTATATTTTTATAATTATTACAAATAAAAATACATTTAATTATTTTTTATAACATCTTTATTATATGACTAATGATTTACACTTTTCTCTTTGGTAAAAAGAGTATTGAACTTCCTCATTATAAGGTCCATACTGAACTGAAAACAAAAACCTTTCTCATTCATATCAAACCTGTTCACATACAACCAACGGACAGAAGACAACGCTTCACTGTTATTTTTTACCACCAGACTGATGATGTTGAATTAGAGGGAGGCTCAACTTCAAGGGAAAAAAGAGATAATGACAATGATGAAATAAGACTCACAACTATTTCGGGTGCCTATCATTATTTATTCAAACATTTTTTCGTATTTTTATTCATCAAACTATTTCAACTCTCCTTTTTTTTTCCACCCCTCACATATCAAATAAATCGTTTGCTAATAATGAACTAGAACTGCTGATAACTTTCAGTTTTCTTACTGATGATTGCACCAAAAACCAGAATTATGAATTATAAACACACTTTGCAATAGCTAAGTATATACCTTTTCTTAAAGATTCATTATTACTAGTATTTTACATCTCACCCTTCAAACTACTTCATAATGTTTACTTCTAAGCATTTTTATATATCTATATTTTATTGTACACCAATTCACCTATGTGGTCACTTTTATCTCTTATTAGTTCTTGTGTGCAAATTAAATAATTGTCTATTATTTATTGTATTTATTATGGTTTTTCCCATACTTCGATTCTTTTATTTTTTCCTTCCACCCTAAACTAACCTCTACTCATATAGTTTGGTTTTTTATAGACAATCTTGTTTCTTCTTTGGGAGTTAGATAGTGTCTTCATAAAAGATTAGAAGAAATTGAGCTAGAATTGACGCCAAGCTCAGATGTTCCTATTGATGACCGTAAAAGAAAAAAACCCATATTATTGTAAACTTTTTACCATATGTAAAACAACCTAACCATTTAACTTTTACCAACGATTAATTAAAGTTGCTACCTCATAAGGTAAACTAGAAACTTATACCTATTATTTGGTATTTTCGTATCTTTCTTTTGCTTTTTTTTACTATTCCACATGATCCAAAAACAATTGTACAATATACTACAAATATATAAGAAACAAGCCGTTGATTTTATCCAAGCAACTTTTGTTTAGCACATTCTAGTTCAGGTGGGCATTAATGTTTTGCAAATCTCACTGCGCATTTGCTCAGTAAACACCTGCTAGTATTTGTTAAAAGACAAATTAGATGAAGAAACAACTAACAAAGTTGTCATAGATAGGTCAAATTACTAGTTCCAATCTGTGCTACATGGAGTTTTAGTCCTCTTACTTCAACATTGGAGTGCTTGTTTGGCTTGAAAGTTGGAAGAGCCGATACGTTGATCCCAGAGAAGAGAAGGAATATCAATTGGTATAGACCACAAAGATGTGGGCAGTTAGAGCTTATGGCCACCATTGTTTGACTTTCTAGTAACCATATACAAGTAAAATTGAAGACTAAGGATCCCCAGCCTGCACAAAAAATCTGAGCGAACAGGATTAGGAGGCAAAAGTCTTCCTACTTAAATAAGCTAGGATGGTGGTCCAATGTATACTAAGGTTATCAATAATTGTTGATCAGATCGGTCCAGTCAACAAAAAGAGGCAGACTTTTCAATATTTTAAGGATAGTGTAAATAAAAGAAAGGAAAAACAAACTAGAGAAATGGACACTGTACATTGCGTAATTGTAATGGTAACATACTACTTCGTTGTTTGCAAATTCATTTCAGTATTTGTCATGCTCAATAATATTTAGGCTTAGAGAGTTGCTCATTTATGACTATAATATCACGAAAGTAACATTTTTGTAAAAATACAAAAAAAAAACTGCATATGTTATGACCTTATTTAGACCGTCGTAAAGCAGAGAGCTTTGTGCACTAGATGAGTTAACTTTATTTGTCAAGTTCAACATAGTTTTAAAGGCAATGATGATCAAATTTTGGTTACTAAATTGAAAGTTTTATAAAAGTTGGAACTGAATTTAAAAAGGTTTAAAAATTAAGCATTTTTAAATTTGTTATTCGTAAAATATACCTTAAAATTTAATTACTAAAATTTAATTATAAAAATTTATCACTTAATTGAGTTTTAATCAATAATTTTAAAATCAGACCGAGCCGACCTATTTTTTGTCTGATTTGTGTTTATAACCTTCATGAGAAAAACGAAGAAACCATCCGATTAAGCAACAAAATCGATTGGCTTTCTTATAAAGTGAAGAACCAAAACTTTTTAAAAAATAAATAACACATAAAAAAATTGTTATGAATGATAACACATAAAACGTTTACCGATCATGTAGGTATAATTCTTTCTTTAATTCTTTATTAGCTTTAAAGTTCCTTTCATATATCTTTTCTTTTCAATAAAATTTTTGTTTTTTTCAAATTCTCACAAAATCTAACTAATAAATTATTTTTTAAAATTTTATATTCTTTGTTTATCTCTTTAAATTTTAATTAAAAATTATCACTATTAAAAATGAATTACTATTTTATCCTCAAAAATACTAAATATGTTTAATCTAACTAAAAAATTATATTTATCAAAATTTAGGTTCTTTATTTATCTCTTTTACTTTAATTGAAAATTTTTAAATAATTATTGTTAAAAACTAATTATTATTTTTATCATTAATTTGTTTAACAAATTGAATTAGTCGTTACTATATATAAGTTATTTTGCTTAAGATAATTTGAGCATGTGCTAAAAAACAATATTTAAACTATAATGAATTATGTTTAAAGGACGTTGAAAAAAGTTAGAATAAATTTAAAATCCTTTCTATTAACTTTCTTTAATCATAATTCAACTTTTACGAATATTTAAATAAATGATAATATAGAAATATAATTTTTGTTTTATTATTATTTTAAATTTTATGTTAGACTCAATCCAAATTTAAATTATTATTCATTATATGTTAATACACATTATTAGTGCATTTTTATTTCAATAAAATATTTTATTTTAAAATTTATTTTATTTATTCTTATAATTTTTACTTTTTATTTATTACATTTCAGTTTTGTAGTGGTTAAGAACCTTTCAATCTTAAACTTATTTTTGACCAATTCGATGTTTGATCCGATTTTTAAAATATTGGTTTAATCTTCGTATTTCAATATTGGAGGTCTTGATTGCCTGAGAAGAGCTGATACGTTAATTAAAAAAAAAAAGGAGGAGGAATATCAATTGGTATGGACCACAAAAAGTGAACATTAATTGAGAAAGATGAATTTTGCATATGTTAAAAATATATTGGTTTAAAGTAGAGATATGAATTTGAATTTAAAATTTTGTTTTAATCTATAATTTTAAATATGCAACCAATTATTCTTAACAAAGTAACTAACTTTTACGTACCTCATCGGAGGAAAGATTGAACATAAATTGAATTTAAAAATCAATTGATTATTGATTTCTTAATTATTTAAAATTGTAAGAATATTTAGTTATTTGTTAATATCCTTATTAAAAACATATGATACGAAATATTTCATTTTATTAATTTTATGAATATAAAATTTAGTTATTTAATGTAAAATAATGCTAAAAACTATTTGACTATTAAAAAAAGATTTTCAATTGCAACAAATTTTAAAAATTATATTTATTATGTTAAAAATATGTTCTAGTTAATTTTTTTGTCTGACGCTTATGTTAACAGTGAAAAGAAGGTTTTTAATTTAATTTCTTAATAAGATAATGTTCCTTATTACTTATTTGAAATTGAAAACAATATTTTAGTTAATATCATATTTTCATAAAAATGAAAATATAGTGATTTTAAAATTTGTTCCTTATTAATTTTCTTAGATAATGTTAAATTAGTTTATACGTATTGAAATAATAATAACAACAACATCTAGTATAAATCCTGCTGAAACATGGGATCAGAAAATATCTAATTTAATTAACTCGTAGTCTTACGTCTTCTTGTAAGAAATAGCCTTCTATTTTGAATTCAATATTAGCATGTGCTTGGAGATTTCGTATCTTTACAAGAAATATTAACTTATAGCCTTATAAGAAATAGCCTTCTAATTTGAATTCAACATTAGCATGTGCTTGGAGATTTGAACCGCAACAAAGTCTTCCGTCTGAACATCTTCTGGAGAAACAACGAACTCGCTGTCTTCTTTCTCCCGAATAGAGAGCCTTTGCAATCCTGAATCCATGAAATTAAAACGAAAATCTAAAAGAGACCAACGTAGAAATAATACTTAGACCTCATCTTGCACATGAACGGCAAGACCAACACTTGCACTCGTATAGAGAGAGAGAGAGAGAGAGAGGCAAGACCTAAACATTTATAAGAAATAACCTTCTATTTTGAATTCAATATTAGCATGTGCTTGTAGATCTCGTATCTTTACAAGAAATATTAACTCATAGTCTTACATCTTCTTATAAGAAATAACCTTCTAATTTGAATTCAACATTAGCATGTGCTTAGAGATATACAACATTCATTTTTTTAGGTATATTAGAACAAAATTTAAGTTTGTAATATTATTTTAAACATTAAAAAATGATGTTAAAATATTTAAATTTTTTATTTGTTATGAAAATAACCCTATATTAAGTTTTGTGAAATTTTATACTTATCACATAACTATCATGTGTCTACTATTTGTTTAAATAATTATTAACTATTAATTATTTTTATTAAAATTTTAAATATTAAACTTAATTTTCTTTCTTCTCTGTAATCCATTTTCTTTTACTTTGGAAACCCAACCTAAGACTGTCCTCTCGTCCATGGATTTTAAGCCAACACATGACCTAGCAACCAATTCAAATAGTTTTTCAAGCTTAGGTGCACATCTTATGAACTATCGGTTCCAAAAGTTATATCTCGGATTCTGTCAAGTAAAAAAGTAACAATATTAACAGAGACACAAGAAGATAACGCGCCAGAAAAAGAGCGACATTGATAACATAATGTGATAACACAAGAAAAAAAGCAAAGATTCATGACATATCTGGAAAGATAATCACCCTAAATATTAGGTGCACATTTTAGGGTTGCAACTATGTCGTTTTTGGCTTTGAAAAATGACAAGTAGTGTTGTGTTTGACAGCTGAGTTTTTATGGTGATTTTTTGGGTTAAGGATTGCGTATTTGTTGCAACCTTTTCTAGTGAATTATGTCACCTGGATGAAGTGTTGGAGTGCTGTGCTTTTTTTTTGGTTGTGTTGTTGATTGGGTGGTACTTTAGCACCTGTGATTTTTATCTTGTTTTTCACAAAACTTGGCTGGTTGATCTGCTATTGTGTGAAGTGTTTTGGTTGATTACATGATTTTCTGGAGCTAGGTATTCTTTTATCATTTAATGAAAATTGAGGGTGTTCTTTCGAAATTTTGCCGATGATTTATTTTCTGATTTTTCTGTCAAGGATTACATATTTGTGTGGGCTGTTTTTCTGTGTTGATGGATATTCACTATAGCTGCGTTTGTCTACTACTACTGAATAACTTTTGAGGACTGCATTGTGTTGTTGATTGCGATGATTTTGGCAGCTATGTAGTCTCCATCTTTGCACGACAACAGAGGGATATGTGATTGTCGATTTTGTGTGATTTTTGGACAGCTGCTTAATAAAATCTTTAACATCCTGCGTTTTATATTTGTTGCATGGTTTTTTTTTGGGTTGTCTTGGTGTGTTTCTTGGTTGAAAAAAGTCCAGCAATTTTTTTGAGATTGCAACTCTTTTGTTTATGTCATTTCGGTAATGAAACATTTGTTCGTTTGTTGATTTTTGTGACTGTTGTGTATGGGATGTTTCAGTAATAATATCAAAAATTCACAGTAGAATTATTAGTGGACAACTTCTCATTCTTTCATTAATGAAACTACATTGGTAGGTAAGTTATTTTCTTTCTCAAGTGTCTTTGTTTATGCTCGCTGTTATTTCAATCACTTAAGTTATTTTATTTTCATCGTTTATTATCAAATGCTATTGAGAAAATCTTCTGTTGAGGTTAACACAAGATGGTCAGATTATTGGGAGTAATTTACTTTTAATAGTTGTGAGGATGAGGGATAGTGTTAAGGGTTAAGTGAGTCGGCTTAGTAAAGCCTTGAGGCAAACTATTGTTATATCAAAGATGAAAGTAATTAAGCTATGTGAAAATCTTGTAAATGTAAGCAAGATGTGTCGAATTGAGTTATCATATCTTAAGTGTTAAATTCACATTTGTGCATTTAATTGTTATGTTTTTATTTATACTCGAAACTGTGAGATCAAATAAGAAATTTTGGGAATTTGCTACAGTCTATCAGAATTTACAATAACAAATAGATAACAGATCAACCCTCAACTCATTCTCTCTCTCTCATCTAACCGTCTCAAAGTCCACATTCTTACTGTTGAAGAATCTTTCATCACAGACTATTAGCAATCTCAACAGTACCATGAAGAAGCTATGTCATAGAGGGGCCATACACCCTTCACCACCTACCATTTGTGGCCATCTCTCCTTCCTCCCCACCGCCATCCTCACTCTTGCTGCCACCTTGTTACTAGAGGATAGAGAGGTGTTGGACCTATCTCTTATCTTCACTCCTTTTTTTGTTTTAATATTGTGTAGTCAAAGTTGAGTCTTGATAGGATGGCATGGCGACAGTCATATTTGAGATTTGATAGGATGGCGTGGTGACATTTCATAATTGATCGTATATGCTACTTATCGTTCTTTTATTTATTTAAATTATTTAAATTTGAACATGAGACATTTTCTTGAAAAAAGAATAAGAAAGATGTTTTTCCATTCCATTGGCTTTATCACAAATTCCACCATTGAATTATTTATTTTAAATCTTAATAAATTTGCGACTTACTTTATGGTTAAATATACAATGATAAAGTAAATATACATTGTTAGAGATTATTCTTTTCATAACTACATATAATGAGTTACAGTAAGAAGTAAACTTTGGTTTATTGTGAAGTTGAGTTTATAGTTAAGATTATAAACTTTTCTTATAAAGATGTCTCTTTCAATAAAATGGGCATTTTCACTATTTTCTCGAATTTGCTTTGGTATAAATAAAAACCCAATTGACTGAGATTTTTTTATAGTCACATTGCCAACGAATTGACTTTAACAATTATTTTAAAATTTGTTTATCCAATATATTTTATTTTTGCATTTTTCCTGTAAAGTATATAGATACTTAAACAAACTTGTAGGTGTTTGTTAGAGATTCACAAGTTCATTAAATAAACTCCATATGAGAAATCTATTTGGAACATTACTTGTATATCTATGAAATTCTAATTATGATGATTGTATAAGTGATTCTTTGACTTGAGGTCACCAAAGTTATCTTGTATAGGGATCACTATATTTTAGTACTACTTATGACCTATTGAATCATGGGTTGTTCAAATGGTAGTTATTGGAAGTAGCATAAACTATATGGAGATAGTTGTGTGATCAAAATATGATTCATCACCCTACAGTAATTGGTGAGAATGTTTTGTTGTTCTAGATTAATATTGATTCAAGAATTCCTTAGCCAAGATGGAATGATGACTGGTAAATAGTTTACAAATGTCATTAATTGAATCAATAACTAATGTCGGAGAACTAAAATGATTGGACTCAAAATGAAGTAGATATTGATTTCATGCCCTATGTCTAATTGGAACACTGTATGATGAAAGGATTGAATTATATGGACAAATCAAGCATGGAAAGATTAGTCAAAACCACTTTGACATTCCCAAATATTTGGGTGGTTATGATGCATTGCTAGAGCTAATCTTGATTTATGATTATAAATTGTTTAACTAGGGAATTAAAGATAAATTAAAAGGAGTCTTAATTTATGTAATTCTAATTATCAATTAAAATTATAATTTACAATCATTCCCAACATATTTGAGAACCTAATGGTTCTTACATATAGAATGGGTTGAAAAGATCAAAGTTATTTTAATCAAAATGGACTTGATTGTAAAGTTTTATAAACTTTATAATTAAATGTGAGATATTTGATAAATAAGGATCAATATGAGATATTGATCTAATTTGGGCATAATTGGTATTTAATTAGAATTATTTGTAATTATAATTAAATTTTAATTGAAATTATAATTTAATTTCAATTAAATTACTAAAATGTCCAAAACCTATTATAAATAAGCTTAAGTTTAGTTAAGAATAAATAATATCATTTATTATATTATCTGTTGTATGTTTGTATCACTAGAATGTTCCACCTTGGGACACATGTCATCATCTAATTGTACCATACCTTATATAAATAAAGGAGAGTACGCCTAGAGGCATTATTCTGGAGCATTCATATTTTTCAATAATATTGTCTTGGTATTAGAGCCAAAAAATCGTCATTAATGGCATCAACTGGGAACCAAAACCCTACCACCTCTCACTTAGAAACTGCCATCAACACTGAGAACTCTAGCCCTCTCTCTCTACCAGTAAACAGCCCGACCATAGAAGAATCAATCGTCTCACTCAACCCCACCATTCCTTTTCAGTTTTCGCAGTCGTCCTGGTCTCTCTCTTTTTCCCCATCAATTTTCTCTACCACCTACCCTTCCACCCTCCTATATACATCGATCCCTATTTCCTCCCATCTGAATACCTCTCTGCTTCACTCTTCACCGTCTCCTCCAAACTTCGCCACTCCATCATTGTTCCCAAATTTTAGTCCCTACACCTACCCATTCATCCTAGTGGCTCATCAAGCACCTAGTGTGCCCACGAAACCTGTTCCTTTGCTAAGCTCCCTGAATCAAGTCAACTCCATCAAGTTGGATGGAGATAATTTCATTACACGAGAATCGATGGTCCTTCCTATCATCAAAGGTCATCGTCTTGAAGGATAACTCTTGGGTACCAAAGGGAACCCACCTGAGTTCACTCTCAATAAAACCAAAGAAGTTTTACCAAACCCGGCATTTGAAGACTGGCAGGCAATGGACCAAATTCTTCTAGGTTGGATTCTCAGGACAATGACCTTAGAGATTACCTCTTAGATGACGCATTGTAATGTTAGTGTATATTGTTAGAGTAGTGCCCTAAAGGCAATCCTGTTTTCCGCTGCCTGAACATGTGATGTTCGTCCCGGGATTTTCCTACATGTAAGACATCGTCTACTCTATGGAAGGCAATGAATGAATACATTGGTGCAGATATAAGATCTAAGGTCACTTTTTTGAAGAGTGAGTTTAGCGCACTAAGAAAGGGAGTCTGAAGATGAAAGAATACTTAGCCAAAATGAAATCCATCTCAGATAATCTCACCCTTACTCGTGCTCCCTTATCTATCGCTAATTTAATCACTCAAACTCTCACTGGTCTTGACACAGAGTATACTCCCATTGTTGTAATGCTCTCTTAAAAAGAGAATCTGAGCTGGACCGACCTTCAATCTAAATTGCTCACTTTTGAATCTCGACTTGAGCAACTTCAATCTTTGTCTCAATCCTCCCTCTCTAATGCCTTCTGAAATTTGGCTTTTCAGCAACAAGGTCAGAATCATTTTGATGCTTCTAAAGGTAGAAGAGGACAGATGAGGATGAGGACGAGGTGCTCATGGAAATGGAGGCCAAAAGCAATCAGCTAAGTTTGATAAATTTTGTCATCTTTGCAAGAAACCAGAACATGAGATAGCGGATTGCTGGCACCATTATGATCGTAACTACAGAGGACCTCCTAAGAAAAATGAGAATGCTTTGGCTTACATGGCAACTCCAAATACTATAACAGATCTAGCATGGTATTTAGATACCGAAGCCACTCATCATGTTACTCATACTTCTGAAAATGTGGACTCTGTCAATGCTAATTCAGGTATAAATTCGCTTTTTGTTTGTGATGGTGCTTCTCTTAACGTTGTCAAGTCTGGCAATTCTAAACTGATATGTGATAATCCCAGTAAGTCTTTGAAACTCAAAAATGTTCTTGTGGCTCCTAAAATCAAGAAAAATCTGATCAGTGGATATAAACTCACTAATGAAAATTCAAATATCTTTGTTGAAATTCACTCACATGGGTGTTTTGTGAAGGACAAGAGTAGTAATAAAACTCTGCTACAAGGTGCTACAACACATGGGTTTACTCGGGGTCTCTATCAGATCAAGAACGATGTGGTGCCCGCTAATGCTGTTGCTGTTAATTTTATCTTTGGTAGAAGCAATTCTGAATTAGAACAAAAATGTTAGTCACATGCTTTTCTTTCTGTTGTTGAGTCTTGGCATAAAAGGCTTGGTCATCTACATAGCCAAGTGTTGATGTTGGACCCCGTTTTCAAAGTTCAACTCTAGCAGAAAATCATAAGACTTGAGCGGTTTCCAATAGAAAACACCTTAATCATTATCGGTTCATCTTCTTGTTTCGCTGTGGAAAACATATGGGAGCAAATCCACAAGTTCCCTTCGGTCAAGTTTGTCGCGACGAAATCTTGACTTTGTCGCGGCGAAGGTCCCAAAATCACTCCCTCAAATGCATCATCATTTCATAACAATTCAATACTATCTCATCATACTCTCCAATCTCTTTTCATTTAAATCATTTTTTACAACTAATTCTCATCCTTCACAAAAATCCTATATCTCTTTGCTATAACATGCCTCTCTTATATAAATAACAACAATTTGCATTCAGTAACCTCAAAAGGAAGGAGTTTTTACAAAGCTTTAATCACTTATAAACATGACATCATTCGCTTAATACAAATTTCACATGGACGTTTATGTTCGAGACGCCACTAAAGCTACCCAAAAGAATCAAACTAACTTAGTACAAAAGCTAACTATCTTGTAGTTTCCAAATGCCTTTATGTTCTTGATCATTTGCCCTCTTGCTCATTACCTGAAGATGGGGATGAAAGGGGGGTGAGCTTGAAGCTCGTGGGTAACAAGTTTATAATCAGGAAATAAGCAAAAACCTTTATAAAACTCATTTTCATTGAACCTTTTCATAACTATAGTAATTTCGCATTTAAAAATCATAAAACGCTTATTTCATGCAATTCTCAATTTGTCAAAAATTCACAATAGTACAAATCATTATGCATCCATCATGTCAAACATATTATGAGCACATAAGCATATTAGAATGGTTTGGGTGGATCCAAAACAAAACATACTACACATTTCCCATAAGGGTCCTGTGTAGCCGTGAACAGAACGTACTAACGCAATCTCACGTAATGTTCTTGCGTAGCCGTGAACTTATAGGAGTTCATGAAGGAGCTCCAAGCCACTAGCGGGCAGGCAGGAGAAGCCTTTTGTCAATGTGCACTTGACTGTACTTAGGGGACCACCACAAACCCATATAACATGTATATCATAACTTGTAAACTTGTGTTGCCCAAAATGGCACTTCTTGAAAACTTGTGTTTCATGAGCAAACAATATTTCATATGCGCTTTCAAAACTTGATTTCATAAACTTGCTATTCTTTTCAAAAATCACTTGAAAAATCTCTTTATAAACCATTACACAGTTCATGTAGTAAACATATAGCAGATTTCACAAATTATGCAAACGTAAAAGATGCAACACTCATGATGCAATTTGAAATCAGTAAACTTCTTTGCTTTAAAGAAAACCAGTAGTGTCTTATTTACTCTATTATAAGCATGTACCCACCTTGATTTCCTTTCTTAAAGGCTTGCTCAAAGGTGCTTCATACTTTGCTCCTCTTTCCTTCCTTGATTTCCTTCAACAATAACCAAAAAATCCATTCATTAGGAATTCCAATTTATGATTTAGTAAATGAAGAAAGTTGATAATACTTTCTTCTAGAACAATGTTCCCCATTGTCTTAAGTTTCTAGTGACTCTAAAATCATTCAATTTGGTTTAGTACTCTAAAAGTCAATCATTTTTGGTTTGTTCCAATACTAGTACAACATTCTATGTTCAATTTCCCTTCAAAAATTGAGATTTTTAGCAACTTAATTGGAACTTTATTCCTTCATAACACTTGTAGCCCTATATCTCTAGTTTACAAAAAATAAAAAATCACTCAATTTGGACATCTACACAATAAGTTATGCCCAAAATACCAAAGTATGTCTGTGTAGAAAAACTGGATTTCGCTGCGGCGAAGTCAGAAGTTCGCCACAACGAACTTTTCCAGAAATTCATTCCAAAGGCCTTTTTTAACATTCATTAGCTATATATTTCCCATCTTTTAAATATAACCTATCTTAACACTAAAACACCTTTTCTACTTCATTTCCAGCTCATTCCAACCCAATATCATTAACAAAAATATCAAAATCTATCTTTGATCATTAACCCCAAAAACTAAACATATACATTTACCTATTCTCAAAAACTTCCCACACATATTCATCTCTTAACTAACATCAAAACATATTTCATTCATATAATTAAGAAGAACGATGCTTATACTTACTTGTTGTAGCTCCAAATTCTTCAAACTCATCAAGGATCTCCAAACCCTAGCTTTTCTCTTCTTTTTCTCTTCTTTTCTTCTCTT
>JANZLC010000006.1:15864705-15877252 GCA_026413385.1 Erythroxylum gracilipes | reverse complement strand
CTCCAACATACCATTATCATAAGGTATGTACTTGAATGTCCTTCGGATATTCGGGTATTTGCTTTATGGTAGTGGGATGTTGCATCTCTCTTTGGATGAACAATATGACAGAAAGTATATAAAGTGAACATTAGATAGATGTACTAAACGTAGTACTAAAACTGTAAGTGCTTGATAATAAGTGAAACTGTACGTAGAAAATAATACAGAAGTACCAACAAAAAATTCTGATAACTGTACTACCAAACCCTTCAAGTTTTGAATCCTAATCTACCTAGGAGATCGAATATGTCTATTACTCTATGTGAAGAAACATCTCTTTGATTTATGTTTAGAGACTTTAATATTAAAGAAGCTGGATCTAAACTCATTCCAAGGGCTCCTAGTGCATCTGTCCTTTTCAACTTCAGATGTAAGAAGTATACTATCGAAGTCACCTAAAATTATCCAAAGAGAGTTAATGGAGCCATAGACATCCTTTAGAAAGTTCCACTAGCCATATCTATTAAAGAAAAATTGGAAGCCTACATAAATGAGATCCATATTAAGCTAGAATCTAATAAGTCAACATAAAAGTGGATGCATTGATCAAAAATTAAAGACACCATTGTTAGCATTTAGTGAGGCCTAAACTGGTACACCAACTTTAACAACAACTATAGGGGACCAAAACTTACATCCAACACAACAACAATAGGGTACCAAGGCTTACATCCAACACCACAATAAGCATAAGGGACCATAACATACAAGCATAAACAAACAAGCATAAGCTAAGGGAAACAAAAAGCACACAAACAAGCAAATTTAGGCGACCATACAAAACATAAAAGGAAAACAACAATGGACCTACCACGATGAAATATCGACCTTTAGATATAGACACCTGATAAGTGTATGAGTTGAGCTGCTTAGTGTATGCGACAACAATAATAATTAATTACGGTCCAATCGTTAGAGGAAGAGCATATATGGATTAGGGATAAGGAAAAACACACAAGGAAGAAGCACAAGATGAGGGATTGTGTGGAAAGAAGATGGCAGATTAGGGATTAGGGAAGAACAAATTGTTACATAATAGGTTTGGTTTGGTTCAAAATAGTGCGTGTGGGATTGGACAAACCAATGTGTTTCCATGTTTATCGCAAAACGTTGCGTGTGAGGGAGGAGGGAAATGCTGCGTTTAATCTATGGATGTGGGATCCACTTTCATGACGACGTCAACATCGGATGGGTCCCACATCCATAGAATTTTCAACAAAATAGAATAAAATCCACATCAGCTTTTAACAGGCTATGTCAACAGATAACTAATAGTTCCCTAACGACTTCAGTGCTCAGAGTTCAATATGAATGTTTTCCAAACCTTGTGGTCTAATTTAAATGTTTGATAAATGGTAGGGTCCAATTTGAATACTTTGAAATGTTAGGAGCCATTTTGTACACCCGTGAAAACTTTATAAGCTAACCAGCCCTTTTGGCCTTATTTAAATGAGAAAGAAGTTTTATGTTTCTTTTAAATCCTATATTAAGAAATAAATAATCATTTGTTAACCTGATGATTAGAGGAGGCTTGACAAGTGTCTAAATGAAAACAAACTAAGGTTTGAGCATCACTTATCACAAATTTTGTAAGAAGTGTAGTGCATAATACGAGCCTTAGTTATGCGCTCAGGATCTAACGTGAAAGAGGAGAAATGAAGAAAAGATAAAAAGATACCATATTTCGCTTCCATAACTTTAGTCGACCTTTTAGAACTCAAAACGGATGTGTTTTCATGATGACCTTTATGAAAGTTGATCACCAAGATGTTGTTAACGTCTTTCTGCAACTTTCTTAATATGTGAACCTCTTAATGGATCAGAGAATCTGAATGCCCACGATTTGCTTAAGCACCTACAGGAGACCTTAACCATATATATATAGCATCCATATCAGGCTTCCCCATCATATGCCTAATACAAGTCTGACCCACACTAACTAGGGCCCATTTTCTTTACTAGACTTGAACCCATTAACCCAGATCCTTTATTAGGCTACTTTATTATCTTTAAACGAATCAAATTCGATTTGCTTAACTGTGAATTTATTCAAATCATTAAAATTGTAATTAATTATTCTCCAACCTTAGGAAAATTACTAACATTCTCCCCCTTGGACAATAATTAATTACAGTAGTTGTAATAATTATAAAAAATATGGAAAAAAGCCAAATCAATGTATAGGTCGACCAAGTTTAAAAACCATTTGATCTAAAGATAATGAAAGTTCATCATTCTATCCTTCAAGGCTTTCAATACCAAAAAATATCAATTGCATATGTCGTGTGGCATAGACACAATACAATTATACATATCTAATACCTCACTAAAATGAATTAAAAAATGGAGTGTGACAAACTAGGATGATACTTTTATAAACTTAAATGTATCATCTTTCTATTTGTAGGTCTTAATTTTTTTAAACTTTATGTTAAACAGCATTAGAGAAATTTATTTTCTCTCACTAAATGATAATCTGCATTATAGAAAACCCTTATAGGATTAAGCACTTATATCTCCCAATCTCATGTTGAAATCCATGGATTTACACATATATGTATCTGTATGTGTCCTAATGACACTGAATGAACTCATAACATGATGAGAGACAGTGTCTCCTACTTCTCACTACAAACTAACCATGTTCCTTCTTCCATCTGCCATTGATCTTCTTCACCGTCAAGCTTCTATATTCCCTATTCACTATTCATAACACCACTACTAACTTGTTTTGTATCCTCGGCAGCAAAGCTTACACAACATTTTGTCTGCAAATCCTTCTACTAGGTGCTTCATAAACCCACCAAACAATAACCGAGCCCAACATTTGGAATCATAAAACATGATCTTCATTACCTTATATTTCTATAGCCCAACTCTTGCCCTGATACCAAACAATATTGGGCCTAGGTCCCGTTCCCTATCCTGAGGCGATCCCTTAAGGTCATCGGGTAAGGATCATGTGAGAGGAGAGTCGAAAGAATTCAAATTTCAAAAAGAATGGCAGCGTGTACAGTGGTGGATTCGCCACGAAAACAAAATGTTTTCCGTGTTGAATGCCTCGCAGGAGAAGTTCACTGCGACGAAATCCCAAGATTCGAAACCCATACTCCCAGCATTCAAACATTCTAAAAAAACACATACATTCAATTATATAATTCAAACCATCTAACTCACCCACCAGATAAACATAATCATATACAAAAGAAACTTCATTTCATTACTAATGTAAAAGAGTTTGAACAACTTTAATTACATATCATCATACACATAAAAGAGTAATACAAAATAGAAAAGGATGCTCAATGTTGATATGCCTATGAAGCTATCCAAAATAGTCACAAACTTAGTACAAAAGTCTTTAACTATCTTGGAGTTTTCAATGCCTTGCAAAGGTCAACAATCGTCTTGTTCTGCACCTAAGGAGTGGAAAAATATGGGTTGAGCTACAAAGCTCAGTGACTAATATATTTATAGCCATCGGTAATTAGTCACAAATTCAAGCATATGTATATATGTATATACTCCATCTCATTTATATCTACCAATTCAACAATTCTAACTCAAAGTCTCAAAGGTAAACATGTTATCACATAAGCATCTAATATAATTACTCAACCATTCATGCATAACTCTTAATTATTTATCATGCTCAACAAATCAATGCAATGCACAACCAAATGAATTGAGGGTTCTATGGAACGAAATGGAGAAACTGAAGTTTACATCATGAATGAAATGAGCCCATTTTTTAGATCTCATATGCCACAAGCGGGAAGCTGGGAGAAGGCTTTTGTCAACGTGTACGTGACGAATGGAATGGCTCCACTCTTGCCTAAACGAAAGCACATATTCATGCTCAATTTATGTTATCCTATGCTCATACTTTCATGCTTTTTCTTCTTTTTATTTATACAAAATTTTATAACCTCTTTCTAGGTATAACATAATCACAAATCATCATGCATTATCAAATCTTCACAACAATTCAAAATTCATGCAATTTAGACTTACATATACATAGGTAAGAATTTGCCTAATCACACAATAACTATAAATACATTACGCACCTAATTTCTCTTGAAAATCCAAGCATTGTGCCCTTCCTCTTGCTCTTTCCTAACATAAGCAAATTTTTCATTCATTCCAAATTCAAATGAAAATTCATAAAACTTCAAAAATCAAATGCTAAAATTGAACTACAACCCTTCCAAAATCTAAAACTTTGGGTCAATTTTCTATGATCATTCTGATCAGGTAAACAAAGAAATTTGATAACACTTTCTTCTAGAAAAATACTCCCCATTGTCTTAAGTTTCTAATGAAACAAAAATTATTCAATTTGGTTTAGTAAGCTAAAAGTTATACCCCAAACATTTTTGGACTGTTCTTATACTGAAACAATATTTTGTGCTCAACTTCCTTCCAAAACTTGAAAATATTAGAGACTGAATTAAAACTTTATTTCTTCAGACAATTTGTAGCCCTATGTCATAAAATGTGATCTTCATTACCCTTTATTTTTGGAGTCCAACTCTTGCTCTCATACCAAACAATGTCGTGCCTAGGTGTCGTTTCCTATCCCGAGGTGACCCCTTGAGGCTATCAGGTAAGGATCACGCGAGAGGAGGGTCGAAAGAATTCAAATTTCAACAAAAATGATAGCATGTACAGTGGCAGGTTTGTCGTGACCAACCTCTGGCTTCGAAACCCATACTCCCAACATTCTAACATTCTAAACAAACACATACATTCGATTCTATAATTCAAACCATTTAACTCACCAACCAGATAAACATAATCATACACAAAAGAAACTTCATTTCATTACTAATTCAAAAGAGTTTGAACAACTTTAATTACATATCATCATACACATCAAAGCTTAATATAGAATACAAAAGGATGCTCAATGTTGATATGCCTACGAAGCTATCCCAAATAGTCACTAACTTAGTACAAAAGTCTTTAACTATCTTGGAGTTTCCGATGCCTTGCAAGGGTCAACAATTGTCTTGTTCCGTACTTGAGGAGTGGAAAAATATGGATTGAGCTATAAAGCTCATTGGCTAATATATTTATAGCCATCGGTAATTAGTCACAAATTCAAGCATATGTATCTATGTATATACTCCATCTCATTTATATCTAGCAATTCAACAATTCTAATTCAAAGTCTCAAAGGTAAACATGTTATCACATAAGCATCTCATATAATTACTCAACCATTCTTGCATAACTCTCAATCATTTATCATGCTCAACAAATCAATGCAATGCACAACTAAATGGCTCGAAGGTTTCATAGAATGAAATGGAGAAATCGAAGTTTACACCATGAACGAAATGAGTCCATTTTTTGGACTTCATATGCCACAAGAGAGTAGCGGGGAGAAGGCTCTTGTCAACATGTACGTGATGAATGAAATGGTTCCACTCTTGCCCAAGCAAAAGTACATATTCATGCTCAATTCATTTTATCATATGCTCATACTTTCATGCTTTTTCTTCTTTTCATTTATACAAAATGTTATAACCTCTTTCTAAGTATAACATAATCACAAATCATCATGCATTATCAAATCTTCATAATAATTCAAAATTCGTGCAATTTAGACATACACACACATAGGCAAGAATTTGCCCAATCACATAATAATTATAAATACATTAACCACCTAATTTTGCTTGAAAATCCAAGCTCAATTGTTCCCTTCCTCTTGCTCTCAAATAAGGTTTTCTTGGTTTCCTAACACAAACCAATTTTCCATTCAATCCAAATTCAAATGAAAATTCATAAAACTTCAAAAATCATATGCTAAAATTGAACTATAACCCTTTCAAAACTCTAGACCTTGGGTCAATTTTCTATGATCATTCTGATCAGGTAAACAAAGAAATTTGATAATAATTTCTTTTAAAAAAATGTTCCCCATTGTATTAAGTTTTTAATGACACAAAAATTATTCAATTTAATTTAGTAATATGAAAGTTATACCCTAAAAATTTTTGGACTGTTCTTATACTGAAAAATTATTCTATGCTCAACTTCCTTTCAAAAATTGAAATTCATAGAGATTGAATTAAAACTTTATTTCTTCAGAAAATATGTATCCCTATGTCTCTAGTTGACTCCAAATCAAAAATGACTCCATTTGAATAACTACAAAATATGTTATGCCTAAAATACAGAAGGATGTTCAAGTTGTGCAAGACAAGACTTCGCCACGACGAACTTTTCTAAAGAGGAAAATTCCTCATAAATTCTTACAAGTTTGCCACAGTGAACCCCAAAATTGGCCGCGACGAACTTCATCCCTCAAGTTGGCTGTGGCGAACCAAGGAAAGTTGGTTGCGACGAACTTTCACAGACTTGTCTTCCAAATTTTCCAGATTTTCACTTCTAGCATTTCACATATAACCCATATTTTTCTCATCCCAACCTTCTTATACCACAATATCACATTACTCTATGTTTCTCCTAACTCCAAAACCCACGACAATCATAAATGGGTTCATCTTCTTCATTTCCAACACAAACCCTACACAAATATATTTTTCTAATCCCTATTCTAACAAAGCAAGATGAAGATTATTACCTCTTACAAGCTTGATTTCTTTTCTTTCTTCCCTTTTTCTCTTCTTCCACAAATTTTCTTCTTCTTTTCTCTTCTCTCTTCAGTTTTTCTTCTCTTCTTTCCTCTCTTCCATGACACTTCACTCTTCTTCTTCTAATTCAAGACAACATTTTAGTTGTCTTTCCCATTTTACCCCTCATTTATCCCAAGACTACTTACCTTAAGCCATTAATCTAATATCTTAACTATACTTCTAACTTTTCCCTTCTAAATTTCTAATTTCAATTAGGCTCACTAAATCAATGGACACAATTAGGAAATAATTAAACAAATAAATAAACAAACAAATCATAAATAACTAAATTAAAAAATAAATCAGTAAAAATTAATAAATAATTCGAGGTCCAACACTATAAATGACCTTTCATTAAAATTACCCCTCCTGCCTTGCATACTTACCTTGTTACGCAGTCCTTGTTTCTGACAACACTCAACCAAAAGCTGAACCCTTCCTCTCTTATGATACTTCTTTCACAAAGGCCAATACATTTGTCCCTTCCCCTTCATATTTTTCACTTCTGCCTACTCACCACCTAAGGACATGGATGGTAGGCTAGTGGTTTGCCCCAACATTGAAGTCCTGAAGGAGGGAGCTTAGGCTTGGGAATCAACTATGGTTGGTTTCTTCTTTGGAAAAAGACCACCTTTTCTTCTAGTCTCCCAATGGAACAATAAACTATGAAAGTTAAGAGGCTTGATAAATGTTCTTCTCTCTAAAGAGAATATGATCATTTTCACCTTCACCTCCACTTCAGATATCTAGAAGATTATGGAGCAAGGTCCTTGGCATTTTGGAAGCCACCCAATCTTCCTATAAACTTGGCAGCCACACTTGAATCTTAAAACCCTTAAAATCCAAAGTATCCTACTCCCCACAACATCCCACTTGAGTATTGGACAACCTAAGGGGTTGGAGCAGTAGCCAGCTACAATGGAAGGCCACTATTTATGGATGAACATATAGCTAAGAAGAAACGTTAGATAAGCTCGGATTTGCATCAGTGTGAATATCTCCTAGGAAATTCCAATTTTGAGGTTAGGAGAGGAATATAATGAAAACGATCTAGAAGGGGATTGAATAGATCTTTTAAACTTTTTTTGCAAAATTCTACAAAATAGAGAATTAAAACACACGAAAAAAACAAGCAAATTAAAATATAAAAGAGAAGAGAAGAGAGGCAACACACAGTGTTTATAGAGGTTCGGTACGAAGGCCTACGTCCTCTACCTAAGCTCCCACTTAGGATTTTGTCAAAGCTCTTTACTACACACTATTTAGTTCAGTGTGAACTCTTCTAACTCAATTTGACTTCCGGCTCAAGCTACACCTTACAATCGATCTATTTTTCGGCACAAATCCTACCTCACAAGTGATTCTCCTCTAATCACTCAACTCACAATAACAATGATAGAAATAAAGTAGTAAAGCTCAGTACAGCTAAATACAATTAGAACATGCTCAGAGCAAATTGAGAGCAAACTGATGATAATTTGGAATTATGCTGGTAAGCATGCTTTTCTTTGGACTTGTGTAATCGATCCTTTGAAGTTCCATAATTTATTTGTAGGCTTCAAGATGTTTTTAGACGTTGTAGAACTCTTCTAACTGTTGCAAAATGCTCTTAGCCATTGTATGAAAATTTTTGTTCTGTTTGAAATCAATTGACACAGTTAATTATGTTCAGCTGCAACTGATAGTCAACTAGACAGTGTGTAATAGTCGACTAGTACATTATAATCAACTTGTCTTCAAGAATCAGTCGACTAGCACTAAATTTTTTCATGAACCTTTTTGCTCTGCTCTTCAAATAGTCGACTAATATGATGATAGTTGACTAGTCCATTAAACCAACTGACAGGTCTGTTATTAATAGTCGACTTGCAACATGATGGTCGACTAGTACTGACTCCAACTTATAGATCTGATTGTCAATAATCAACTTGCAACTTGATAGTCGACTAGTACTTTGCTCCAATGTACATATCTCATATAATCTTCAATCTATGTTTGTTGATATGCTGATTTGAATTCTTCATACACGATCTGTACGTTGTTTATCTCTTGCACGTTGAAGTATGATACTCAATATTGCAATCTTTATTTGCATAAATCCTTTATTTGAATTTCAATCCAAATACCTGAAATTATTTCTTAACCAATTCTTTAAATTTTATTATTATCAAAATATAGAAGGATTTAATTTGTCAACTTCCATTGGTCCAACAGCTTGTTTTCTCAAGCATCAACAATATGATTCTAGGTTTGGAGTTATTTATGTGGGCTTATATATTACCAAGTTGGTTAAAAGCATAAGGTTTTTGGAGAGATTACCTAAGATGAGGATTGTTTGATAGATGATACCCTTCAACATCGACACTTTGAGAGCCACATGTATGATACAAAGGAGATAAGACCATTGGGGACCCCATTTATATTTTAGTTGGAGCCTAACGTTGCTAATAGAGTTAAATGGGATCACCTTGATATAATAGAGTAACAACCCGACCATGACATTCCTCCACCACCACGTCTAGTTAAACCTGAGCATTATGATGACCGCCAGCACACCTATCTAGTCATCCACACTTCTTCTTATAATGAGCTTCAGATCACTCCAGTAGAAAGATATATTAGTTAGATCTTAAGGGCCTTAAAAACTATTAGAAATGGATAATATGATCTTATAAAGTGAGTATCGACATTAGAGGCATATGATAGATAGGTAGAGGATGTTCTTGTCCCCATTGCTGATCATTTAAGAGTTGTAGTTTTGCGTCAACTCATGAGTGCTAGTACAACTCCTCCACCTCCTCAACAACTAAAAGATCATATAATAGACGCACCAGCTCCAATTGAGAAACGGGCCACAGCTACTCAAGAGAACAACATTCTTTGAGCCCAACAAACTAATCCACCTAGTGGGATTAAGGATAAGGAGACTAATGATTAGATTCTGGATTCCTTGGCTACCATAGTGACCCAGATTATCCAGGAATTTAGAGAGGTGTGACATGGCATTTTTTTCTTTTCTTTGATATTTATGTTTATTACTTTCAATTTTATTTTGTTTTGATAGTTAACAAGGGATTACCCCTACTAAACTAATGTTATTTTCATGTTATTTTTCTTATCTATTATTGGTATACTAAACCATAATTTTTTTATAAATATAGTTAGTTTTTTTTCTCTATTTCCATTTTTTGATGCTCAATTCCATTTATTTTCTTTCTGCAAGGATTATTACATATAATTTAGATGGAATCCACATTAAGAATCTAAATATTTTGTATGTAAATTAGGGAAGTACCACATCACTTTTCCTTTCTATATGATGATTATCTTTCATTATTTTATGGGATGTATTGTGTACATTAGGGAAAATGCACGTCTTTAAGTGCGGGGAAGGGAAATTGTGATTTTAATTTTAATTTGCTCGTATATTAAGCATATTTTAGTTCTTACTTGTTGATTATTCTTTATGGAAATTTTAAATTTGTTAAATTTTGTCTTGAATCATTAATTTGTACTATTATACGATAGGCAGAAGGCATGGTTAGATGAATTCTTATTTTCTATTTTATGAATTATTATTTTGATTGTTGATTTAGATAAAAGTTCTTAGAATTTATTCACTATTGAGCCTACATTGTTCTTTTGAGACTACGATGAATTATGATCATTATGCTTTATTTTCCTTTGTTGTATGTTTATTATACATAAATAGATAAGTCTAAATTGTTTCTATTATGCACACTAAGACTACATATTTAAACTATAGGCATTAATATAAAAAAGGAACCCATATTAAACCTATTTTTAAGTCTTTTCTTTGATTTTACCCTACTTTGATTTTACCCTACTTTAAAGTGTGATAAGTTCTTAATCATTCATATTTTCAGGTTTATATTTAGTGTATTTTTATTTGTTTATTTTGTTATTTTTGGTACTTAGTTCATTCATATTTCATTTTCATATCATAACTCACTTATTTATAGTTAAAATTAGTTCATATCAATTTGGATGTTTTTTTTACCAAGTTATTAAGTTGCATAGTAAGAACACGACTTAATACATAGTCATGTACTTGATCATGTTCTTTATTATTTATAAATCTCAAGCTTACATGGTTGTGTTTGAAGAGTTTAAGGTTTGTTCATTGATTTTATATGTTATACACTTGTGTTTAAGAGATATACATTTGTGTTATGTGCTGATGAGCCTATCTTCACATTTTGGGCCTGTGTTTAGACACATGTTTGCTCCAGATGGAATTTCATGTTCTTTTTAGTACACGGCCTGATACGTAACTATCTACATGCCTGTGTTCCACCTAAATTCTAGATTTCAAACTTTAAAAGGAAAAATTGATAGGGAAGAGAGAGAGAGAGAGATAGAGAGAGAAGTATAAAAGGTGCAATTAAACAACTTAGAGTGGCAAAGGTAACGAAGACCTAGCAAGTAAATGTATTGAAGTACATTATTTAGATCTAAAGTATATTAACATTAAAAGGGTTTCATCATGTTTCTTTTAGTTTTTTTGTTTTTCCTTTAGTTTTGATGTTATGCCTTCCATGATTAGGAATTAATCCTTTATGATACCTGGATTTGATGAAACCCATGATGGATTTCATAGTTTGATTTCATTTCATTTTAATTTATTATTCAATTTCATTAAGATTTGATTATGTATTCTTCATTATTATTAATTTAATATGTGCTAGTATATTGATTCATGTTTGATTTCATGCATTTGAGATTAAGAAATCCTTTGTATGAATTGATCTAGCATAATAAAAAAAAAGTTATATACAATGCTAGAGATAGGTTGATACAAATCTTCTAAATTAAGGCTAAACTTAATAGAGAAATTCATAAATCAATTAATGCAATTCTAAGGGTTTTAATTTGAAAGAGATTTCAATTAATGATCCTAGGATTATTTGTTAATAATCTTAAAAAAGATATTAACATAATTGACGAATTTCTATGGTCCAATGAACTTTAGATTAAATTGATGTGTAAAGTCTTAATTATGTGCATAAAAAGTCCTATGGGGATTCACTATCCAGGTACAACTAATATTATTCATTATTTCTTGGTTCAATCTTTGTTCTCATTAGTTAATTGTACTAATTTGTTTTAGTTTTGAAAATTAATCAATCATCATTCTCATTATTTGAGAGTTAGATAATAGGATTATAGGAAAATAGTTAACAGTGATAGTCTCTATGGTATTGACACTTGGGTACTCATTAACCTATATTATAGAAAGAATAGGTGCACTTGCCTAGAAAGATCTAAAGGAAAATAGATCAAACAAATGCTACCAATAGTCACTTATGAATGTGATGAAATAAGTGGCTTGTGCCTTATTTTTCACTTTAGGCTATAGATATATGACTGAATTAATTGCAATGGCTCAACAACTCTTTTCCCCTTATTGAATGGTTTTCTTTCCATTATACTAGCTGGATAATATTCATAAGTAACCTATTTTATTTTATTTAGACTTCCTAGAAAACTACGTTCTACTAATCGATTTATTCTATCTTGTACATTATAACTAAGTTTAACATGGTACAAATTAGTATTAATATCATCAGTACTAAATACAAGTAAAGAAAAACTAAATTTTCTTAGATGGATAAAATGTATTTAATATTATAAAATCATCCAACATAAAAACATGGCTATAATAATTGGTTTAAAGAATAATATTAATTCCACCACTATGGAAATCAACATTGAATCTAATGCTAACTAAATAATATGAAGAAATAAGTTCTTGTTCTTAAACTTTCCTAAAGTTCCTGAACACATTCAAACCCTCATGAAAACTGAAATTAAACATGTAAAAGAATCTGAAT
>JANZLC010000006.1:15853313-15864605 GCA_026413385.1 Erythroxylum gracilipes | reverse complement strand
CGTGTCGAATGCACTGCAAAATTTACCTGACTCTGCACACTAAAATTTGTAGTTGTGGTAAGTCGGGATCGAATCCATAGGGAATGCTCGGTTAATTTTTGTAACGAAATTAATTAATGCAAGGAAAACAAACGGGGGGTTTTTGGTTTTGAAACAATTTAGAAAATTAAAGTAAAATTAAACTATCGAAAGCAAATTAAAACAAATAATCGAAAATGAGAAAAGTGTCAAGTATGAGTAAGGTCCGGTTCTAGGGTCAATCTCGGCCTAAGCACAATCAAGCATCTTCAGTCATTCTAAAGTCTTTACAATTTTTTTCGGACTATTGATCTGAGACTAATAGAACGCTCTACAAATCTCGATTTTTCCTTAGGTTGTATTTAACCAAGATATGATCATTTATTAAATCTAACTACTGAATAACCTAGGATATGATCTCTAGATTCAATTTGGCAGTCGCATTATGAATTGGAAAATGATCAATATAGGTAGTAACCTCCCACGTTCGGGTTATCTAACCTAAGTTATGTTGATCCTAACGATTAACAATCGCTAGATGCTACCCTTAAATTTTAAAAGTAACGATTACAGATTACAATCAATATTTTAGCAATAGGTTCGAAACAAAATGATCAAAATAATATATCAAGTTCCTTAATTCCAAAACCATCAAAATCAATGCCAACAACACAACAATCCGAAAATAAATCACAACTTTAAAATGATAAAAATAGCTTCACCGTGGTTTAGCGTCGATATCCCCGTTGAACCAGTATCGGGAAGTTAGCCGCCCATTTCTATTTTCATGATCCAACCACAAACCATATCACCCCTTGGCTTCGAAAACTTTAAACTTGCTCTCTGCTATTTACTATTCATAATTGGACAATTAAATGTGTAGGTTAATTGATGTTCCAAGAGCAGCTCTCGGATTTCTCTCCTTCACTGCGCCAGCTTTAAGTCTCCGGTCCAAGCAGCCCCGCGTTTCAGTACTTCATTCCTTCTGTGTCTCCAAGTGTCGCCACTGTAACCTTCTTAAAAGCCCTCCTTTGTGCGTGACAACATTGCGCCAACACTGTAGCCAAAAGTCCCCAGACAAATAAACTTTCAGCTTTATGCGTTATATTTTGCGCCGGCACTGTAGACGTTTGCTTCTCCTCTCCACTGCTGTCCGTAGCTCCCATTTAATTTTTGTCTTGTCTTTTAATTTTCTTCTTCTTCTTCAATAAAGACAAGTAAAATAAATATTTAGAAAATGACCCATATATAATGCTTTTAACTCACTTTAATTTCTTTGCTCTGAAATTGTACCTAAAAACAAATATGAATTAAAGTGAGTAATTTAATCATTTTTGTATCAATAATCACTAAGTAAAAATAATTAAAAATATCAACAATTAAGCCCATATCACGTAGCCACCAAACTTCTTTCTTATGTATATATAAACACATATTGGTCATCAAATGTTTTTCCAATACATATAAATGTTGAAACTTTAATTGAAAAACTTTATTTACTATAAATATGTAGATCGTATCTTATAGTATAAAATATATTATTCTCACAAGGATTGTTGTAGTCACCCAACAATTCTTGTAAACTTTGTTTAAGGTAAACAATAAGATGAATAAATAATAATTAGAGTAAAAATAATGAATTAACAACTAACAATGAATTAGGTAGCAGTAAAATTAATTGATTGATTAATAATGAAAACTAAGAATTACTTCTATCCTTATTTGTTTTCACTTTACCTTCTTGATTTAATAACAATAAGATGAATAAATATAACCAAACTAAAAATAATGAATTAATAACTAACAACGATTTAGGTATTAGTAAAATTGATCGATGATTAATAATGAAAACTAAGAATTACTTCTATCCTTATTTGTACTCACTTTACCTTCTTGATTTAATCGTACTTGATCCTAGATATCCTATAGTTATGACTACCTTATCTCAAGATTGAATCAAGTAATCCCAATTTAACTAGTAATTGCATTTTAAGCTATCCTATAGATAACTAATAAATAATTAAGATTACTTTTCAATTGCCTATTAATTTGATATTTATAGGTTTATTGAGGTACTGGCTCTTGCTGTGCAACAAAACACAAACAATCTAGTAGTCTCTGGATTCAAATTGAATATGAAGCAATAAGCATCAATAGCATATTCATTAAATCAAGACAGTAAAGTTCAACAAATAAATCAAGAGTAATTCTGACAAAAGAATTTAAAAATTTAAAAATGTAACTAAATATCCAAGTTTAATCATTATCAATATTTAACAACAACAAAGAAATAAGAAAATAGTAAAAAAAATGAATCCAGGAGTTTTCTCTTATTTTCCTTCAGCTGGAAAATTTGCAACCTTATTCTTAAGAATTATTCTCTTTTAATCTTCTTTAATTAAGTTTATGTAGCCGCCAAGTGATGTTTTTCTTTTTTATATATACATTTGATTCTTCTAGGGTTTTATCTAGGTTTTTCTAACTGTATATCTTCCAAAAATAGCTCTAAAATGTTAAAAGTATAAAAAAACTAACATCCTAAAAAACACCTTGCATGATTGTGTATAGCTATACACGATCATGCATGAAACTAGTCTAACTCTCTGACAAAATCATGCATGGCATTGCATGATCATATCTGAGACTTCTATCTTTGTTGCTTCCTCGTGCATGATTGTGCTAGACTTATTTTGCTAACTTTTTCTTCCTCTTTTCTTCACTTTTACCTATCTCTACTCATCTCTTAACACATTAATCAATCCTTAAAATATATAATTAAGATCAAACTCTTTCCTTAAACAACAATTAATCAAATAGAACAGGCAAAAATACTAACAAGAACATAAATCTAAGTCCTAAACACATAATTATCCTATAAGAAAACACTAACACCTAAAAAACACACTATGATTTACACCTATTAATATATCCATACTTAAATCTTTGCTTCTCTCGAAGCAAAACTAAAATCACAAAACGAACAAAAGATAAACACATAATCATGCAATAATACAATAATGATATACTGGCATCAAATTTTATGAAATTAACTTAGCCGTAAACATTAATCATTTGAAAAGTTCCAGCACACTAACTTATTCCATTCATGTTTAAGCTCTTTAAGTTAAAAACACATATCAACTAAAATATCAACACCTATTTATACATTTATGATACTTGTAGGCATGTACTCATTCTTATATACCAATTAAAGAGGTAGGCCATCACTAAACACCCATTCATGAAATTTATTTTAACATTTAACAACAAGATCCATAGGTTCAATTTTATTGTCAACACCATATTATCAAGCTTGGTTGGAGCATCATTCTAGCCTTTTGATGTGAAGACAAACATTTTGTTGTGATATTCCAAGTTAATTAGATCATAACT
The DNA here is from genome assembly GCA_026413385.1 of Erythroxylum gracilipes. Lineage (NCBI taxonomy): Eukaryota > Viridiplantae > Streptophyta > Magnoliopsida > Malpighiales > Erythroxylaceae > Erythroxylum > Erythroxylum gracilipes. The sequence goes on along the minus strand of JANZLC010000006.1, from coordinate 15,861,194 downwards.
CACAACTGACTACTAGCTCTATTTTTAACTCACTTTTTAATCAGTTAACATAATTAGAAATTTATTTAACATATTTATACAACACACTTTGTATGTGTTTGGGTTTTTTTTTTCACATTTTGACTACATCACTTCTTCCTAATCATTTGCTTCCATAAAAGGGTAATAATAATGCCTACTAATCTAAACAAATTTAATTACAAGTGTGTTCAAACAATTGTTATACAATGAAAAAATAAGCACAATATTTTACTCAATATATTCACTTGAAAAACACTTAAAACACAAACTTCATAAACTAATGTTTCTTCATAAATTAAATGATCATGTTCGTAGATAAGCTAATTCCTATCAATTTTATTCAGTTGACATGTTCACATAATGCACACACATCATGAAACAAAATGTTTACACAATGCAAACCTAATCAAAAAACTAACACAATATAAATGCAAATTCATATACAAATGATATGCAAGTGCATGTATGTCCCTACACTTGAACAACACATTATCCTCAATATGGAAAATGACACACAGCTGAAAGCAACACACATGACAAATATAACAAACAAAAATAAAAGGAATAAAACAAAGGTAAAAATATTTATGGGGATTATAGTGGTGATGGCATCAAAGAAGGAATATGGACATACTTTATACTATGAACATCTATCAATTCAACTCATTGTAAAATCATAAAAATAAGGCAAAAATACACAAAAATTTACTAAAAAGGCACACTAATTGATATGATTCATGTGAATTGTTCATTTTAGTTTAGACTTTCTTTGTTATTAATTTTCTCCCTTCCTCGATGCAAATTTCCAATTGATCATCTAAAAAGAGCCTTTTCTTTGTTATAGCCATTTATATAGCTTTATAATATAAAAAATGTCACTAAAATAATATCATACAGCGCAATAGGTTTTATTAGATACGAAAAAGGTATTAAGAGACAATTATGTAACACCCACATACCCCCTCGGAGGATATGCAAATTCCATACAACACATAACTAAAACATACCAAACATTCCAAAGCATTTCCAGAACTCAAGCAAACATACCTTTCATTTCATCAGATGTTTTTAAATAAAACATATCATAAATATTGTACTTATCAAAATACATGCCATAAATTCAAAAGCCAACCTATATTAAGGTTATTACAAACCATTTACATTAAAACACAATATGTCTCAACATATGGAATATAACTCAAAAATAAACTGAACATTTCCAAAACAAAACATATTCTTCTTGGCCACATATACATAATCAGATCATATCACAAGACATAAACTGGCAACTGTTTCTAACATTCATCTAGCATTCACATGTACAGAATCAGATCATATCACAAGCAATTTTAATTATTCATATTAAAAAGGAATCCAAACATTATTTGTCTCAGAAAAAAATAAGATTCATCAATATAGAACTTTCTTGTATCGAAACAAAACTCATAAATATAATAACAGAATGTACATATATCAAAAATGATTATCAAAATAGGATATAACTTTTTCTGATTAAAATATGACTTGTATTAGATCAGAATATGTTTTATATCAAATCAGAGCATATTTTGTATCAAATCAGAACTTGTTTATAACAAAATTGAATATGTATTAGAATACAAAATAAGTAAGCTGCTAATCCTTTTTACAGAAGTGGGTAACGGGACTAGAACAGAAGATACCATGATTGGTATCACAGAATAAAAGAGACTTATGTCTCAAAATCAGGGGACACCGTAGTTTCGATAATTAGGGGACACCGTAGTATCGATAATCAGGGGAGACCTTAGTGTCAAGTTACCGGAGCAGCTACAGACTCTTCTAGGCATGTCTATTTACCCACGACTAGGACTTGATAGGTTTTAAAACAAAACATGTCACATTTTAGAATTTTCATCTAAAACATATATTAATAAACATATGACTTTATTCCACATTGCTCAACTTGAACATACTCATTCACATTTGATCAAACTCAACATGCCTTATAAACATAAGCATTTGCAATGATGCACCAAAGGATACATTAAGTAATTACACTTGCCATATACTCACCTAAGTTCCCAATTCACTCACAAACATTCATAACTAACACATCACTTATATCATTTAAATAACATTTGTGTTTATAAGCATACTTTACTTCTTTAATAACTTATAGGTTCGAAATTAGATACTTGTTATCAAATAACACCTTCCATAAGTGATTACCTCAGTTGAAAATCCAAAATTATTCAAACTTTAACCAATAATCTAATCTTAAACTAGGTTTATTACAAACCCTAATCAACTTCAATTATAACAATGTAAGGTATATTATCCTACTATGGTTCAACAATTACATAAAACAAAGATTACCAAGGCCTTACCCACGATCTTGGGGTACATTCCTATGATTGCGATAGAAGCTAATACATTTTCCCACTATCATGGATAAATGCCACGATCGTGGCCTGACTATTTTTCTGTGAATTTCATATTCAAACATCTCCTTCAAAATTTCAAAACACCAATACGACAATCCCTAATTCATGCTTCAAGTATACCTCAATTACATGGCAACTACTCATTAATTTCATATCCAATTTTAACTCAAAATCCTCATTTGGCAGCTCACAAGCCATTGTCTTTCATGTAACAAAGTCCATAGCAAAATCCATTAAACAAGCATCATGTTGTAGACCTTATTATATTATCAATTCCACACATATTCCATTCCAATTCAAGTAACATAGAATTCATATTACAACATGCCATCAAGTTTAGAATTCGCTTACCTAATTAACTTCAAGTTCCTTCTTTAATGAACCAAGTAATCCAGCCCTTCATTCAACCAACACACTTCCAAAATCAAGGTAGATGTAGGATGATCTTAACACCGAGATGATAACAATATTGAAGATAGTATAAAGTAGCTTTCTTGATGTAGTCTCGTGCAAGGATTCTTAAGCATTGATGACCCAAAATCAAGCAAAAACTCCAAGAGATGTGAGTGAGAGAGTTTGGATGGAGTGAGTGCAAGATGGTGAAGAATGAGCAAAACAGAAATTACTCCAGTAGAAACTTGTCTCATCCAATTCTAGGTGTCATCAAATTGTAACAGGATATGTCACTATGCATGTTCTTCATTTGTCCCATATAGGAGCTGCCAAATGTCACCAATATAGTTGTCTCTCACTTATTGCTGGCACTTGTCAATTTATTAACTATGCCATTTGTCAATGCCTTAGTTATGCCAAATGTCATTCAATGTATAGGCCTAGTCATCCAATTTTCATGTACCAACTTATCTTACCACTTGACATTTTCCTAGTCCAAATGTTCATTTTAATACGCCAATTCTCTAATGGTAACAATTAATTCCAAGTCACTAAGTATGATCCATTAAACTAAAAATTCAAGACATAGACAATTCACATTCAATTCATATCACAATTTTAACACCTATCGCATTTATTTTCATGGACATGTATCATTCCAACTAGGGTGTAATTTGGCGCTTTACAATTCTCTCCCCCTTAAAAGAATTTCGTCCTCGAAATTCTTAACTAACTGATTCAACAGATGGGGCCTATATTGTCTTATGTTCTCTTTAGTTTCCCATATAGCTTCTCGTGCTTGAGTATCATAATTATCTGACTCCAATATTTACTTCTGATTCGTTCAATATTTATCTATTCCTAAAAATGTAACATTTGGTTTACATGATATAATTCAGTGAAAGTTCTTATAAAAAGAAAATTTTCTTACCTCAATGATTTGTACTGTTCACAAAATCCTTATTGGCCAATTATGTTCATCGTTGCTTTTTAGCCATTCATAATATCTCAATAAGATCAATTACCATCATATATCACATAATTAGAATGTTCTATACACTAAAACTCGATGAAACAATAGGCTTGTACATTTACTCTTATGCCTTGGTATGTACCATTAAGATCATTGCATCTTATTTAGAGATTTATTTTTGAAAAGTCACCAATTAATATCTTAAGGTAATGATACCTTGACCTTAATTGATTACGGATAACATTTAAGAATTCTATGACCATACAAAAGTTAACTATCCTTAGTAGTCACCATTTCAATATATTCACATAAATCCATACTTCCACTGCATTACTCTGATTTATCTCAGAATTTTTCCTATGGGGTCTAGGACTTAAGAGCATTTTCCACATCAAAGCATGTACTACATATGTGCTCAGTAACATCATTCACCAAAGTAACTATACTATCAAATGTGTACTCACAATAACTGATTAACTTAATCTTGAGGACTTCCATATATATTGCAATCATTTATTTCATCTTACTTAAGTATGTTCTCAATCAATTCAGAAATATAAGATACGTAACCATCATGAAAATCTAATATCAAATCCAATAATATAACTTTATACCAATTCATAAACTCTTAACATGGTAATTAAACAACCATTTCAGTTCCATGTTTAGCCTCTCTACGTAATAGAAATTTTGATTTCCTTTCAATTTTGTCTACACACTTCCTACTATATGGGCCTTTATAAGGCACCATGCCAATACTAGTCTAATAATTATAGTTGTAGGCAAACACCATTAAAGCAAGAAAGTTATCTCAACTTCTTGAAAATTCTAACACACAACTTTAAAGCATATCTTCCAGTATCTGAATCACTCGTTCAGATTGTCCATCTGTTTGGGGATGGAAAGCAGTACTGCACTTGACTTGAGTACCCAAAGCCTTTTACAGACTTTTCTAGAATCTCGAAATAAATCGAGGATCACGATCGAAAATAATAGGCAACGGTACCCCATGCAACCTCACTATCTCTTTCATATATATATATATATATATATATCTGCAAGCCTATCTAATGGATAATCAAGACGAATAGGTACAAAGTGGGCAAACTTGGTGAACTTATCTAGAATCACCCATACAACATCATGCTTCCTTTGAGTGAGAGGAAGTCGAGTGAAAAAATCCATGGTAATGTTATCCATTTTTATTGAGGAATCAAAATAGGATGTAACAAACCATGTGAGATCTTTCCATACTTAAATCTAAAACCAAAACGTGGGACAAACCACATTAGGCCAAACACAACTCTAATATCCAAGTACAAGCAATATTTAAGTGTTGGTTAAACCAGAATCGCCTATCGATGTTCTGATACCAAACAATTGTAACACCCACATACCCTTAGGAGGATATGCAAATGTCATACAAAACATAACTAAAACATGCCAAACATTCCAAAGCATTTCCAGAACTTAAGCAAACATACATTTCATTTCTTCATATGTTATTTTTAAACGAAACATATCATACATATTGTACTTATCAAAATATATGCCATAAATTCAAAAGCCAACCTATATTAAGGTTATTACAAACCATTTACATCAAAATACGATATGTCTCAACATATGGAGTACAACTTAAAAACAAACCAAACATTTCCAAAACAAAACATATTCTTCTTAGCCACAACGGTTGTTTTTGTCCCATTCCTTAAACCTTTTTATCAGAACCTACACGGAGGTAAAACCACCGTGCTAAGCATATAGCTTAGTGGGGAATAACTAAACAAGATATAAACTAACGACTATTTCTAACAGTCACCTAGCATTCACATGTACAAAATCAGATCATATCACAAGTAATCTTTAATTGTTCATATTAGAGAGCTATCCAATTATATGTCTTAGAACAAAATATGATTCATCAATATATAACTTTCTTGTATCAAAACAAAACTCATAAATATCAGAACATAATGTACATGTATCAGAACTTATTATCAAAATAGGATATAACTCTTTCAGATCAAAATATGACTTATATCACATTAGAATATGTTTTGTATCAAATCAGAGCTTATCTTGTATAAGATCAGAACTTGTTTATAACAAAACTGAACATGTATCACAATATAAAATAAGTTAGCCTGCTAATCATTTTTATAGAAGTGGGTAACAGGACTAGAACAAAAGATACCATGATTGGTATCACAAAACAGAAGAGACTTATGTCTCAAAGTCAGGGGACACCTTAGTGTCAAGTTACAGGAGCATCTGCAGACCCTTCTAGGCATGCCTATTTACCCACGACTAGGACTTGATAGTTTTTAAAACAAAACATGTCACTTTTTAGAATTCTCATGTAAAAGATATATTGCCAAACATATGAATCTATTCCACTTTACTTAACTTGAACATACTCATTCACATTTGATCAAACTCAACATGCCTTATAAACATAAGCATTTGCAATGATGCACCAAAGGATACATTAAGTAATTACACTTTCCATGTACTCACCTAAGTTCCTAATTCGCAAACATTCATAACTAGCACATCACTTATATCATTTAAATCATATTTATGTTCATAAGTATGCTTCATTTCTTTAATAACTTATAAGTTCCAAATTAGATAATTGTTATCAAATAACACCTTCCATAAGTTATTACCTTAGTTGAAAATCCAAAACCTATTCAACCTTTAACCAATTAATCTAATCTCAAACTAGGTTCATTACAAACCCTAATCAACTTCAATCATACCAATGTAAGGTATATTATCCTACTATGATTCAGCAATTACATAAAACAAAGATTACCCTGTTAAGGCTTTGCCCATGATTGTGGGGTACATTCTTGTGATTGTGACAGAAGCTAATGCATCTGCCCACGATCGTGGGATGAATGCCACGATCATGGCCTAACTATTTTCCTACGAATTCCATATTCAAACATCTCCTTCCAAATTTCAAAACACCAACATGCAATCCCTAATTCATGCTTGAAGTATACCTCAATTACATGCCAACTCTTCTTTAATTTTGTATCCAATTTCAACTCACAACTCACAAGCCATTGTCTTTCATGCAACAAAGTCCATGGAAAAATCCATCAAACAAGCATCATGTTCTAGACCTTATCATATCATCAATTCCACACTTATTCCATTCCAATTCAAGTAACATAGAATTCATATTACAATATGCCATCAAGTTTAGAATTCCCTTACCTAATTAACTTCAAGTTCCTTCTTCAAAGAACCAAGTAATCCAGCCTTTCATGCAACCAACGCACTTCCAAAATCAAGGTAGATGTAGGATGATCTTATCACTAAGATCATAACAACATAGAAGATAGTATAAAGTAGGTACCTTGATGTAGTCTCATGCAAGGATTCTTAAGCATTGATGACCTAAAATTAAGCAAAAACTCTAAGAGGTGTAAGTGAGAAAGTTTCGGTGGAGAGACTGCAAGATGGTGAAGAATGAGAAAACATAAATTACTCTAGCAGAAAATTGTCTTATCCAATGCTAGGTGTCATCAAATTGTAACAGCATATGTCACTATGCTTGTTCTTCATTTGTCCTATGTAGGAGCTGCCAAATGTCACTAATATATTAGACCATTTGTCTCTCACTTATTGCTGCCACTTGTCAATTTATTAACTGTGTCATTTGTCAATACCTTAGCTATGCCAAATGCCATTCAATGTAACGCCAGACTTTCGAAGCCCTTTTGTATTGTACTGTATTTGGAGATACTGTTGTATATTGATATATACATATGGATGTATATAAGTTAAAATATGTATTTAAGTCATTTGGGTGTATATGTTAATGATTTATAATGTTATATGCCCTTATATGAACTTAGAATTCATCGATATTGCGGAATTTTGGAGATTTTCGACATATGAGTTTTTAAATGGATAAAACCGAGTCCATTGGATGGATATGACCATGGTGGGTAAATTAAATGAGTTCTAATGTCTTAGAGGTGATTAGACATGATTTATAGACTCATGGGACACTTAGAAAGCTTAATTGAAAAAGTTGATGTATATAAG
>JANZLC010000006.1:15831184-15841937 GCA_026413385.1 Erythroxylum gracilipes | reverse complement strand
GAAATGATATTGTTTTCAACCAATCTGAACTTGAAATGTAAAGGACAACGTTTTATTTTCTGAAACTACATTTTTGAGCAACTTTGCACTTGGAATACAAAAGATGACTTTTATTTCATGAAATAATGTTTTGGAACTTTCATATGCATAACCGAGTCATATATACTACCAGTATGTCTTCTCTTTTGGCTTAGAGCCATGATAAGGTTTCATTTTATCGGTTGGACCGATAAATAAAAACATGATGCTTTATTTGATTTTTGTACTTATTTTTGTACATTATTTTTTTATTGGTGAGGAAAATGATTGGCCAATCGTGTGCTGGGCACAACTGATTATGATTAAGCGACCTCCGTACCCTTGACGCTGGTACATAAAAGTCAAGTCGTCGTATCGACACCTTTATATGGGACTCGCGGGTGATTCCACACCTAGGGTCTGGACACCGATGAGATCATCACCTAGGGTCATGACACTCTTGTCAACTATAGTCCGGACTCACCACGGATGACAGTCAAGCCAACACTGAGTATCGGTGGGTGTGCACATTAGTTTGGCCAACTAATGGTGTCACACATGATTGTTTTGGCTTATCTTGATATTGGTTTCCTATCGATATTTGATTGATAAATATGATGTTTTTTATGCTTTTGTGTACTGGAATTGGGACCTATGTTCACCGGATGAGTGAGTTCATAGGCTAGACCTATATGGTTTCTGACCAGTATACATTGAGTCATAGGCTGGGCCTATGTGTTTTCTATGCTTGATATATTCACTTCATAAGTTATCTACATTATATTGGTATGAACCAATTCTATCTGTGATATATGGTTTTGCTGCTCACTGAGTACCTAGTGTACTTTCCCCCCTCCGCTTTCCAACTATGCAAGTTAATTTAGTGAGTTTGAAGCCCTGAGTGGATCGTGTGGTCTTTTGATATTTTCGGGATATTACCACACGTGGGTAGTTTCTTATTTTATACTTTGTTGTCTAGTGGCTCATGAACAGTGTTTATGTAGATATGCATTATGATTCTGTAAGTTAACTTTTGATTGCCTTGTGTTTTGTAAAAGATTTTATGTATGAACTTTGATACTGTTGTTGAGATTGCCTTCAGTGGACTAAAGAATCCTGGAACTGTAGTTGGATGTGAATAGAAAAGTGTGTTTGAAATCGTTTGCATATTTTGAGGTTTTAAAAATATAACTGTTGTGCTGCTCAAATTTTTCAAAAAAAAAGAATTGATATTCAGTTAGTCTTGCATAGCCGGATTAAGGATACCGTTAGTGTCCTTAGCCCGGTTATGCAGTGGTTGTCATGGGCTCGATATGGTACTGGGTCGTGACATTCAATGTATAAGCCTAGTCATCCAATTTTCATGTATTAACTTATCTTGCTACTTGACATTTTCCTAATCCAAATGTACATTTTAATACCTCAATTCTCTAATGGTAATAGTTAATTCCAACTCACTAAGTATGATCCATTAAACTAAAAATTCAAGACATATACAATTCACATTCAATTCATATAACAATTTTAACACCTATCATTCCAATTAGGGTGTAATTTGGGGCTTTACAAATTATGGTTACTTAGGGGCTTAAAGTTTAATATTATTGTAGTTAGGTAAACATGTGGACTTGTCCTCACATACTTTTCCCATCTCTAATGGGAGATCAAGGGATATAGAAAGAGAATATAAGTAGATAGATAAATTATATATTTTTCATTTATGATGTATTAATAAATATATTTTCATTTAGCCAAAAAAGAAAATCCTTTATTCATATTTGTTATTTCATAGATGATGTAAAATATGTGGAAAGTCTTGTTTATAATAGGTATATAAGAAATATCAATGATTTAAAAATTAAACTTATTTGATTAATTCAATTGTAAAAAAATTTGAACTAGTTAAATTTTTAGTTCAAAATTTTAATTTTTCGATTTAATTTACTTTCATAGTCATTTTATTAAAATTAATCAATTTTATTAATCAATCAGTCAGATTTCTAAACTAATTAATTTTTTAAAATTAAAATTAATTAATTATTTTTATATAATATTTTCTTTTTAATTAAAATTTAAAATTTAAAAAAGTGATATAAAATTTTATTTAATCTTTAACTAATTTTATACCTATCTTTAACTAATTTTATACCTACTTAAATCTTATAAATTTTAAATTTCTTATTTTATCGTATTAAATTTTGTTAAAACATTGAGAAAGTATAATTGAATAGGCTAAACTCTAAAAGAGACTCCGGGTAACATGCACTTCTACTTGTCCAGGTTGGATCAAAAACTGCATAATGATGTTGTTTTTTAAATTTTATCTTGAATTTTTATTGTTACGTTGCATAATTTGCGTACTAGAAGCCAAATCATCTCCACGAGCTCTTGAGTCTTCACGAGCACTGTCCTCTCTCTCTCTCTCTCTTCCTCTCCATTTAACACATCCACAAATTCACTCCGAGTCGTCCAGGTACTCTCCTCTCTCAAATTCGATCCACGCCCACTATTTTCACTCTTTTCCTTTCTTCAACTTATTTCACTCTTTTTCTGGTTGCAGGTTTTTTAATCTGACTTATACCATCCAGTCTCTCTGTTTTTTTTTTTTTCATTTCTTTCAGTATCAAATGGCCCAGGCCGAAATAACCACAGATCAGGTTCTTGATCTGTTACTACTTCTCTAATTCCTCTAAAATTTGTTTTTCCATCTGATACTTATTTGATTCGTTGTTTATTATTATTGTTATTATTTTGGTCTAAACTTGTAACTGCAATTGGTTAGGGATTTTATTCTACGGAGTTAAATTGCGGTTCGTATTTATTCTGGGTGTATTGGTTGATGCGAGTTGTTTGTTTGTTTGTTTATGTATAGGTACTAAAAAGGGACATCCCATGGGAGACATACATGACAACAAGGCTGATATCGGGAACAGACCTTCAGTTGTTAAGGCGTTACGATAACAGATCTGAGACTTACAGGGCTCAATTGCTTGATGATGTGATTCCCTCTCTCACTTTGTGTGAATCATTTATATAATCATGGAGTTATTACTCTCTAATTCCTTGATCTTTTGATTAGTTTTCCCAATGACTTTTAATTTTACTAATTTTGATAATTTGAGAGTATAGCGAAAGCCTGGTACAATTACATAGTAATTAATCAATCTTGGATTTTGGTTTCATTTTCCTGCGAAATGTATGGTATGAATTGTTGCATTGGCTAACAACAGTGGTGGGAGGCATGTGGTTGAATTCTCCTTTTATTGCTACAGGATGGTCCGGCTTATGTTCGGGTGTTTGTTAATATTTTACGTGATATATTCAAGGAAGAGACAGTTGAATATGTTCTGGCTTTGATTGATGAAATGCTAACAGGTTATTCACATTACTATCTTCAACTTCTAATAATTATTTGTTCACACAATTAACTTATACTTCGTTTTCCATTACTCCACTCTCTGATTTTCATTTACTATTTATTCATACAATTAAACTATCTGTTGTTTTCCATTGCAGCAAACCCAAAAAGAGCCCGATTATTCCATGATAGGTCTTTTGCAAATGAAGACCCTTATGAACCTTTCTTAAGTTGAGTATCCATCTGAAGATCTGGTGATTTATGGCTAGTTGTTTGAGCCACATTGCCCTCTTCCATTTTCAGGAAAAATATGTAGATATGCTTCTTTAGTGTAATGTAATCTATGGTGACTACACTTTCTAATGTATTTGACTCGAAAGTTCTAGTAGTTTCCTTATCGTGTTAGTTTGAGCTATTTCTGAGGCATTTGGTTTGCTCAATTCATAAATTTATCGTACTTTTGACCTGATAAGTCTATGGAAGAAAGAAGAAATGAGAATGCATAGTATCATGCCTGTAGCTATTTGCATATGAAAACTTTGTGTTTTGACAATAATTATGGTGCCTAACACATTATGTTCGCCAACTACTTACCTTACTCATTTTAGTAATTGTCACTCGGAGCCAATAATTTTACTTTTTGGTGAACAATTAGGTTGCATCCCTTTTGAGACTTAATCTTTAATCAATCTGCAGAATCTGGGTCAACTAATGTACTGTTTATTGTTAGGTCACTAGATATTTAGACAAGACATAACCGTGCAACGAATGTATATGTTTAGACTGTGAAAAGCTTAGTTTTATTCATTTGGATGTCTTCTATATTTGTTGCTTTCTTGTTTGAATTTTCAAGTAAAAAAGTCTCCCATTTTTAGGGTATATATGATAAAGTATATCTTGTGTTTAGTTATGTCATATCTTTCAAGATAATGAAAAATGAGCTCCTCTTTCAGATTGCTTTGGAAGGGAAACTGGTTCATTCAGGAAAAGAGCTGCAAAATACTTGCCTCAATAGTAAGGTACCTAGATGTTTATCCCATGACTTTTGTTTAACAGAGTTTCAAGAACTGATTGGATATATTAGTCCTCTCTTTGGGTAATTGTCAATCTCTCTTGGGTTTTAGCGCTAGGCCAAAATCTCAAGATGGTGTATATTCAAATGGAGCGGCTTCAAATTCAAAGAGTAAACTCACTGGCATTGATGATGTATTGAAAGGATTGGTTGAATGGCTCTGTGCTCAGGTAGGCATATGTTGTTTTAGAACATTGGGGTTTTTTGTTTCCTTCATAATGTTATAGATGACATTTTTCATCATAAAATTGTGCTCTTGTTGTCATTTGGTGTGTAGCTGAAGAAGCCATCACATCCTAGTCGTGGCATTCTTGTTGCCATCAATTGTCTTGCAACATTGCTCAAGGAACCCTTGGTCAGATCATCATTTGTTCATGCAGATGGGGTGAAGTTATTGATTCCTCTAATCTCACCTGCATCTACGCAGCAGTCTATCCAGGTATCAAATCATCTTTTTATGGATTTCAAATTGGTTAACTCAGGTTTGACAATTTGGTTCGTTCAATTTACAACACAATAGTAAAGGAATTCAGCCCACTATTATTCTTCCTGCATCTTTGAATTGTATTACATCCATATATTTGTTTTCGTTTTTTGTTGCAGCTTCTATATGAAACATGTCTTTGTGTCTGGCTGTTGTCTTACTATGAACCCGCAATTGAGTACTTGGCTACATCTAGAAGCTTGCCACGACTAGTTGATGTCGTGAAAACTTCCACAAAGGAGAAGGTGAGTTTTTCATATATCTAGCTAACCCTTTTTCCGTTTGATCTTCAAGTTAAACATGATACACAAATTTAATTGGTTATCTTTATGGCACATGATTCACGTTTCTCTCTAGATGTATGTGTCTTTATGCATGTATTTCCCTTGTAAACGAGAAATAACCTCTGAAGTTTGGTTATGGACCATTGTGTCTTTTTCGTTGACTTTCCAAGTTGATCGTATTGGTTTTCTATAGGTTGTTAGGGTGGTTGTCCTCACCTTCAAGAACTTGCTTTCTAAGGGAAATTTTGGTGCTCAGATGGTGGACCTTGGACTACCACAAATTGTCCAAAGTTTGAAAACACAGGCATGGAGTGATGAGGTATGGGAAATATAATGCTTTAACTGTAAATTCTTCAGCTGAGTTGCTGTCTGTTAATACTTAAAATATAAAGGAAGGGATATTGTGCTATCCTATAAAATATATTATTTGCCATTATGGGATTAACTAGACAAAAAATAATAGGATAAATGTACTTTAATATTTACCTCATCTTCCTGTTGATGTAAGGATGGCTTATTTCATTATTTTATCTTTGTTTTTTTCCCCTTTGACTAACTACGTCTTCTTATACAGTCTTAATTGTTGTATTGTTCTTTTAACATATTGGTTTGTCAGAAAAAGATGATTGGAGTGCTTATCATCATTTTTCGGTATCCTTAGTATTGCAGTTAACTGCTCAATGTAAAAAAAGGAAAAGTTTCCCTGGGAACTTAAATTTGGATATGGAAATGGACTTTTGAGTTTTGTCTTTGTTTCTCAAATTTGTTTTCAATTTTTGACATGTTGGTTGAAAGTGTTAAAGAGTAATATTCTATATTAAGTTTGTAAGTCTTAGTTTTTAGGGAATCTGATCTTCAATTAAGGTCTTAAATTTTATTATATGGAAACATAGCACAATAAATATGACTAAACAAAGATATCCTATGTTAAAGATTCCTCATCTGAGATTACTTTTACACTACCTCTGTTAAACTAATTCCTACGCCATGCTCCTTTTGAGCTACCATTAACTTTAATTGTTCCTTTATATGATGGAATCGATCGAGTGATTGACGTGTTGGACTTCAATTCATATGTTTATGTTCATGTTTTAGTTATTTCATGTTGAATTTTTCTTAGTTTTGAAGCTATAGTTATGTAAAGATTTCTTAGGTAGTTTTGCGTTTAGTTTAATTAGATGTAAGATGTCTTAAAAACTGATCATATTTGATATTTTATCATAATGATTTTTTTTCTACTTCAGGAGCAAGTTAATTTGGATTATAATCCCTAAGTCAAAATACTTGGATAAAATTATAAATTAAGATGTTAAATGCAAAAAATGAACTAAGTAGAATCTATAACTTAAAGATTTAAGTATGATATAACACAAATTTTTTATTCAAACCATTCAAAAATATCTCATTTTACAATTTATAGAAAATTTGATATTTTATAAAAATCTGAAGAAAACTATTAAAAAGGAAGAAATCAAGTTTAAAATGAAAGAAAATCTCTTTTGGTAGAGGGATTTCTTTGGTTTTACCTATTACGAGGCAAGATTATCAATCTTATTTTTGGGTTCAAAAGGTTTATTTCTTGTGAGTTCATATTATGATATCTTGGCTGTCTACTTTCCTACTTGCTGCTTTGCATTCCATGCCATTCTGCTGCTCCTTTCAGGTCCGGTGAAGATTGTGATTTTGGTAGAATATACTAACTAGAAATATACATTTCAGGAGTTTTATCATTATAGTAATTTCTTAAACAGTTATATAGTTCCTCGAGTGGTGCTATCCCTTTGATGATTTGGGATGTTTGCTAGGACCTATTGGAGGCCCTAAATCAACTGGAAGATGGGTTGAGGGACAACATAAAGAAATTAAGTTCTTTTGATAAGTACAAGCAAGAGGTTCTTCTAGGGCATCTTGATTGGTCCCCTATGCACAAAGATCCTGTGTTCTGGCGTGAGAACATTAATCATTTTGAAGAGGGTGATCTTCAGGTACTTCACTGTCTATTATTGTCTGAATGAAGTGCTAAGAGTTCTCTATTCTCTTTACATGTATTTACATGGGCCATATATTGTTGTAACTGTTCTCATTTACAAACTGTTATGTCTTTAATTGGATAAATTTTTTTAATATGGAGTTATAGAAGATGATTTTAGAGGCCCAATTGATCATCAAACCACCACATCCTCCTTTATTGAGCAAGGTGATACCAGGAAAAGTGAACAGTTGTGTAGAGACATTTACAGTAGGTGGGAATCTGGGTACCTCATCTTGGGACCTGTTGGGTTTCCCAACTCTTAACCTTTCAGATGATTTTCTAATCATCACTTTGTAGCATGTTAATCTTCTAACCCAGATGGTAGGAGTGGAGATTAGTATAGAAGACAGCACTTTCAGCGTTAAAACTTTCAATAGAATAGCTCTATTAAATTGAAATCTCTAATTATACCAAGTGTCTTCAAATATGGGGGGTAATTTGGCATTTTGAGATTCTAATTTCTCAATTCAAGACGTCAATGGAAAAAACAACCAACCGTTCTAAGAATCGTATGGACTTGTATTCCCTTTTCAAATATAAACATATTTTAGTTTGTCCTTGTATTCTAAGGATACGGAGGACAAATTGTAGATATGTTATGGGATTGGCTTAACCACAAACCTAGCGTTCAACTTTTTTCGTTCCATTTTTGAGCTAATGGATGACTGGAAGAAAGATGCATACTGTAGTTTTGGTAGTAAAGCTATTAATGTACTTGCAAATCAGATGAAGCTGCATGATACTTTTGATAGTAAAGCTATTAATGTAAAGGCAAATCAGATGAAACTGGGTCATCTGAAAGCAAAGCCAATATCAGTAATATAAGAACTGAGAAGTTCTGACACCAGCTGAGCAACAGTTTCTTGTATTTTACGAGTGGAAGAAAAGTTTTAGTACTAATGGATAATGTTTGTCCTCAGATTCTGAGGGTCCTCATCACGATTTTGGACACATCAAGTGACCCAAGAGCCTTGGCTGTTGCTTGCTTTGATCTCTCACAATTTATTCAGTATCATCCTGCTGGGAGGGTCATCGCGACAGACCTTAAAGCTAAGGAACGCATGATGAAACTGATGAACCATGAGAATGCGGAAGTTACCAAAAATGCCCTACTTTGTGTTCAGAGGCTTTTCTTAGGGGCCAAGTATGCCAGCTTTTTGCAGTCGTAATTGTATCTTCAGGTGGTGTTCTGGTCGATATTTAATGCAATATGGCACTAGATCGTTGGTGATTTTTTTAATCTTCCGAGCCAATTGTGGAAGAGTTCTATTATTAGAACCTAAGGTCTTGGAGAACTGAGAAAGACTAAATTATTCTATCAATTTAGGGAGGTTACTTTTCAGGTGTGTAGTAGAGAATAAATGTCTGTACATGTTTTCATATGCATTTCTTTGTTTCTGGATTTGACATCGATGCTCTCTCTCAATGGAAAGTTTCTAAACTGCATTAATTTTTCATTCAACTTGTCTTATACTCGAACGTTCACATGTTGACGTTCCATGAAAATTTATCTTTAAAAGGTGATATGAGTAATCGGTAGAAATTGAATTAGGGATTTGATGAACGGAATTGGGGGAAAACTATAAAGGAGGATCGTGATTTTCTTTTAGAGTTGGGTTATTATTAGTAGTTTTAAAAGGTGGGTTGGGTAAGAGTTGGGCTTGTAGTCCAGTATCGTTATTATTATGTAAGTATAATGGGGTAAGCCTTAGTCCAGGCTGTTATGGTGGGACAGGGAGAAGCATCCACAGGAGTTAACAAAACTTCGGGATTCTCGCTAACTACCTATCATATAAATATACAAACAATGACTTGAAGAAGGCAGAGAAATATTATACAAAAATGATGTGTGTTGTGTGTGTAGTGTGAGCCATCTTCTTCTTCCTTCGAAACATCCATTAACTAGTACCTTACACAAAATTGCGTCCACTTCGAGAACTTTAAATCCTTGCTTACACCATTTGATATTAGAGTAGCTCAACCTTGGACTGTGGAAATGGCCACTGGCACTAGATCTTATGACCTCAAGAACCTGGAGGAATTCATGACAGTCATGATACAAGACACTAACCAGCGTTTGGAGGAGACACAACAGAAACACGAGGCCCAGATGTTGGAGTTGAAGAGCTTGATGAGAGGTATCAGTCTCCAGGAGAGCAGTATCTTGGAACAGATGCAGCAGTCACGGGGTAACACTAGCTCTCCCAAGGGCAAAGCAATTGCAGAAGGTGGAGAAGGAAGTGATATGTCAACTATGCCTGCAGCAGCAACCATCAACCATAACCAATGTGAAATGGACCACCGTTGTTGTAAGTTCAAAAAACCTAAAAGAAATTTTCCAGAGTTCAGCGAAGTGGGTGATGTGAATGCATGGATATTTAAATGTAGACAGTATTTTGAAGTAGAAGAAATAGAGGATGCAGATAAAATCAAACTAGCAGCTTACTATTTGATTGATGATGCCTTATCTTGGCATTAAGCCCACATGAGGGGAGTAAGGTTTGGAACGTGGGATGAGTATGAGGAAGCAACTGGGTATAGGTTTGGGGGAGCCAAACACCCTTTAGAACAGATTAAGGAACTGTCACACACTAAAGATTTAGAATCTTACATCAGTCAGTTTGATACATTGTGGAATAGATCGGGAATGGATGAAAAACAAGCCTTAGTGTTCTTTGTAGGTGGGCTGAGGCATGATGTCAAAAAGCTTGTGAAGATGTTTAGGCCAAAAGATCTAAGGGATGCTTATGATTTGGCTAGGCTTCAAAATGAACCAGATCATTATACTACAAACCGAAGCACTTCACCAAAAACAACTTCCCAAACTTATATTAAACCTACCACATTCTCTAAATTCAATCAATCCCAGCATTCATCTACCCATAACCAGAAACCTAACACAATCATTACCAACCCAGCCCCACTGCTAAACAAAAATATCAACAGACCCACATACCAAAAACCCCAGAATTTACCATACACAACCAGAAATGTCAGGAGCAGGGATTTTGATGCAAGGAGAGCTCAAGGGTTGTGCTTCTGGTGTCCTAAGAAATACTCGCCAGGTCATAATTGTAGCCATAAACAAGTGTTTTCAATCTGTATTGAGGAGGATGAAGTTGAGGAGGTGATGAAGGGGTCAGTTATGAAGAGCTACAGGAGGATGTTAATCCACACATTTCAATAAGTGCATTGGAAGGGTCGGTGGGATTTCGCACAATGAGAGTGACTGGGGTAGTAAACAAGAAGGTGATACAAGTGTTGATAGATTCTGGTAGTACGCACAATTTCATCAGTGAAGGGATTGTGGAGAATTTGGGGTATGAATTGACTGCCATTAAACCTCTAACAGTGGAAGTAGCTAATGGAGGTGTCATGGAGTGTAGAGCTATTTGTAAAGGGTTAAAGTGGTCATTACAAGGGGTTAATGTTGGGCCCCGTTCCCGAAGCCCAACGGTCGATTCGAAATCGAGGTACAAAAACATAAGCGGGTTCCTAAATTCCT
>JANZLC010000006.1:15759853-15773539 GCA_026413385.1 Erythroxylum gracilipes | reverse complement strand
TATTATGAGAACACATATTTTATGTCCAATTGCAAACCCTATTTAGAACCTTATTATAGCCATCCGCACAACAAAGGATAAAATTACCGTTTTTCCCTTATGTTGATTTTTTCTTCTAGATCTCCCATTTTACTTTATATGATGATTAACACACAAGATCTCATCTTGGTGTTAAGACTTGATGGGTAGCTAGTCCATCAAACTACTAATGCTAGTTTAATCACCAAATTTCCTTAAAACATCTAGAAGTAATGATATCACTATAAACTCTTTATTTGAGTGAATATTCCCTGATACTTTTTCAATTAATAATTCCAACATGCAAACACTAGATTAATACTCTATAAAAATTCATTCCGATCATATCAAGAATTATAATGAAACATATACGAGTTCACCACTCATCAAGATTGTGGTCCATAATAAGAGAATGCTTAAGTTGTATTTTTTAAGAATAAAGTAACGATCCACTTTATTCTTAAAAAAATACTTGATTCCAGATTCATTTAATAGTGTCATTATTGATAGTCAACTACTATCATGATATGAAACTCATCATTCCCTTGAAGTAAACTCCTTTACTTACACGGAGATAAATCGCAACACTACAGTCTAAACTATAATCAAGCGACCAACTTGATTATTGAACTGTGAATCAACTAATTTAGATTCTAATAATATACGTGTTTCCCATACATCTCCATGTATATGTATATTACTTACAAAAGAATCTTGGTACCTTATAACTAGTTATATAATGCTCATAAAAATAAAACCAAACTCTTTTGTTTTATTGTAATAAATATTTTTATTACAAAAGTCATTGGAAGGAGATTCAGTTATATGTAAATAAACTTGCTTTCCAAGGCACTATATTTACATAACTCCAACAATATCATGCATGAGGTTTCCACCTCCTATCATCGTCAAACTAGTGGCCTGATGTATCCAATAGATAAATCAAGTCAATCTTGGAGAAAACAATTCAGCCTAATAGGAAGGATAGCTTGTGAGGTTTAAAGATGCATTATACACCTATAGGATAACCTATAAAATGCCAATTAGTATGTCCCCATATAAATTAGTGTTTAGGAACCTGTGTCATATTCCTATGGAGCTGCAATATAAGGCATGCTTGGCTATCACCCGTTGTAACATGAACCTTGATGTGACAAGAGTCCATAGAAAGCTACAATTACAATAGCTTGAAGAGATGAAAAATGACTTGTTTGAGAATGCAATGATATATAAGGAAAAGACCGAAGTTTTTCATGGCAAGATGATCTCGAGGAAAAGCTTTGTTATTGGTTAAAAAGTGCTTCTTTACCATTCCAGAATTAAATTATTCCTAGGCAAGTGCGTTTTTATTGGATTGGTCCTTTATGATTTCTAATGATTTTTTCATAAGATGCAGTATAAATACAGAGCTTAAAAACTAAAAGGACACTTAAGATGAATAGTCATTACTTGAAATCATACTATGAAGGAATCCTAGCGAAGAATATGGAAGCAGTGATATTAGAAGACCCTAATAACATCATATGATGAGGAAAACATCGACTTAAGCTAATGAAAATAAACAAAGGCATTACTTAGGAGGCAACCTAAAGGGAGTTTATTCTTATCCGTTACATTTTTGCAATTGTTGTTTTTATTGAATGGTCCATTTCTTACATTTAAAGTAACATTGGGGACAATGTAAGTTTTATGTGTGGGGATGGAGATTTTATTTATCATGTATGTTTTTAAGTTTTTTATTATATGTTTTTAAGTTCTTTTTGCATGTAAAAAATTCTTTCTTTTTCTATTGTTTCTAGTATTATATAGTTATAACTAAAGTGTAGAATTAACTAGAACAATTCGTGATAACTTGGGCATGTATTTTTATTCTTGTGATTAGTCAATGTGCACTTTCTTCAAAAGAGTAGTTACTAGTGGGTTATCATAAGCCAATGAAATTTAAACCCTTTTAGATTGACACATCCATATCTGTCTTATTTTCCTTTATTCATGTGTGACACTCATGGCACGTACATCTTGACTTTGCCTTGATTTTTCTATTTCAGACCACATTTTTGTAACATAAATTGACATGAAATGATATAGTCATTCTTTGTTTTATGAGCTACATTAGCCAAATAGCCTACCTAATAATATAATTTATTTTCTTTTGTTAATCCCCTTTAAGATTTATTAGCCTTTTTTTTGTTAACCACATTACAAGCCTTAAAGTTAGTGGAGCATTTATGATTATTAATACTTACAGATGCACAAGAGAACAAGTGTGGGGGGTACGGATATATTCGGGTTGGTTATAATTGATGGAATATGATTTTGTCTCTTATCAGTAGAATCCATCATTGATATAGTTTCTTTCAATTTTTGTCTTTATTGAAAAAAATAAAAAGAGAAAATATAAAAGAAAAGAAAAAAGAATAAATGAAAAGAAGTTATCAAGGAGGAAAATCATTTATTTTATAAAGTAATTCATATTAGTCTTTCCTCTAAAAGTTATATGGAATGGGTGAATTGATTATAATCCAAATAAGGGAGAAGTTGTTGTGAAGGGTCACTCCTTATGGTTTTTGTGTATTGTTTGTCATCATTTTATTGAGTGATTACTTCTAATTCCTTATACTTTATATGGTTTATAATATGAAGGCTTGAATCTAATTTGTGAAACAGATTTTTTAGAATTACCATAGCTGATATTACCCAATTTTGAGTGGATTTTAATTTTTTGCACTTGATACTCTATTGAGTGTTTTCCCTACTTCATTAGTTTTGATGGATTTTGAACTATATGATCTAAATACTTCTCACCTTAACTTGTGGCCCTATTACAACCTTGAAAAGTCCTTTGATTAATGATTATGCATATGATTTTTAGTGGTGGAGACCTAAAATGATATGTAATGTCATGAAGTGTCTTAATCATGAAAGGTGTTTGAGTGCACCTATAAAATTATCATATTTTTTAAAAACAACTTGTCAAAGTCTACCCTTAGATTACTCAAATTTTAAAAGGAATGGTTTTTGATTGATCATGAGTAGAAACATTAAATGTTTAATTCTTCTCATGGTTTTGAAAGATATTCCTTTTTTCTTATGAATATTTATTCTTAGAAAAATATGGTGGAAGAGGAAATGTTTTGGTTTTAATTTTAATTTTGATTTTTAGTTTTGCCTGAGGATGGTCAAAAGCTAAGTGAGGGAACTTGATAAGTGCTTGATTGACTATATATTTACTCTTTAATACTTAATGATTAATTTTATAATGTGCTTAAGATACTTATAATGTTTTAGGTACAAGTTAGAAGAATAAGTACCAAAATGAGCTAAAAATGTATCTTTGGTATCATCCTATTGATGTTCAATCTTATTTGCTTCATAGAAGAAAAGGAGACGAGTTAGGCTGAAAATGGGACAAAGAAAGAAATAAAGTTACTGCAACTTACATGGTCATGAATGGGATCATGTAAGTTAGTGGAAGCATGTAAGTGAGCTACATGACCATGTAAGTGGTAGTGTAGTTCACTATAAATGTGTATGTTCATGAATTCTAGGGAAAAAGACACACATGATCACTTACACACCTATGTAGTTGACTGTGTATATTGATGCAACCCTAGTTTTTAGTTTAAAAGGGTATTTTAGAGGCCAAATGAGGTATGAAGACATTAGAGATGAAAAAGAGAGATAGATTCTATTCCATTTAGAGAGGTATAAGGAGCTAAACTTCATCTTTCCAATTCAAAAGGGATATCGGGGTCGATGAACATATTTGGGTGCTGATTAATCTAGTGATGTTTTCAATTTTCTTTTGGAATTGATTATATTATTTTATGATTAATGTTTTGGGATTTATGGATGAATGATTTAGATATTCCAAATAGAATATTCATATATGATCCCACTGCCAGGATCTAGATTACAATATGTAACCATTGTAACTTTGATTCACTAGTGGTAAACTAATGGTTGCGTATTATTAGTGGTAACATAAGTTAAATGACTCAATCTTATGTGGTTATTACTGAGATTAACCTATTTTCCTATAATGTAATGCAATTGTCACACTAAATTTAGATAGCTTATTATAGGTTGTCTGATAGCTAGTTCTAATTAAAGAACCCGTTTTAATTAGACACAACTTAAGGGAAAATTGAGATTAACATAAATGGTTGTTAATCTATGGTTAATAATTTCAAAGAGACGTATGGGAGCAATATGAGAACAATATGACAATTGATTGTGCATATTAGTGAAAAGGTTAAGATTGAACTATGAACTAGATTTGAAACCCATTGATCAATTCTAGCAATTTTGTATTGTTTGATTTGATTTATCTTTAATAGTTTAGTTTACTTTATTTTGTTAATCAATTTCAACCAAAATCTCCCTAATCTTGTGCTTTTTGTCTATTAAGGAAAATTTCACCTATAAATGCACTTGAAGTAAATTAAGTACCAAATATACAACAAAACTATAAAATATCAAGCAAAATACATCAAATATGGTGTATAATCAAATTCAACCAAAATCTCCCTAATCTTGTGCTTTTTGTCTATGAAGGCAATTATCACCTATAAATGCACTTGGAGTAAATTAAGTGCCAAATATACAACAAAACTATAAAATATCAAGCAAAATACATCAAATTATAATTATAGTCAAATATGTATCTATCAAATATCCCCACACTTAAGCTTTTGCTTATCCTCAAGCAAATCATAATCTAAATCATCAACTTTACAACATCTATCGTTTATTAGTCCTAACCGTCCATCCATACTCTAAATCATTATGCCATATTAGTCAAATTAACATACAAGTAGAATCAAGTTATCCTAAAACCAACTTCATAAGTCAATATTAATAGTAATCAAGTCAATAATCTTATTAAAATCAAAAGCATAAAACCTTATGTGTAAACAAGGTTTCACTCAATTCACTTAAGTGTTTTGGATGAAAAGTATTAAACTCTCAAATCAAGTCATAGTAGAACTTTTTACCATATGCTTATATATTTGCACCACTTATACATAAACTAGAAACAAAAATCAAACAATCTTTATAAGATTGTGATGGGGCTTAGGTAAGGTATGATTGGGATGATATAAAGGTGATAAATTTGAAGGAAATTTACAAAGAAAAACATTACAAGAAACTTGTTCACAGTATATAGGTCCCTTATTTATAAATTCATTGCTCCTATACACATTTTTTTCTTTTTCTATGCTTGCAAAATTTTTTGGGAATAATATAATTTTGAGCATTCATCAGGTACCACGATTAAAAGAAATTGGACCTTTCAAATTTTCAAGTTTCAAGCATTCAAGTACTGAAAATAACCTTTAGGTTGTAAAATAATAAAAAGGCTTCCAAGAAAAATAAGATAAAAGTTAATAATGTGGTTATAATCAATGAAAAAAGCTAAGGCTCAAAATTAGTTATTCCTAAGTGATAAAATATGGTAAGGTACATATTAAAGCAATAGGCTTAAACAATTGTTGATTATAAATGCCATTATCACTTCAATGCTTCTAATTTGACAATCTATGGTCTCAATATGTACAATAAAAGTAAGTTCTAGAATTATTCAACTATGCTGATAACACATATGAAAGAATAAAAGAGCTTAAAATTTTATGAATTTTTGCTCTTATGGCTCAAAATCTCACAAAAAAATGGTTATATTATGTTTGTAAATAATTTGCAACTTTCAGTCAAATTGACTATTTCAATGATTACTAACAATATGACTTATAAAAGTAATTTTATTCCAACTATCATCCTTCTACATACTAATTCAAATCAATAATCAATAATGAAATGAAGTATTTATGGCCAAATTTGAACTAATTCAAGATGTTAGTCAATAAAATTTAATAACATATAATGACTTGAGAAAATCATAATCCCCTTTCCCACACTTAAAATTATACATTGTCCTTAATG
This sequence comes from Erythroxylum gracilipes, assembly GCA_026413385.1. Lineage (NCBI taxonomy): Eukaryota > Viridiplantae > Streptophyta > Magnoliopsida > Malpighiales > Erythroxylaceae > Erythroxylum > Erythroxylum gracilipes. The sequence goes on along the minus strand of JANZLC010000006.1, from coordinate 15,767,578 downwards.
TACATAATATAAGCATTAAATCCCCTTTCCCTAAGTAATATGATTTTCTAATTCTAATTTTTCATGATTTTAGGAATGTCCATCCGATATGATATACTAACATCCTTCCAAAATATAAAGAAAAGGGATAAAAATAATAAAAATAAAAATAAAACCAAAGCAAATAAATACAAAACATTAAAATATAAATAACATAAAATTTAAAGAACCTATCTTAATTCATAGGTTGCCTCCCATGCAAGGCTTATTCAATGTTGTTTGCTCGATGTACCTTGCACGTTACCTTCATCCTGGGTCTATAATTAGTGGCTTACTTCCACCCATTTCTCCCCAAGGCAATTTAGTAGCCTGTAAATACATCACCTATTGCAAAATAATAATATGGGCATAACTTATTAAATTAATAACTCTAGTGGACTTCTTTAATGCCCTTTTCAAAGACCATAATAAAATAAGGGATCATAAAATTTCCTGAATCTTTAGTTAGCATAAGTAGTTTGTCATGTACAAAGTGGGAACCCTCTGTACTCAAGGTAACTACCAATGATTCATCAGCAAATTCTTCAATTAGCTCCTCCTCTAGTTCTTCCTCAACCACTTTTGTCCCCTTTACTTCTTCTTCCTAGGCAAAGGTTTCCAGCTCGTCATTTTCTTCAATTATCTCTTATCACTTCTCTACTTTTGCTTCTTGGATAAAGGTTTCCTCTTCTTCTTCATCCTCTACTTTTGGAATCTCGTTTCTAATCATAAAGGAGATTTCCATTCCATGATCGTTAGGATCTATTTCAATAGTATTAGGCAAACTCCCCTGCAGTCTATTAGATAATATTCTCACCAATTGACTAACCCGATTCACCATGTTATATATGTAAGCCTCTGTTCTCTAATGCCTCATGGTTGATTGTTAAACAAACTTGACAATCATATCCTCCAAAGTTAGTTTCTTAACTTGAAGTGCTTATTGTTGTAAATATTAAGCTAAAGCATAATCATTTAATCCATCAGCGTAAGAATTGCTCCACTCTGAATTATAATATTCTTGTATAATACACTTTGAGGTCAGCTGTGCATGTTTGGTTGCTTCTATATGTAATTTAGTTTCTGACAGTTATGATTGTAGTGTTTACTCTAACAATTGTCGAAACATAGCATGAAATTCGATTGAGCTTCTGAAAACATGTTAGGATCTCTTTCCATTATGGTGATGCTACATACTGAAATAACATATCATAACTTTTAATACTGACTGCTCCATCCTTCCATTATCCGTCCATTATGTGGTTATAGCCATGAGTCTCAAATCATAATAATAAACCATAAACACACCATTATCATAGAGAATTTTTAAAAGATAAAAAAAATAAAATAAAATAAACACAAAAAATAATGGTTAGGTTAATAAAATTGAGGCTTTCCTAATGTTACCATCCTTGGTAATGGTGTCAAAAACTTAATATAATTGCATGATAAAAGCTTAATAATTCAAAGATTCTTAAGTGGATTCATCACCTAACCACTACTAATTGATATTGAATGTTCTTCATATTTTACATCATGCACTTGTAGTAATTTTAATATTAATATAAAAACACTAATCAAGTTTTTAGCACTAATGTTGGGGATAGTAATATTAAGAAAATGTAGAATTTTTTACTCTAGCCATTCCTATTTTCTTATATTTTATTTTTTAAAATTTATTTGATTTGATTTGATTAATTTGATTAATTTTCCTTTTCTTATAGATTTGGACTCTTGGTCAGTTTATGAGCTAGAGTAATTATGAAAGCTTAACTAACATAAATCTAAAAATCGAAAGAACAACACATAATAATCTTACTAGAACGCAATTGTGAGAGTTTGAGCTAGATCATCAAATAGAAGACTTGTGTGATCAATTAGACACTGAAGAATCATATAATATGGTTGACCAATTGAGGACCATGTTTGACTATGCTAGACCAAACTTGACCAGAGCGGAGTTTAAAATCATAAGACCAACTGTTAATGCCAATAACTTGGAGATAAAGCCTAGTATCTTCCAAATGGTACAACAGTCAGTTCAATTTGATGGACTCATAGATAAAGACCAGAATGTGCACATCTATAATTTTTTAGACATTTGCAATACTTTTCAAATCAATGGAGATAATGATGATGCCATTAGACCGCGGTTATTCCCATTTTATTTAAGAGGAAAGGCCAAACAATGTTTGAATTCAATGCCACGATTTTCACTAACAACATAGAAATAAGTGACAAAGAAGTTCTTGTTGAAATACTTCCCACTAGATAAGAGTACTAAATTGAGGAATGATATCTTCTCATACTCCCAAGCTAAAGCTAAATCCTGATACGATACTTGGGAAAGGTTCAAGGAGATGTTGAAAAGATGCCACACCATGGTCTAATGCTTTGGATACAAATCGAAACATTTTATAATGGGTTGAATCAAAGCACTAGGTAGTTTATAGATGCAGTATCTAGGGATATATCCAACAACAAGACACTAGAAGCATCCCAAGACTTAATAAAAGACATGGCTATAAATAACTAGTCATGCTAGTATAGAGCACAAATCAATAAGCCAATTTGAGTTTATGAAGTGGACATAGTTGGCAAGCCAAGTAGAAGCCTTGAGCAGAAAGATAGATAGACTTATGATGACTCTATAAGGTCTTGTGATGCAATGTGAGGTGTCCGGGCTAGAGCATCAAGGTCAAGATTTTCAATCAGTACAATTTGAGCACATGGGCTAGTTAGGGAATTCTCCTAGACCCTAAAATAACTCATATAACAACACAAACATTCCAAGATGAAGGAATCACCCTAACTTCTCTTAAGGAAATTAGGACTAAGTGAGAGATAACCCTCCAGTTAGATTCTAGCAGCAAGCACCTCAACCACAGAAGTCTTCATTAGAAGAGAAGATGTTGAAAATTATTTAGGAACCAAATGTCCAACATTAGAGAACGGAGGCCTCCATAGATAACATGGAGATTCAGATTGACCAACTTGCTAAGATAATGGTAGAAAGACTAAAAGGGAGTTTACCTAGTACAAGGGAAACGAATCCTAAGGAACACATAATGGCAATCACCCAAATGATTAAGAAAAAGCTCTAAAAAAAGAAAAAGGTGACTATTGAGAGTCACTCAAAAGCTGAAGATGAACTACATCAGAAAAAAGTCAAGGAATACTATCATATCATCCCATATCCAGCTAAAGTGAAGAAAAACTAGATGGATGCAGAGTTAGGTAAATTTCTTGATCTTTTAAAACAAGTTCACAATATTTTACCCCTTATTGAAGCTCTTTGAAAAGAGCTATTATCAAATAAGGAGAAAATGGAGAAGTTGGAGACTATTATGCTAAGACTATTATGTTGAGTGAAAGGAGCTCAGAAGATTAGAAAAGTAAACTACTAGATAAGTAAATAGATCCAGGGATTTTTTCTATTCCTTATCAAATTAAAAGTTTAAAAACAGATAAGGCTTTAGGTGACCTATGTGTTGGTATTAATATGGTGCCTTTTTCATTGTTTCAAAAATTGGGAATATGAGAACTTAACCCGACTAGAATAAGTGTGCAACTAGCTGATAAATTAGAAAGATATCCTAGGAGAATTGCATAATATTTACCATTTAAGTTTGATAAGTTTATACTCCTAACTAATTTTGTGATTCTTGATATATAGAAGGATATGAAAGTACCTCTAGTCCTCGGTTGACCCTTCCTAGTGAGTACTAAGTCAATAATAGATGTTGATGAATGCTCCTTGAATTTATAGATATAATTGTACCTAATCAATCTTGTCATGATATTCTACATGATTCTACCAAAAAGGTCCACTAGAACCCTCACAAGTTTAAGGGAATAAATCAAAAGAGAAATGGGGCGTCAAGCGATAAAAGGTAGCCTAGTCATAGAACCTATGGTAAGGCTACAAAAGCATAATTAATATAAGGTACCTTAAGCTTAAAAGGTACATCGACAAGCTCTACATAGGAGATAACAAATAAATTAGTTTAAATTGTATTTTCAATACCATCCTATTTTATTTTCGATATAATATTAGTATATGATTTATTTAAATCTTACTTGTGATGTGCTTTCGGATAGAAAAATTGAGGATCTAATGATATTGTGCATAATTGGTGTGTTAGTTTATACGTGTTAATGTTTTATAATGCTAAAGTGTAAAATTTTTACATTTGATCATTTAATTTTGAAGTTGCAAATGTTTACAGGGAGCTACACACTCTCTAAACATACTAGTATAGACTTACATAGTTAAATACATGCCTATGTAACTAACCATGTAAGTCTACACCAGTGTGTCTAGACCGTGTAAGTTTGCAAAAAGTTGCAATTCAATGAGCCGCATGATTAACTACACAACTATGTATCAAAACGTGCAAGTTCGCAATGCACCTTAAAAATGCCTCAACCCTTCCACTTTCTCATCTTCTCTTTTTCTCTCTCACTTCCTGTTGTCAGCCCTTAATTCTGCAATCTAAATTTTCATTTTTCTCTGAAATTAGTGACACCCAAGTAAGTGTTCTTGTTGTTTTCACTTGTTTATGCATGATTAATTGGGTAATTTTCATTCTTTAGTGAAATTTGCTAAAAATGCTAGAATTAGAAAATTTTAATTATATGAGAATTTGTGTAATTTTATGTTTAATTATTCTTTAATAGTTGATTATTATCATTACACAATTGATTTCATGATTCAATTTGATTAATTACATGTGAATTGGGTGACAATTTAACTTAAATTGCAAACTCGTGCGATTATAGCTCACCAATTGTTTAATTGTGACATTTTTAGTAAAATTAGGTTAATTAATTATGGTTAAATTCATAATTAAACAACTAAATTAATTTTAAATGTTAATTATAATATTTTTAATCTTATATTTGTGATTAATTATGTTATAGGTTTATTTTCTACTTATTTTATTTTATTGTTTATTTAGTTAATTATTTGTGTTAATTTGGTTTTGATTTATTTATAATTTCTAGTTTTCATTATTATTGTATTTTTAGGTTTATATAATTAGTAAGCATAATACATTTTAAGTGTGGGGAAAAAGGTATTCCAATAATTTAACAACAAATTTATCACACTTATTTTAAGTTTCAGGCACAATGATCATATCATGACACTAGAAGGAAGTACCACGTAAGCCACAACAAGGAGAGGGGCTGTCTAGAGAATCGAGAAGTGCTCGCACAATGCATCCACTTAAGTGACCTACCATACTACTCTTTGCATAAAGGGATAAGTTGGATGTTCATGGTGCTGCAGAATAAACTCTTGGCATAAAGGGATAAGCTAGACGTTTATTTTGCAGGTATACACTCATTCATGGTGCTAAGAATCAAACAAAGTGCTAAATGCTCACAATCAAAGGGAAAAGCATAAGTGGCAGGGAGAGGAGCACAAGATAGGGCTATAGACTATGCAGCTTCGTTTTTGTTCTATTCATAAGAAAAAGGTATCCGATTCCAAACTCTTCGCTTTAGGGTTAGTAGTGCTCCTAGGTATTTTGAATGACATTTTAAGCAATCTAGGTATAAAAGACAAGGATGAGAATTTAAGTTATAAAATTCAATGAAACAAATTTATTACGTTTAATTATATTGTGTTTAAAGAATTAACCCTTGACTTTTATACTACCTAACAATTTGCACTACAAGATTTGACTAAATTTTGGTTTCGATTGCATGGTCAACCATATCATTTGAATTATGATGTTTTAGCCAAAATTCATGGATTTTCATAGTCAAACATAACTGAAAAAACATTATGATTTTTATGCTAAGAGGTACTAGAAAAAGTTAATGGGATTAGATAAATTTAATGTTTGAAATGCTCATAATAATGTCATTCTTACTCCTAAATATCTATCTACACAAGTTTATGTGCCAAATTATTTTTGTTAAATTGAAAATAACAAATGTTCTATTAAAGAATTATTCATTTTGTAGTATATCGACAATAATGTAAAAGTTTACTCAATCACCTATACTTTTCAATATATAGTTGTTGCTCTAAAAACGAAAAGTACTTTTCTTGGCGTATGATATATTGTTACCACTCTTGTTATACCGCTCTTGTTGTGTACTATGGTATTGATGATGAAGGACTAAAAATTATTTTTCCTAAGTTTTTAAATAATACTCAAGGCAAGCTGAAATCTTAGTGGTTGATCATATGGCATTCCAAGATGTCAGTTTCAAAACTAATGTTAAACATAGGAAAAGACAAGCTAGTTCAAGTTATGCACCACCACAACAACAAATTGAGGCCTCAATAAGTGAAGAAACAGAAGATAATGAAGAGGAAGTGGAAGAAGGTTTTCAATTTTATCTCTGATAACAGCAAACTTCTAAAGGAGATGGAGCGTGAACAACAATGACAGTAATATGATATCAAGAAGATTTATAGGTATTTTGCTACTCAAGGAGTTCAAATTCCTTCACTAACACCGTCACCACCTCGATTGCCATAAGTAGTTTCATGCTCTCAACCTTTTCTTTGTGTTATTTCTTGTCATTTTTATTTTTATTTGTGTTGTTTGTTTTTTTCACAATCAGAACAATGTGTTATCTAAGAGTGGGGACTTTTTTGCATTACCATGTCATATGTATGTGAATTTTGCATATTATATTGCCTTAGTTTTTGACTAGGTTGACCTTGTGTGAACATTTTGTTGCATATGTGTGGATTTATTGATAGTTTTTTTAATAAAAAGGACATTACTGAACTTTCGTGCTTTTCTTAGTTTGATCAATTTTTCCTTCTAATTATATTGCAACATGTAGCTTATTTACAAGCTACAAAACTAAAATTGGATGAAACAGGTGGACGCAAACCACTCTTAATAAACCCTGATTAAGCATAAACATGAAAATCATATCAAGCTAATGATTTTAACTAAGCACTACTTGGAAGGCAACATAAGACTTAGGTTTTTTATTTTCAATTTATTTTGTTGGTACTTTATTATTTCTACTTTTTATGTTCATTTTTCAAGGAGTAAATTGCTAGAATTTTATGACATAATGTATCTCCAAATTTCATCACCCACACCATCACTATCGAAAGACCATAATTATTCTTGCTTTAACTTTTTCTTTGTTATTATTTATCTTTATTTGTATTGTTTTGTTTTCCACATTGAGGAAAATGTGTTGTTCAAGTGTAGAGATATAAATGCAAATTGCATATTATATGTGTGTGACTTTTGCATTTGTATGTGAATTTTACAATTTTATGGTTTTTAATTAGGTTGACATTGTGATGTTTGATTTATGTGAATGTGTTAATCGCAAGAATTGAATGGATTTATTTTACCTTTGAATATGGTCATTTAAATTGTAAAGGTATAGTAACTTGTGAATTTTGTGTTTTAAGTATCTTTGGGATGAATATGCTTATTAATTAGGATATGAAACCTATTCTTTCATATTATGACTTTTGTTTGTATACATTTATTTTTATAGTAAATTAATTAGTTAGCATTATTAGTACCCTTTTATGAGAATGATTGATTACGAAGAAATAAGGTAGGATAAAAAAATTAAATTAAAAAACTATTCCGCTAACCCTTTTTAAGAAAATTGTGCTAAGAATAGAGCAGATTTATTTTACCTTTGAATATGGTCATTTAAATTGTAAAGGTATAGTAACTTGTGAATTTTGTGTTTTAAGTATCT